>OX424573.1:39461280-40061280 GCA_949152435.1 Gastracanthus pulcherrimus
TGAATTTTTTCAGAATTTTTAAAAAGGTGTGCGATACTCAATCCCCGAGAAACTATTTTTCTCTCATTTTTCGCTATTTTTCACACTTAAAGTAGGTCATACAAATAGGGTTATATTTTTTTCGCATTATTTATGTTGTACTTCACTATCTTAGCTTATGTTCACATAAAAAGTCAGAAAAATTGCATTCCTAACTTAAAAATCACATATTTACAGGTATTTATAGTTCTGATATTGGTTAAAATATACTATAAAGTAGCATATATTTGTAACATGATAATTAAAATTTCATATAGTAATAGATATAGTGTAGGTATAGTAAAAGTGTAGGTATAGTAAAAGTGATAGCCAGTAGTAGGAGATGAGCTTTATTACCTACCTGTACAGACTGACGTGACACCTACAATTCAGTACTTCTCACGAACAATTCGGTAGTTACACACACACACACACACACACGCACGCACGCACGCACGCACGCACGCACGCACGCACACACACACACACACACACTTTTATGTATGTATATGCATATAAGAATGTGTGTATCAGTGTGTCCGTGCGTGTGTGCGTGCGTGCGTGTGAGTGTGGCCGGATGTGTATGAAGATTGCTCTGAACATTGACGGTCAAAATTAATGTTTCAGGGCTGAATGATTTTGTTTCTTTAAAAGGAAGGGGGCTAAAAAAATATTTGTTTTGTTTTTCGATGCTTTTTTGTTTTTTAGCGCATTTTCGATTTCTGAGTTTTACTTTTCCGGGTTTTTTTGGTAAATTTTAAATAATATCAGAAGATTCATTTTGTATGCACTTGAAAGAGCATAAAATTACCAATTTTTCCGAAGCCGAAATTTTAAATAAGCTACTTTCTTTTTTCTGTTATACACGATAACGTCGTGGTTTGTTTAAACCGTGATATCTAGAAAATATAACATGGAATATTTTTTAAATAATTTTAGGTGATTGGGAATATGAATAAGAATATTTTGTAAAACTTTCAAGCCTTTATCCTTTTCTTTTTTCGAGAAAAAAATAATTTTGTAAAAAAAAATTTTAATTTAAGCAGTTGTTTTAATAAAAGAATTAGAAAACTTATTAATAATTCTAACAAATTTATTGTCATTTTGTTTTAGAGAAGAAGCTTTCTGAAGGGTTACGCATGGGTAAATCGACAATTGTTTCTTTTTTGGTCATCCTAGAAGGGGAAAGTGGGGCATATTCGTACAGGGGTAAAACTGCTCACTTTAAATATCTTCTAATAAAACCATAGTAAAATTCCGCAAACAATATATGTTAGTTTTTTATATGAATGGAATGTATAACTAGGATTTCAAGGCTTAAGATTGTTTATGTAATTGTCTACACAGGTGGTGTGATTTTCAAGGTCCTTTCTGTAACTTTTTGCATTTATAATTTGATCAATTGCAATAATAATTAAATAATTATTCATTCTCGCACATTATTCGTGGAAAGTAGGTTCAATTACGAAGATTTTGAGAGTTACTAAGCCTTGAACAATTGAAAATTGATGAAGTTATACTTTAAGAGTTGAAGAAAAAAATCCATTTGGGGCAAACTTGTACACATAGTCCTAACTTTACCAATATTGTTTGCATACATTTTAGCCTAGTGATCATGTTTCTATGTAAAAAGACTCAATATTTTCACCCTTAGTTTATTTTTAAATCTCAAAAATCGAATTAAATTAGACACACGTAAAAAGACACGAAAAATCGCCTTTTCGTCCGGCTCGCATTTAAAATACATGTGATGTGTATGAATTTGCCCTATGGTCGGGGAAAATTTGCACAAAATGACTTTTTTTTGGGTATTCAAAATAAGAACTTTAACATTTAAAATGCATTTTAAAAATATGGAATACACATTTAAATGTGTTAATTTTACGTATCCATTACTATAGAAAAATTAAATTCATCCAGGTGCATATGATAAATCAGAAAAGTGAAAGTGTACACATATGTCCCACTGTCCCCTATATCTGTTATATGGCATAGCGCGTTTCTTACACATAATAATTATACACGTAATTATTGTACACAATTTAGCATTGGTCAAATTATATATAGATATATTTAACCAATGGTAAATTGTGCACAATAATTACGTGTACAATTCTTATGTGTAAGAAACACACTATGCCTGTTATATCATATACAGTGCGTCTCATAACTATAGAAACACCACAAATTTTCACGTTTAAATGTGTATATTATACCTTTTTTTAAAGAACCTGTAACTTCGGAAGCAAACATCCGAGGATAATTTTGCAAAAAGCCAATGAATGGAAAATATATTCTCTTTAAAACATTACTAGAATCTTTCTTTCGCATCAACATTAAAGAAGTTATCGTTGTTTCATAACTATAGAAACACTTTAAATTTTTAGATCCATTCAAATCAATGTAAATTTTTTATCTAGTATTCAAGTTTTGTTTAAACCGTCCGTGAATTTTTCATAAGTTAATGTAGACACAATATTTTGGTAACGTCTTAAAGAGAATAAAATTGCCTTTTATTTGCTATTTTTAAAATTATCCTTGGTTTTTTGCTTCAAAAGTTACAGGTTTTTTAAGAAAAGGTATAATACACAGATTTAAATGTAAAAATTTTTGGTGTTTCTATAGTTATGAGACGCACTGTATATGGAATAAAAATTTGATAAAGATAAGTACACTATCTGAAAGAGCACATAAAAATTAGTTAATAGCGATATTAAAAAGTAACACAAAAACTGCAAAAGAAATATCTTTTAGTTCGCAATATGGATATAGGACAATTCTACAAAGATTAGAAAGAAATTAACTAGTGGGACATATCGAGTTTAACGTATACTCAATATGACCCACCTTTCTTTTACACTAGTTCTTAGTTAATCATTAATAAAAAGAAAATGTATGTTTCGAAGGGGGTTAAATATAATGAAATAATATTTACTTACGGTAATTTTCTACTCAGAAAGCTTCTACAAATATTATATACATAATTCACCAGCTATATTTTCCGCTTAAATTGCTTAATAACTACAATAGCCATAGTGGTCCATTATATTTTAATTTGGCTATGTAAAGAATACTGAAGATTATATAATACATAATATCTACAAAAGAAATCTTCACAATGAAGCTAATAGATGTCGTGATTATACAGGGCGAAAAGATATTTTAAAAATTTAAAAATCTCTAATATCTCAGACGATTGTGAACCAAATCAACTAAAAAATATTCAGCCAATCATTATTGTTTCAACTTGAGTTTAACCCGGCTAATTTTGTTCATTTAAATTGTCTTATATAGATTCACTAAATCAAAAATTATCAAAATATTTCTACAAGGAATTATTATTGCTTTTACGGAAAAACTGTCTTTTGCATAAACTGTATACCGCGTACAACGTAAACACAAAATAACTTTTAACGTGTATTTATTATAATAAATATTTTAAATAAATTATTGAATGAAAATCTTACTTTTACGAAATGTAACATTCATTTGTATTAAACAGATTTATGAGTATAGTTTCGTTTATTAATAAAGACACAAGCCGTTCATTAACCATCTCCTTAACCATAAAACATAATTTTTCGTTATAATAATGAGTCTTGAAGATCAATGCAAGAAGCAAGATAAAACTTTACCCTTCCTCTCCCACATCTTACTTTATCAGCGAAACTTATTTAATTAAACTCAGTCGCACCCAAACAACTAAAGCTATTTACTAAAGTAATTAATTACTGTTTGGCCAAGATCGATTAGTTTCCCCAGGAGCGATATTTACCTTGCCTCCATACAAGATAGAGCTGAGATTTGCATGTTCGGGACTGTTTGAGAATGCATTCGCTACTGCTTCGGTTTGATTCCGACGCCACGAAAGCAATGACAACAGATTCATCCACCGTTATTTTTTACTCGATTATGAAAATTCGTCTCTTTTGGTCTTTTTGCTTTTTAAAGGTAAAACATCGTTTTGATAACTTCTTTTTAATTTTTAAACATATAAATATATTATCAGACTTGGTGAGACTGAATAATACTATTCTGAAAATGTATCATAACCTAACTAAATCTTGCATAGATGTTTGCAATTGATGTTCTCGAAATTAATTTTTTTTTTATAATTTCGGATTCTCGAAAATTTTGCAATGCCACGATTGTTTTTGGGAAGCGAATTTTTCTCAACACGTGCATGAAAAGGACCCTTTTCCATGAATTTCGTAGGTCTAGTGAACGACTCGTAATACCCATTTCCCCATTCCCTTTGCACGCATGAAAAATGCCCTATTCACACACTTATTAAAAAATACGATGTGTAACATGGGTGGAAAGGGCTTTGTCAGATCATAATAATAATAATCACTCGGATGGTGTTTTGAGCACTCTTGTGCATATCGGGCGCGTTCAGCGCCCTCGACTTCCACTCGCAATCATCATCCTCGCTTACTATTTTACACACTAAAGTACATATAAAATCCTTCTTTTAAAATAATTACGAGGACCGACTTTATTCATTTAATTTTGTCATAATTGAAAATTGAAAGAAACTGAATGAAGAAAAACATTTTCCATAATATTTAGATGAACATTTATACCGTAAACGCTTAAATGAATTACATGGCTTCGAAAATCATCCTCGCATAACTACATCAACCACCATTTGATGCAGCTGCTCCTGCTATATCACGCTGTAATAATCGGATTAAATTGGAATGGCGCAAACGAGTGTACATTACACCGATGTATTTTAGCTCTTAGTCTTCGTTAAAGGTTATATATAGTATACTTAAACATCCTGTGTAGCTATGAGGATCATCGATCAGCAGTCGTCTCTTGAAAGCAGATATAGATACACGAGTTAAATT
Organism: Gastracanthus pulcherrimus; assembly: GCA_949152435.1. NCBI lineage: Eukaryota > Metazoa > Arthropoda > Insecta > Hymenoptera > Pteromalidae > Gastracanthus > Gastracanthus pulcherrimus. Next base: position 39,466,155 of record OX424573.1, read on the forward strand.
CTTCTTAACTTGATAATCTGCTCATTCATGTACTGGAATATTAAAATATTTCATAGCCTTTGCATTGTAATCATTGAGCAATTTTCAAAAACAACTATTTTTACAGATTTTCTACGGTGTATACGATAAATAATAATAAAGCCATACGATATTATATCGTATAATGAAGACAAATAAAGATGAAATGGATTATTACAATCAGCGAAAATAGTATTTTAAGGTGATACTAAACCCTCGGGTTATCGGCAAATAAGGGAAACAACTTTTTTCATCTATATTTTTCAATTTTGAGAAAATATCTCTCTGGAAAGTTTTTGTTTTTGATTGGGACAACGTATCAGAAACATATTTTCTTTTGTGACTTCGAGGCATAACAACTGAAGTACACTTTTTTGGAACATTGAGTTTTTAGTAATTTTGAAGTCTATGCATGGTATATCTTCATATAAAAAATATGAAAGTTGCAAAAGTTCATTTATGACTTTCCCTTTTTCATAATTCATACTTTTCTTATAAATGGGTTTAAAAAGTAATTTAAAAATTTATACCTTTAAATGACGATATTTCAGAAAATGAACTTAAGTCCTTATGCCTTTTCATCGCAGACTTGAAATTGAAAATTGAATGAAAAAAGTGGGTCCTCGAGATTGTCCGTGATGGATGGGGTTAGCATCACCGTAAGGTGGTTCATGCGTCAATATGCACTTAAAAAATAAAAATTTATACGATAAATTGTTTTTATATTACAATATGATAAACGATATAATATAAAATATGATCACTTGAAGCGACGAATAAAGAATTTTTAAACCAAATTTCCATATTGCAGAAGTATAAATATCGTCGACTAGAGAAAGATTCGACAAAACGCTGGAGACTTTTTTATTTTCTATCCGATATCAATTCTGAAGATCTCATTTTGATCCTTTAAAGATTTCTAGTGGACTTAGCGACATAAAAATTGCAAAAAATTGATGAACCTGTAAAGTTATAGCCAATTGTTTATAAGTCAATTAATTCTCGTGTTTTTGTAAATTCGTAGGTGTACAAGTATGAACTATTGACTGTAATTTTGCTGGATCATCGCTTTTTTGCAATTTTGATATCGCTAAGCCCCCCTGAAAACTTTCAAGGAAAAAAATGAGATCTTCAAAATTAAAATCGAATACAAAGTAAAAGTCTCCAATGTTTTGTCGAATCTTTCACTAGTCGACGATATTTATACTTTTGCAAAATGGAAATTTTTTTGAGAATTTTTTTTTCGGTGCTTAAAGTGTCTTTTTTTATTTTATATTGTTTCTCATATTGTAATGTGAAAACAGTTTATCATATAAATTATTATATTTTAGATACGTAGGACGCAATAACCACCTTAAGGTGAAGTTATCGATAAATTTTGTCAATTTTTTCGTTTATGTTTTTTTATTCTTTGGACATTTTTACGCTAAAAAGGAATTTATTTGTAAGTATAGTGCTTATAGCTATTGTCTTCATCGATGACTCCCAAAATTGACAAAAGCACAATTACCGTATGATATTTATTCAATTTTCAGTCTTTTGACCTACAAAAAATTCTTTTATATATTTATCGCTATGATAAAGAAACTAAAGTTTTTTAAGATTGATACAAAAATAAAAATATTTTAAGTTGTAAAATCATTATTTTTATTAATACTTTTACAATAAAAATTGAAAAATGACTTTATTTTTGGGTCAATCTTAAAAAAATTTCGTTTTGGCCGAAACACTGAAAATTTGAGAAAATATCCAACGACAACTGTGATTTTGTCAATTTTGGGAGTCACCGATGAAGACAATAGGTAGCAATAGGTAAGGTTGGATAATTTTGTTTTTATGATTTTTTAACTTCTTTGTTATGTACATAATACAGTTAAGCATAAAATTGAACATTTAAGCTGTTTTTAGAAAAAATATAGATTTATTAACATTTTTTCAAATTTTACTTTTACCTCCTTAATACATAAAACAAGAAGTCATTAAGATGTATGAAATAAAATTAACGTATTAAATATCTACTTTAATGAAGTCGGCGGAACAGATAACTTATGTATCACTATCTGTTTAGTTTAACTATTTATAGAGTATTAGTTAAACAGTGTTATCTAGTAAAGTAAGTCAATGAGGGTTATTCCGTCACCAGACGGCGGTAGTGTAACATTGGGGTCAAAGCTTTGCGTATATCTATATATGTGTATGCACGCGGATCCTACAAATATATATAGATATAGTGTAAATGATATTACTCCTATGTTACACTAGCACCGCCTGGTAACAGAATAACCCTCATTAAAATGAAAGGCAATAAGTAAAGAAATGTTATTTTCTATTAGGAAATAACTCTCAGGTTTTAATTAAAATCTATGACTTGAAAATATTTATTAGACATAGAATAAGAGAATCCACTACAATTATCTTTGAATGAAAATGTTTTCCATTTGCAATGTTACATTAATAAACATAATTTACAGTTATTTATACTGTATTCACAATATTACCTAATTTACAATAACATTTTTTAAGAATACTACGATTCTCGTTCAGGCACGATAAATAGGCATTAAAGTCATATAAACCGTGCCTCATCCATGTAATTTCTTCTGGAATTTATAGGATAACTATGTAGATTTTATGTGACTAGTTCAATATAAAGTATAAAACTCGTCTTACGTATCGAAGCCACTGTATAAAAACCACGCGATTTTACTGCGTTGTATTCTCCAAGAGTAAGTTTTATACGATATTTACAGTAGATGTTATACGAATTTTTCCGCATACACTTTATTTGGTTTTCATCACATAGTACTTCTTTTTTCAATGAGTAAATAAACTCGGAAAAATATTGCACAAATATTACATTCTTCATGTACATTATTTAAAAAAGAAAGAAAAAGGAATCTTATTTTATGCCAAAATCATGTAAGAATATCTTTCAAATTTACAAGAATAATTTGAATATAAGATTACTAGTAGAAATATTTTTAATTTCACAGAATTGATGCTCACTACTCGGATGTGACAAAGAAGGAAAGATTGATTTATTGATGAATTCCTCAGTAACTAACCTCTCGACCTCTAGTGTACTATAATTAATTATTTCTGTGTATGTACTATATAATTAATTCAGTGCAAATGTATTTGAAAAAATTCGAAATTAGCTCTTTATTAATTAGTTATCGCCGCTATTATTATAGATGGAACAAGATAACTTAAAAATAGATTACTTCTTAGAAACTAAACATGAAAATTTTTAGAAAAGATTTATGATAATTAATTTAAATAATTTTATTAGAATAAATAATTTCGTATTTGAATGATTAATTATTTTTGAGAAAGCTAAATGTTAATGAATTAGCAGCGGTTTTTAAGATTGACAACATGCTAATATTTGGTAAAAATATTAGAAGTCTCAGATATCCGGGGGATCAGGCAATTTTGCCGAGTTATGCATATTAAAAAAAATGGTATTGACCCAACTGTAAATAGATGAAAGCAAATCCAGATTTTTATTAGTCAAATGTATATATTTTATTTACTTACAATTGTCATCTTATTCAATAACGCTATCGACTGCTTATCTGCTGCTTATTTCCCTTAATCTCAATTCAAAACATTAAACATTCAGTAAAAAAATTAAATTGTTCATGGTAACTCATTAATGTTAAAAACTTATGAAACTTTATGAGTTTTAAATATTGCAGAACATCAGTTTGATTCAAGGACATCGAATGGATCAATTTTCGCATTTCATACTCTCTCTGTCAGTGAATAATTAAAGGGGGATTCGCTCATGGGCATCAACCGCCCGTCTCGCGCGCGCCTGCAGAACAGCAAACTTTGTAACATTCGTTCGCCGACCGTGATAACTATCGCGTGCATTTCTCGCCGCACGATCGACAATGAAAAACTCTGCGGAGCTCCATCCGCAGAGTAGGAAGAAATTACGCGCGTTTTAAGATGATTAAGTAACACATTATACACACGAGATGTTTTTCTTATGCACATCTCGCTCGTTCCTTTTTCTCCCCGTTCTTTATCCAGTTATATACCTATACCAGATATACCTATACGTACACCTGGCAAGTGAAGAGATGCGTGTTTATGCGACACACTTTAATATTGATTTAGCTGCTGCTACTGCTGCTGCTGCACAAGTGCAAGCGAGCGTCTGCGCGCATTTTCTGCTTGAGTGTCTGTCACTTTAGGTGAAAACTCTAAAGAGAGCGGTGTCACGTGATAAGGCGCTTTGAATAGCAGAAAACTTGGGGGCTAATGGAAAGTTCTTTGGATGGCCTAAAACTGTGTATGAGTATGCGTGCTCAGCCGATGGAAGACTTTTTATATACAATGGGAAATATTACTTTTGTTGAGTGCCTAGTGAGCAAAAAAATGGGCGAGTTTAGCATTTTTATTGCATTCCCAATCGACATGCTGAAAGCAAGAAGAGTAATAAAATTTTCAAATATCGATGAATATAAAAAAGTTACGTTATACTTTTAGATACTATATCGCGATGAACTACTACATATATTATAGTATTTATTACTGCTAATTTTTAATATTAAATTCTTATGATCACATACTAGTTATTTTATAATTTATCTTAAATATTAATATTTTAAAAGAAGAACATAATTTTGTACAATGAAAATTATATATTAACTAAATGTCTCTATCTTTCAATAATAAACGTTAAGAAGTACTTTTTGGTCTCAACAAAACCAAGTCAGAATACATAAATACTCATTGAACAAAGACAATAATTAAACTAAACGAAAATATTGTGGCGTTATCATTTACTTTGTCGATAAATTTAGCGAATGAGTTGTGTACTTACCTATTATCACTGAAAAACCATTTATTTTAGCGCGGGAAGCGCGAATAAGAAAAAAGAAAAGGAGATTTAAGAGAAGAAGAAGACGACGAACAAGAGAGAAAGCGGAGAAAAAATGGGAGACAAAAGGAGAGGGGGAGGACGAAGGGTTTTCAAGTGCAGCGTGTGCAGCCAGAAACCGACAGTTGGTCGCCAGCTGGGAAGCAGCGGAGAAACAGAGAAAAAGAGAGAAGGAAAGTCCACGCTTTTACGGGCTCGATTTTATCTCTGAAACGTTGCGCCTCCACTTAAATTGCAAAAATTTTGTTTATGCTCAGCTTTTGTTTCACGTTATATCAGGAAATTAATTATTATTAACTTATGGAAAACAATAACAAAGCCGATGAATTGTACTGAGTATTACTCAAGTTGAAATAATTTTACTTAGGAAGTGAATTGACATTTGCATTATAGTTGAAACATAATTTAGAAACTATAATATTAATGAGCAGTAGCACAAAATGTTAGATATATCAATTCATTCTCATTATTTTCTTTATATGTACACTGAAAGAAGAGAATCGCTCTGACGCCTAGATTCTCTTCGAGCAATCAATTCAAAGTTTGGATGTCATGATAACGACTCAGTATTGGTACCACAGCTATACTGTTATAGTTAAGAGAGCAATAAATAAGCTGAAAAAAGAAATTATAATTTACTTATACATATAATTAACTTTTTACATAATCATTATTAAATAAATTTTTAATAAATTATCTTAAAAAAGTTATAAATATAGAAAAATGAAAAACATTTTATATTTAAATATGTTGCAGGTAAGTAATTACTCTTAATTTTTCATAGGTTGTGCTTCGTCGAATAGAATAATATTGTATCTGTAATCGATATAGCTAGCAATTTGCTGAAAGAATTTTTCTTTACAAGTAGATTAATGCGTGTTATAATTTTGCAGTTAATATAAGGACAGAATCGTGTAGCTACAATCGTATTTTAGAGCGGTGAAATGCTAGTAAACACCGCGTTGCCAAGGGGTATCTTGCTATGGTTTTATCAAGTAACCAAAACATTAATCAAACAACTATTACAACTTTTGTACAACTTTTACATTAAGTTTGATGAACAATCTCGGATAAGAAATTTTAAATAAATATTATACATTTGAGCAACAAATTGTTAACGAGAATTGCATAAATTAATCGCATATTTACTTTCAAATACTTTCAAAACATTTTAACGCGGAAGCTGTACATGTAAAGCTGTCACAGCAATCGGTATTGCTCTAAAAGCTACACGGATTTTCAAGGTAACGAACAGAAATATATTCGAGGTTATAATGGTAGGAGAGCGATTTTCTTTTTTCAGTGTACTTATACTTTTGAGTATTAACCTTTATTAACTTTATCGAGGATCCTAGTACTAAAATGAATAAGATATTTGAAATGAAAATAAAAATTCCTATTTTATAAGAAATGATACAATATAATATTCTTTATAATTTTAATTGAAATTACTTTAAAACATTCCAGACAACAATGCCATTCTTTAAGGGGATGCGTAGACCTACTTTACCCGCCGACAAAGTACATGATAAAATTTCGTTTTTCTCAAAAAATACGCATCAGAATCAAATTTTCTTTTCAGGGTAGCTTTATTTACGTAGAATACATAGCGGAACACTCAAATTATTATCAATATCGAAAATTGGCAATTATGTGATAATGCTAATTTTCGATTCTGATATTAATTCGAATGTTCCGTTATGTATTTTCCCTAGATAGAGCTATTCTGGAGAGGACATTTTATTCTGATGCGTATTTTTGGCGTAAAATAAAATTTTTTAAGAACATTTTTTTTCACTTTCCTATTGAGACATAGAATGATTTACCTCAAATTTCCAGTGTTCCGCTATTTATTTGGTCCAAATAAAGTGATCTCTAAAAGGTAAATCGATTCCGATGCGTAGTTTTTACGAAAAACGAAAATTTTATTTTTGTTTGTCTCGGTCGGTAAAGTAGGTCTGACATATCTCCTTAAGGTGGCTCTGTCGCTTTTTCAAAATCGATCATTAACAAAAACTAAAAATTCCACTAGAAGTAAGCATTCTAATGAAAATTTGGTTAAGTTGGGTTGCCAGGTAAATTAAAGAGCAAACAATTTTTTAAATTAGAACTTTGAAAATAGGCTCTTATGTCAAAATTAGCATTTATGCCTGTAACCCTAAGAAAAACCATAATTTATTTACGAAACCACCAAGAGATTGTAGTTTTTAAATTATAGATTCTGATTATCGAAAACTTCCAGTGGCCAACCAAATATAAAAATCCGCTGCCAATTCATTGGCACTTAGCTTCTTTAAGCTAAATTAATTGTTCCAATATGACATTCTTTGTTCTAATAAATTAATTTTAAATTGCTATATCTCTTTTTATATAATACCTCAAAAAGGGTGTACTTTTTTATCATTGATGATTTGACAAGAGATAATTTATACTAAAATTACAGAACGATAGGTAATAATCCTTATCACAGCATTGCTTTATCTGTATGTAAATTATTTAAATATTTAAATTAACTGTAATTAGATGTTAGAACGTAGCTTCACTGAATTCCTAATCATCTAAAATTTCGTGAACGATTTGCTACAATAGATTTCCAAGATATAACCGTTTAAACTAAATATGATTTTCTTCGTGTATAACAAGAGAAGGAAAAGAGCCTATCTAAAATTTGAGGTTCTAAACGATAGGTAATTTTATACCCTGTTTAATGCACTTACACTAAGTTGATCATAATATTTTTAACATATCAAAAAACTCGAAAAACTAAAACTCATAAATCCAAAAATATTTTTCTCTCTTCAAAAGAAAAAGATAAAGCCTCATAAATTTTATAGAATATTCATATCCATATTCCTAATCATCTCAATTTTTTTAAAAATTTTCTTGTTATATTTCACAGATATAACCATTGAATAAAAATGACGTTTTCGTGAATAACAAAACAAGGGAAATAGCTTATTCAACATTTCGGATGGGAGATGATAGGTAATTTTATGATTTTTCAAATGCATTATCACTCAATCTATGATATTATTTCTATGATATCAAAAAACTCAAAAATTGAAAAAATGCTAAAAAACGCATCAAAAAACAAAAAAAAATTTAAACCGCCGTCTTTAAAAAGAAACACGAAAAATGATCCCCAAAACATTAATTTTCACCGTGTATATTCTGAGTAAAGGTGATCCGCACATACACACACACACACACACGCGCACACGCACACGCATACGCACACGCACACGCATACGCACATACACTCGCATACACACACAAGCACACACTCACACACACACGCACACACGCACGCACGCACATAGACACACACAGCGTAGTAATTTAAAAAATAAAATTATTGACCAAAGTTATAACCTATTTCAGTCATATTTAATGATAAAATTTGAAAAAAATTAATAATTCAGGCTTAAATAGGCTATAACTTTGGTCAATATTTTTTTTTTAATTCTTACACTCACATCCTAATTATATGTATTTTAAACGCTATAAAATCTCAAAAACTCCAATCCGATCAGTTTGACTCTCAAAACCTTGCGGCAGAGCAAGAAATATACAAGGTTGTATTATAGCCAACAAAAAGACCTACCGCCCATAAAGAAAAAATATAATTCTTTTTCTATTCTATTTTGATATAATGTTCAAATTTACGTAAAAGAATAGTTAATATATCATGAATAATTTATCCTCACCTAAAGATATATAATCAATTTATTTGTAATTTTAAGGGTTAGGTCCCCTTAACAAAATTCTTAAATTACAATAATTATAACTACGTTAGAAATGATAAGATACATTTTCTAGTTCTTATAATATGAATAAAAGCGTCTATTCTGATAGCATAGCTATTCTGATTATAATTATCAAGTACTTCCTTGTAAATATTTCAAATGAGTACTTAAAAATGTATCAAATTGTACATGTTATCTAAATTAGTCATTCTATCGAGGTAATTAGCATTTGAAGTTTCTACCATATATTAAAATGTGTCAAGATAACGCGCGTAATAAATAACTTAAACCTTTAGATAGCAGAAGACTTATTTTTATCCTTTTCTTTGTATTTTTTAGTAAAAGTGAGAAATTCAAATGTACTTTAAACCATTTTATTTGTTTACCCTTATTAGCCTTGCGGATTTATCAAAGGTGATATACTTAACGTTAATGATTATACCCTAATGGACTAGCAGTAACAAAGGCAAATTTATAAATCTACATAAATACTATACTTAGACTTACGTGACCAAGCAATTTATCACAATAACAGTTTTTCAACTCACCTGTAACAAAAATAAATACTATTAGATACTTATATATATATTATAGATTAATATATATATATATATATATATATATATATATATATATATATATATATATATATATATATATGTGTGTGTGTGTGTGTGTGTGTTATTTTATATAAACAATGCTTCAAAAGAAATATTACAATTGTTGAATGAACGATTTTGCAACACTGCTGAAGTAATACATTTTATAATAATTTTCACCGTGAAGTCATTAGACAACGTATTGTAATAGAATAAAATTAATGAAGTTCACTTCTGTCGTTACGCTTGATTCACTATTGGATTCGAGTCTTTGCCTGGAGTACTGGGCAGTAATGAGACTATTGTCGGGGCGGGTAGCTGTTTTGCGGACGACTGCGAATTACAAAACGGTAGCATTAGTAACGATGAGATTGAATAAATAATACAATATAATTTAAAGTTCTATATGCAACACGGGAATAAAATCGACTATTCACTCGAGTGTTTACTGCCCACGCTTCGCGCATAGGGATGTCTCGCAAACATACAATCTGCTTCTGTAAGAGTCTACACATCATGTACAATATACATGCAATATTCTTCTAATATTATCTAAAATTAAATGTGTAATTTTAGTAGTTATTTTTTGAAAACTTCATAAAAAAGCACACCTTTTCTGAACTATTAATTAGAAAGAAATATAGCAATTTAAAATGATATATTAGAACAAATAATTCATATAGAAACAATTTATTAATACGAGAAAGCTAAGTACCAATGAATTGTAAGCGGTTTTTTATTCTTGCGAATAACATTATAATTTTGATTTTTTAAATAATTGCTTGAGTTGTAAGGCAATGTTAAAATGGCTTTTAACTATCAAAGAAAAATCAATTATTAATCCCGGAGTGATTATTTACTGCAAAAACTAATCGACAGAATTAAAACAGCGTAAGCTCCGTTTCAAAGCTTTAGCGATCTTAAAAATTCTTATAGGTGTACTCATCCCCAAAAAGTTGACACCAAGGCGTACGCTACGATATCACGTTTCTGTTACTATATGTGACTATAGTTAATAACAGTAACAACAACACTATAGTAACTATAGTTAATAACACAAAGAGGAATAATTGACTAGGCTTGTCTTGACTTTCTGATTGACTACCTACACAATTCTTCCACTGAAACAAATAGGTGGCTATTTTAGCTACACCCAGTGCCGTATTATGGCCTACGCCAACTACGCCATGCCGTAGGGTGCTGGCCCTGGGGGGGGGGGCAAATAATCTACTTCCGCACCCGTGTCGAAAAGTACTATTAATAATAAAAAAAAATCGTAAGCACTTATAAACTCAAAACCCAAATAAGCCAAGCTGGGCAATTGGCAGTAAATACATTTATATAATAGAATTGTTAACCTTAAACCCTAAACCCAACTACCCCACGCTGAGCATTTTGCAATTAAAAATTTTTAATAATTAAACGATAAACCCTAAACACAAAACCCAAAAACCCAAACCGCGTAATTTGCAATTAAACAATTTTCATTATGAAATCGTAAACCCTAAACCCAACTAATCCGAGTAGAGAATTTTGCAAAAATATTATTTTAATAATAAAATAATAAGCCCTAAACTCAACTACCCCGAGCAGAGCATTTTGCAATAAAAACATTATAATAATAAAATCGTAAGCCTTAAACTCTAAACCCAAATAACCCAAGCTGTGCAATTTACAGTACACAAATTTAAATAATATATTCGTTAACTATAAATCCTAAACCCTAAACGCAATTAACCCAAGCCGAGTAATTTTCAATTAAACAATTTTCATAATGAAATCGTAAACCCTAAACCCAACTAACCCGAGTAGAGAATTTTGCAAAGAAAATAATTTTAATAATAAAATAATAAGCCCTAAACTCTAAACCCAAAAAACTCAAGCTAAGTAAATTGTAATAAACAAATTTAAGTAATAGAATTTTGAACCTAGACCTTAAACCCTAAACCAAAATAACCCAAGCTGACCAACTTACAATAATAAAAATTTAAATAAATTTAAATATGTAAATACATAGATACCCTGGTAGAAACGTTGACTAACTATTCGCCATATAATGCCTAATTTTATGGTGTGTGGTCAATTTATGGCCTATATTATGGTCAACAACCCAGCTACCCAGCAAAGGTGGTGTAATTTATAGAATATATATATATATAATATAAGACGCAAGAATAACATAGATTAGTATATATATATATAGGTACACCAGAAATATACAGATACAAGAGAAATAAGTTTGTATTCATCTTATTTATCGTATATACAGTAAACATAAACATATAAGAATAACATTGATTGGTATATATACCAATCAATGTTATTCTTATATGTTTATGTTTACTGTATATACGATAAATAAGATGTATATATATATATATATATATATATATATATATATATATATATATATATATATATATATATATATATATATATATATATATATATATATATATATATATATATATATATATATATATATATATATATATATATATATATATATATATATATATATATATATATATATATATATATATATATATATATATATATACCAATCAATGTTATTCTTATTATGTTTATGTTTACTGTATATACGATAAATAAGATGAATACAAATTTATTTCTCTTGTATCTGTATATTTCTGGTGTACCTATATATATATATACTAATCTATGTTATTCTTGCGTCTTATATTCTTATATGCTTTTAGCGAGCAAACCACCTAAGCGCCCGACGCCGTTCGCGTGTGCATGGACTTATGCTATACTATACTAGGCATCATGGGCATATATTTTACGTATAGAATCAGAGTTAAAATTTGTAGAATGTATGAATACTGCAACTTCGCTTATATATCTCCTCGCATCAGTAAACTAAATTTCATATTGTAAATTCGTTTAAACCAAAAAACATTGTTCGAATTTAATCTTTTATATATGTATTTGAGGTTATAGTACATTTATCTTTACTCATATTATAGTCAACTTATGGTGTAAATGTTGGCTACACATTGACCACGTAAGTTGGTCAATAGATAGCGAGCAGGCCATAAATGATGGTCAATTTTTTACCAGGGTAATAATAAATAATAATATGTAATATACAGGTATATTTGACGCTTTTTCGTGAAGTGAAATTCACTCAATTTAGAGTTTAAGATTAACAATTGTATTATTTAAATTTGTTCACAACAAAATGCTCAGGTTGGGTTATTTTTGTTTAGAGTTCAGGGCTTACAATTTTATTATTATAACGTTTTTATTGCAAAATGTTCAGCTCGACGGATTTCATTTTAGAACGTATGGTTTAATTATTAAAATTTTTTAATTGCAAAATGCTCCGCTTGAGATAGTTGGGTGTAGGGTTTAGGTTTATGATTTTATTATGAAAATTTTCTATTGTAATTTACTCAGTTTGGGTTTAGAGATTAAGTTTAATAATTCTATTATATAAATTTGTTTACTGCCGATTGCCCATTTCTTCATAGCAACATTTTTTAATTGCGATATGATCAGCTTGGGGTCGTTAGGTTTAGGGTTTAGGGTTTAGGGTTTAGGGCTTAGGGTTTAGGGTTTAGGGTTTACGATGTTATTATGAAAAATTTTATTGTAAAATGCTCTTATTATTATAGTGTGTACTTCGAGTAATTTAGAAAAATGAGCTTCCGAAATATGACCTAGATTAATAAGTTTTAATATTTGAAGTGTTGGGGAAAATATTTCGCTGCCATTTTACGGGATTTACTATATTACATTACATTGCCCTTGGATTGCCATCATGTTCTTTTTTTGCCAATTGAATTATCGAAATTAGAAACAAAATATTCAATATATATTGAATATATCGCGGTGCAGATTAATATACAGGAAATATTTATATTAAATATTATAAACATTTATATGTATAAATAGAATAAACATTGGATACATTAACCTTTCTTAATCGTTATAGTGATATTTTTCTATTTGTTGAATAGTTTTTTGAATACTTCGGAAATGATCAAAAAGGATCGGACGATTTCAACATAGCATAAATAATGAGTGAATCACTATATATATATATATATATATATATATATATATATATATATATATATATATATATATATATATATATATATATATATATATATATATATTATAATATAACTTACACTTATGTTGTGTAAATGATCAAGTGTACCAAAACACAAAATACATTTTCAGCAACGTCCGGAATGGTTCGTAATATTCAGAAAAGTTGGGACAAAATCAGGTAGGATTGGAAAAAAACCTTTCCGTTACTTGAATTGTAAAAAATGTGGCCTTTGTAGATGGTAAATTGGTCAATTATGGGAAGTTCTGGCGATCTTTTTTTTGCTTGTACATATTGACCGGCCTGGCCAGGGGCACCAGATAGCGGCTACCGTGGTGGCGCAGCAATGGCTGATACGGCCCTGTCTGCACCCATTTTATTGCCAATAAAGTGTTCGAAAAGTTTCAGAGATATATGTTACACAATGTCTTTACACGTGACTGGTACAAAATACGTACTATTTAAGGACGCATCACAGTGTTTCCCCCTTGATGAAAAAAGAAAACAACCAAATCCTCGATCAGCTCTATAAAAAAAAAGGTAACGAACGAATCGCCGCGGATTATACACCGCTGAACAATGATTGCGGGCAACAATCAACAAGTGGCTCATGATTTCGTCAGCGGTCGGTGGCGCGACGCGGCGGTCTTTCTCTCTATGTTATATCGGCTTTGTGCGTTAGCTCGCTGCACGCTCGGCCGCGCTATGCGGAAAAGCCCCGCAGAGCGAGCGGTGGCGGCGGCGGCGGCGCACCGCGACTAAAACATCCCCCCGCGCGATATATATACTATGCAGTGCTGTATAACGCGTTGCCGCCATCACGCGCACAGTGCGAGTCTGGTTCTATATATGCTCTCTTTCGCTCTCGCTCTCGGTGGAGGTTATTTTGCAGGCGTCACGCGAGTCGGGCGATGGCTGCGAACGAGCGCGGGGTTAGAACGAGCAGGGCTATCATTTGCGACGGATTTTCCGAAGACTTTGTTTTCGTCTATGTTGTAGAGAAGTTCTTCTGAAAATGTATATTTGAAATATTGTATAGGGAGTAAAAATCTCAATAACATTGTTGGGAAAATATACTGGACTAATTCAAAGGTACAATTTTTATTTTATCGTATTTAGAATGGATGATTCTCGGGTTGATTGTTGTAAATCACATTAAATACTTTGCACTTGTGTCTTGTAAAGTTTCATTTAAGCTGTCGATTCGGGAAGAAACGTTATGTGTCCTTCAGGGTGCATACGATTTTTTTAGGTATGAAAATGGAACGAAAAAAACTTGTATGAGGGGGTATAAAAGTCGATTTCGGAATTCAAATTTCTCTACTTAAATTTTACCGACTCAACAGTGAATAATTCGATATAACTCGATATATAAAGATTATTATGCAAAACGAAGAGAAAAATCGGTGTTCATGGTTGTAGTGCAAATAAGTTAAATAAAATATCCTTAAAGTTTCAGATTAATTCATTGTAATCATATTCGCATAAGACTTGCGTACATTGGAAAACCATAAATGGAGAAAACCGAACTTTTGTAAAAATACGAAATATTTTTCTGATGATTTTAAAATAATTTTTCTATCGCAGAATATCCATCAAAAATTTTTTTTTAATAATTTCTTTGTTTTCTGAAGTATGCTTGCATAGTATAGGGTAGATTTGGGCACGAGTTAAGATTCGGTTAATTTAGGAACACGCTGGATTGTGCGCAATAAAGGTCGGAGAAAAAATACGTATAAATAACTATTAGGTTCATTAAAATGATTTCTATGGTCAATATTTCCAATACAGAATCATTTTCTATTATAAAAATGTACAAAGTATCAGAAAATTAAATAAAAGAATAATCTATTTTTAGTAAAATTTTAGTATAGGACCACTTTAATACTATTACTTTTATCCGTGGTATATTATTATAAAGTAAATAAATCGTATAGTTTCTAAAAATAAATATAAAACTAAGTCTACAGAAAATAGTAGTGTATTACAAAAGCGAAGCGGCAATATTGAATTTCAACGACTTTCTAATCTTATTTCACTCCCGACAACTCGACGAGCTGTCGCGCTAGTTTTACTGACACGATTATACGTACTCTCTGACAAACTCTCTTGAATTTGAACTAAAAAAGTTAATGTCTAAATTTCAAATAAAAAACTAAAATGGAATTTAAAAATAGAATTGTGGATATATATAGAAACTAATAAATGTGTACTTTTTATTGGTTAAAACAAAACATATTATTTATTATAAAAAATCATATATTTCAGTTTTTTTTATATCTGTTCGGTGAATGTATATTTTACATTTTTAATTTTGAGTCATTATCTTATTATGAATACTAGTAACGACCTTGAAAAGGCACATCTTCAAACCGAGACCTTTCGACGGATATAAATATATAATTTATCTGCTTTGGGCGTGTCTTCAACACCGTATGCCTATCACAAGATTTGCCCTTATACTTTTAATAATATAGATTATTTCTCTTTGACTATTTTTTATAGATCTGCTAGCACTTTAGAATTTTCATTACAAACAAATAAATAAAGAATCTTCATAGTTTCGATACTAAATATAACTAATGCTAAAATGGACATATGCAAATAATTCGATGTTCAAATAAACGAAGTGAAATTGTATTAATATTATCTCATAAACGTAGAAAAATAATTCATTAGAATAAATAGATATACGACAATGAAAACGTGTAACTATTATTAAAATAACATCTTTTTTCGAATTTTCAAGCAGTATTACTTTAATTTGTTTAACTTATAATTATTCTACTTATTACCAATCTTATTCCAAAAATCGTCTCATTAAGGACTCTAAATGGGAGGGGACCGTTTATTAGACTGTTTTATATAGATTTGCTGAGTAGTTCGAATTTCAAAGTTTAGATTTACACCAATTAGAAATAAATGGTTTCGACAAAAATAAAAAACGAATGTACAAACAGGCAAAGAAAATATGTAGAGACCTTAATGAGACGATTTTCGGAATAAGATTGATAATAAATAGAATAATTATTAGTTAAACAAATTAAAGTAATACTGCTTGAAAATTCGAAAAAGGATGTATTTTTACACTCGTACAACATTTTTCTAATAGTTACACGTTTTTATTGTCGTATATCTATTATTCTAATGATTTATTTGTCTACATTTACGTGATAATATTAATACAATTCCCATTCGTTTATTTGGACGTCGAATTATTTGCATGTATTTATTTTAGCAGTAGTTATACTTAATATCGAAACTATGAACATTCTCTTTTATCTATTTGTATGCAATGAAAAATCTAAAGTACTAGCAGATCTATAAAAAAACTATTAAAATGACCCCCTCCCCCCCTAAATATTTTCATTGACCGTTTGTATATTCGTTTTTTATTTTTGTCGAAACTATTTATTTCTAATTGGTGTAAATCTAAACTTCGAAATTCGAAATACTCAGCAAATCCATATAAAACAATCTAATAAACGGATCTGGACTAAACCCCTCCCATATTACTTCTATTTTATAACGTTTAGGGTGTTATTTACAACGGAGAGCCTTTCTCTCCAATGCATGCATGTAACGGGAGTGGGCAGAATGTAAATAACATAACTGAATGTAAATAATAGAATAAAAATACCTATGCAATTTTTCTTTACTCTAAACGGTATAAAAAGTACTTTTCTTCAAACATTTCTTTTAATATTCATTAACATGCAATATTATTATATACAAACATGGGACGAGTGAAGATATAAAATTTAAAAATAGGTCCCTATTATTGTAAATAATTATAGAATACTGTTTTGTTTGAAGCCTTTAATAAAATATGGTGTATAAAAGAAATATTATTAAATAAATACAACTGGTTTCATATGAAAAATACCTTAAGTTACATGAAATTCTACCAGTCAATTTCTGCAAAATTCGATTACACTAATCTTTATTACATAGCTATATTCCATTCATACTGCAATACTGCATCGAAGATATCAAGTAATAGGTTTTAATTAAAGTTTTAAATTGATACCTGTTCCACTATGTTCATTAAAACTATAAATTGAACTAACTTCATTTAGTTACTTCGGAAGTTAAATTTGAATTCAAAAATAGAACTAATCTTGTTTGAATGAAAAGTAGTTGTTATTCATTTATATAGATAACAAATAACTCATAGAGACTTTTCAATTTTTTCCAGGTATAATAAATCTGTTTTCAGTCATTTAATAAGAAAAGTATTATGCATGTGTTAAGAAAAATCAAATAAGTGAAATGTTGTCTTTCATACATTCATGCAATAAATGACGTAATTTAGAAGTTGTTTTGATATAACGAAATTTATGTCAACTTGTCTAATAAAGTGGTCGAAGTTGGCGTTACATAAAATTTCGGCATCCTTATCTTTGCTGAATGAAATATTTCCGTGTATCGTAACGCAGTTTTTACTCTTTTATTTACTTTTTAATGTTAAACTCATTACGAAAATAGTAATAATATTCGTTTATTCACGACTTAACTATAATAGCCACTTTATTGACATGAAGAGCGGAACAAAAGTAGCTTTTTATTCCCTCTTATATTTTATTTGCGCCAATATTCTTTATTCCCGCTTATCAGTTTTTCTAGCTTATCCCATTATATTTAATTCTTAGTCCAGAAAACTGTTTATGTTTAAAAGCAATCATTCTGAAAATTTGTATGCTACGAGTATCAATACTTAATATCTTAAATTTACTGTTATAGAACCTAAAATCTTGATCCTACACTTTGCAATAAATCACTATTTTCCATGCCATATTTATTAAAGGAATTTTGTTCCTCACACGATTTTACATACATAAATGTTCAAACTCGAAAGCCGTTCCTAGTCATCGCTACCGCATAAATCCCTACCATCGCACCTGGATATATATGTACACGAAAGGTCCAGCTTTACGTGCTCGCTACGACGCGACGGCTCGCGCAGAAAATATTTGCGCGAAAATCGCGGCTCGCTCGCGGGAGGCGACAGCGTCATCGACGACGGCGAGCAACAAGTGTCCATAATCCGGCGGGCAGCAGCTGCCTGAACGCCGTCGGAGCGGCAGTGGCCCGCCCGAGCGGAGCGTCGAATTATTATCGGGGGCAGCCCACCGCGCGCTGTCGGATTTACCCGCAGAGCGTCCGAGTCGAGAGATCGCCTCCGGGAAACGAGCTTTTGCCAGTCCGACGCGCCGGATTTCGCACGCTGAACTGTTGCTGCGCGGCTCCGATGGGATTTTGGATGTTGGCTTTTTTTCTACTCCTCCGCGGGATCGGATTGACTTGTTGATGTTGCTGTGGTGTGTTCGTTATTCCGATGTTTTTTTATTTCGCTGTTTCGTGAATTATACTTATATAAGATTACATTATTTCGTTATTTGTGTATTGACTTATTCAGAGCCTTCAAGGAGAGTGTCATATTTTTGCGAAATGGATTTCAATGAGGCTTTGGGAGATACGAAAGATATGAAACCTTAAATAGATGTTTTCTGATACCTAGAAATGAAGTTTATAACTGTAGTTAGTTCTAATTTTATCGAAATATGTGCTATCTCACTTATGAAACACATTTTGCCAGCGAAAAAGGTACCTCTTCTTGTAATAATAACTATGATTATTATAATAACTGCGGATTAGATTAATATTTTTATGCATAACAAAGCTTAAATAAAAGCTCTTTCCGCTTACTTTTATTATCATTTAATTTTTTTTTCTAGTGTTAATACGTGCATTATTGACCGATCAAACGAAGTTACCTGTAAGTGAAGTTATACGAATTATGCGAATACCTCGTTCGAGATGATATAAAACCAGGTAGCACCACTTCGCACAGTGAGGGGTCGTCACATTTTTTAGAGTGAACACGGAAAAATGGGGGACCTCGGCGTCCCCTCTGCGCCAAGGCTCCGCCATCTTGATATTGTTTAAAGTTGTTATACCGCCCGTGTAAAAAAAAATCTGGGACAAGTCTCGCAAAAGTCAGGCTTCACCACCTGGTATAGTAATAGTAGATAGTATATGCACATATCACTTACCATTTACTACCCACCACTTACCATCCACCTCAAACACAGCCCACGCACGAACCCAAACACAATACAAGCAACCATCACCCACTCCGTACACACCGGCTTTACCATACATAAACTTCAATCATTAATTGCCTATCCTTAACCTTTACCACCCACACCCTACTCACACACCACTCACTCCCTACAAACACCCTCACCCTCCGTCAATCACCCACCTCTAGCATCCATCCACACTACTCATAACGCACAACCGTCAACACACCCCAACCCCTTCCTATATTTTCTCACAATCCAACACCCACCCCAAGCTGCCACCCTCACTGATTACAACCCTGCATCGTTTACCAATATCCTCATAACCCACTCGGAACCCTAACTCACTGCCATCGTCCACTACCCACCACCTACCCCTACTCCCACCTTTGCCACCCAACACTGACTCTCTTCTGAGTCATTAAGGTAGTTCTCCGGATTTTGCGATTTCTTTAAAATACCTTGAAAATTGGTATATATACTTAATAAGTATCCTTTATATGTGGTTAAAATCTTGAACCCCCAAGCCACATGAAATTTGGAGATATTGAAGCTTTGATATTGAAATTTCATATTTTAACATAGGAAGCCTGTATGAGTCCCACAGCCTAGAGAGGTTTCGTTTAATTATAAAAAAAGTTTTCTTCAAATTCTTTTGAAAAACTAGCATATGATATAATAGTACATTGTGTAACGAGTGCGGTATAGTGGCCAATAGCTCACGCGGGCGCGACATGTCGCCCAAGTGGCGCTATTGGACACTACACCGCACGAGTTTCACACACTATTTTTTATCATAAGTGTTGGGAATATGACATACATTTCGTGGGGGATTTGTGCACGCTAAATGGTCAAAAGACACTACGGGTGTTATTTCATATAACGCACTCGATAGCGTGACACTAAAGCGTGCGTTATTTTCATTACGTAACGCTGTCGAGTGTGTTATAGGAAATAACACCCATAGTGTCTTTTGACCATTTACCGTACGCAGAACCGTCACGGAATATGTCATTTTTCCAGCACGTATGATGAAAAATAACAATACAAATCATGGAGAACAAGTTTGATAAGGCAAGCAATGCTTTTTCCTAAAATACCACAGTCCAAAGTTTTAATCTCATGCTACAGTATATCTATATATGTGCGCAGCGTTTCACTCTCTTTCGACTTTTGAGAATATTTGATACTCTAGACACTGTCTATCAAAATTCTGATATTTGGAATTATTAATTGTGAGATTTTCACATTAGACAATGCCGTATAATATCTTAGAAAATAAATTTTCTAATTTAACCCCGAATTGAGCACCACTACAGGCGGAAAACTATATTAATGTATGTTTATTTTTAAGATATAACACAGTCTTGACATCTTAATACAAATAAAAATAAAAATGCTGCCATTGTTTCGTACATTTTGAACTAATGATTCGGAAAAATATGTGTTATCGTAGCGGCATAAGTTCAGATCAGGACCAAATTAATGATCGTTTTTTCACATAAATTCTTACTTCAAACTTATTGTAACTTAATAATGATTCAAGACTCAAGAAATAATTATTAACTACCTAAATGTGTGTATTTCGATACCCCATACGAAGAATAACAGATTTCAAAACTTGAGACGAAGACTAACCGAATTCACCAGTTCGCGACGAAGACTAACAGATTTTACCTGTTCGCGACGAAGACTAACTGAATTTATAAGTCCACGACGAAGACTAACAGATTTCACCAGTTCGCGATGAAGACTAACCGATTTCAACCAGTTCGCGACGAAGACTAACCGAATTCACAAGTTCGCGGCGAAGACTAACAGATTTCGCAACCCCGTGGCGAAGACTAACAGAATTCAGTAGTTCGATACGAGGAATAATGTGTTTAATCATTAAAATCTTTAGGTAGACGAAGTCGTGCAGTATGAATAAGTTTTCAGTATGGACACTTTTTAGTTCTGGGCTACCACCACTTGTACATTTTTCGTAATTCTGATATTTTTAGATCAAATCAACGGAATGATAAATACAAAATAAAATTAATAAAAAGTTCACTAGGTAAGGCGTGTGGTGGTGGCTCAGAACTAAAAAATGTTCATATTGAAAGCGTATTCATGCTGTACGACTCCCTTTACCTAGAGATTTGAACGGTTAAATACATTATTCCTCGTATCGAATACTGAATTTTGTTAGTCTTGGCCGCGGGCTTGCAAAATCTGTTAGTCTTTGTCGCGATCTTGTGAATTCGGTTAGTCTTCGTCGCGAACTGACTGAAATATGTTAGTCTTCGCCGCGAACTGGTGAATTCGATTACTCTTCGTCGCGAGCAAGCGAAACGCGTTATTCTTCGTCGCGAGCGCTAAATCGCGTTATTCTTCGTCTAAAATGAATTATGTTATTCTTCGTATGAGGCGTCGATTTAAAGTTTAAAAAGTTAAATCACAATTTATTTTTGTTAAAATAAAAGCTAATCAGAAATAAGTCTTACTTAGTTGATAAGAAACTAATACCATGACGGTATTTGAGTAAATTTTCTAATAAGTCAATCATATTTCTGAATATGAATATTTTAAACAATTTACTATGAATAATGGAAATGAAAGTTTGGCGAATATCAATTTCCCCCATCTCTTATAGCAATTACTACGAAATATACTATTTTGTCTAATAGATCAACGCAATTAAGCCAATGAAGTAAAATATAATAAAATAGACTCCCGTTTAAATTCGACTATAAATCTACTTCGAGCGCTATTGACAGTTAAACAAATTTCAGTGCGAAAAATAAAGCGAAAACCGTTTTTCATATTTTAATGCGCAATAAAATTTCAAACTCGTTTTCATACAATTTATAAGAACACTTAATTTAGTAACTGAAAAGACCGGAATTTATGTTGCTAATTTACATTTAAATAACATTCTCGCTGAAGATAACTAAAATTTATCGTCTATTATATAAACTTTTATGAATAAATCATACATAAAATTATTTACCTTTATGTTTCAGTATAAAGTTGAAATTATTTTTTTATGAGCCATCACCTATTTTACTTTTTTATTACAGCGCACATTCACGGCATCTTCATAATTAGCCCTCAACAACTTTTAAACAAAGTTACGAGTGTAAAGCCTTCGATAAAGTTTTCGTAAGTCACGCAACGTTCCTATTTCACATTACTTGTTTATTTATACTTAAAAATGCTATGAAAAATGTTTGCGGTTTTACAGCCATGCGTATAATCACAGGTAGTGAAAATATACATCTCAAGACTTTCAAGCTTCATATATAGCAACACAAATTAATAAAATAGTACATTAAAAAATACAGGATATTATTGCTCATTGTCATATTAAATATTTGTTATAAAATAATTTGAATAAATGTGAATAAGGATTTTATTAGTTCAGATATATTTTTACATACTAATGAAATGCAAATATACAACAGAGTTCATTGAAGTTATTAAAAGTTGTAACGTAATTGATACAGAATATGGCGATAGTTAAAATAACGAGAAATTGCATATATAATTTTAACAGTACTTATGCTGCATGTTAGTTGCTTGCAGATCCCTTGATATAAATCTTTAATTGATTAAGAATTTCAAATCTTGACTAATAAGCATTGTGTAAAGTGTTAAAATATATTTAAAATGCGGTTTTACTTCTTTCATACTTTGCAGTAAAGAACTTTAAATGTGAAAAAGAGCTTTTTTTCTTATTTTTATATCTTTGATTTATACAATATGAGAATCACGTTCCTTCAATAAAGATAATATCTCTTTCGATGCCATGAAACCATGAAAACGAATATTCGTACAATACACTGCTTTACATTTAAATTTAAAACGTTAAATCGTGTTTCGTGAGCGTATCTTTAACAATATTGCTATAAAAGTATTCCATTATACCATCTCGTACACAGAAAGTACATAAAAAGCCTCCCTGAATCGTAAATCAAATCCGGATTACACAAACTTCTTATGACTACACCAAGTTGAATAATCTAGTAAGATGTTTCTCAACGATTCAACGAAAATAAAACAGAACAAATTAAGATACACCGTATCGCGAGAGCAGAAAAAAAAAACGATTGACGAAAATGAAAAGCCATAAACAAGAGCAAAAGGAATAGCATTAGCCATCCGTATGCAAAAAGTAAATTAGCATCGTTAGTGGATAACTAGCGCCAATTAGCGTAGCCGATAAACGTCGTCGTTTTTCCTCGCTTCGCATCCTTCCTTTTACTGCGACCGCAAGGAATCGCATCGGATCTTACAGTCAGTAGGTGAGGACGAGGGAGAGAAGAAAAAGAAAGCTGGTGCATATGTATCTTCGGGCCGAATCGCGCAAAAAAACGGGAGGTGAAAGAGGGAACTCCCGGCGCGAGTTCTTGTGCCGAAGGAAGTCAGGCGAATGATGCGCCGCCGCGCATTATTACGGATTATTGCGAAATACGGAATGCTCATGAGCGTTATTATCTTTGTTCCAGTTGTTATGCAGCGGATGCGAATGGAGATAGGGAGAGAGAAAGATGAGACTCGCCAGGGATATTGCAGCAAATGATGTACCGAGAGCTAATGGCGCTTCGTTTGCACAAAAAAAAGAGGAAAGAAGAGTCGCGAGCGATGGAGAAGGAACGGCGAGTTGGCAGCGAGGTTTACGGTTTCGAATGAGTTTTGATATGCTCGATGTTATATTCATTAGGATTCTTGTTCATATTAATGGATTGACCTGCATGATCGTTTGCTGTTGTTGATGGGTTTATTTATACGAATTACGAAAGTCTCATTTTCATAGTTCAAAAATTAGCGATTTTTATGGAAGATGCAAAATACCGAACAAGGGATTTTTAGTAATTCACAAGGAAATATATATAGTAATTAATTATATATATGAGAAAGAAAAATGAACTTCAAAATTTCATTAAATTTTAACCATCGAACGGTTAGGTGAAGCTGTTAATAATTTGGAGAGACGAACCAAAATAACAAGTTACTTGGAGAGTTGAAAGTGATTAAAATCCATTATGATCGTGAGAATGAGGGACGGGGTGAATATACAAGTGGAAGAAGATAGAAGAAAATTTATAAAGTAAACATTTACTTGCTTAAATGAATACATAATATTAATTGGCATACATGTATGTCTGTCAAAATTTAGAAATTATCTCTTCTACTGGGCATGACAAAGTCACTATTACAAAAATGACATATTTAATATAATATTTCTATGCGATTATCATCATTTAGTTAAGTCTATAAAAGTTTGATGTATTCTGTAAATGTATAAACAATTAATTCCTTAATTAATTGACTTAAATGTATAGTATAAACAAACCATACATATATAATTTTATTTTATTTTGTATTTTACCTGATATGAATACAGATATTATACAATACTATTGTAAGTAATTTACAGTTATTCCGTGTACACAAATCTAGCAAATTAACTACAAAAATAATTTACGAATATCTAATCTAAAAAAATGATCTTAAAAGCGTTTTTAATTTATTTGGCAATTCATTGAAATATTTTACTTCTAAAATGTCAATATTTTTGTTACATACGGTTGTATTGATTTTAGAATAGTTATGTGTATACTTTTTTCTTTTACATTAATGTATGAGCAATATATAAAGATGTAGTTTGAAAAATTATAAAAAGCGTTCAATTTTCGCAACAAAATAATTTACAACATCAAAACTTTTTTTTCCTCATGACTCGAGAATTTAGCTACACGCAGTCGCGATAAAGCTACAGCATCGAAAATATATTTCCGCAATATCGCGTGCGCGAATCTCGCGCTGCATGAATACGTTATTAAATCGAATGAAATCAAATTTCCCGCAGCTTTTAGCATTTTCGCTCTATTGTAATATAGATTTCGCTTGTATAAATTCAGTGTATAATCGATAAAAGCACTCAACGCTCGCGCGCGCACGAGCTCGCAACACTTGTGTGCAGCGCCGCCGCGGTACAACGACTCCAGGAAGAAAATGGCCAGTCATCGCGCGCTCGCTACAAAATACCGTAAGGTTTCTCATTGTAATTTGAAGAAGACACGACGAGAACAAATTACGGTCTATCAAGATTTCTAATTTGCTAAGATCGTGAAACAAGTTTTACATAGCAAAAGGAGCCACAAAATGGGCCACAAGGGTATGAATTTTTGCAAAGTGTTTATTAGTCAAAGTAGTGATCTATAAAATAAATGTCCTTAAAATTAGGCTGGTAAACAATAGATGAGAGCTGGCAAAACAAAATCTAATGAATACTAAATAAGTTAAAAGATTAAAATGTTTTAGTGTTGCGAATAAAAGAGTCACCTAACGTATGCACTAGGAAACACATTAAAATACGAATATATTCTCGAGAAGAATAAGAACTTTTTTCATGTCCAAGTAAAATATGTGCAATGCGGACAATGAAATAGATGAATACGACAACAAAGTAAAATACAAGAAGCGCTTGAAGAAAATCGATGTAAATGATTCTTGGGTACAGCATGTAGGAACGTATATTTATATGGAAAATAGGATAAAAACAATAATATATTTCAACCACGTTTCAAATGCTACAGTTTGTTTGCCTCAGTTAAGGATAACTTTAAAACGTCCATCCCATAATGGAAATAGAATGAACAATTTCGATTAGTAATACAACATTGTAAACGGAAAATCAAAGTTAAAGCAACAAAGTGAGAATAATGTAAAACCAAAAATAAATCATTAAAATTAAATCTATCACAAATTGAATCGCATTGATGTACAATTAAAATTTATGATTATTGAAACTACCTATAAGTACTAAAAAGATTATGACGCCGGAAAAAAATGTTTCATATATGATCAATGCCAATATATGGATTATGTCCTTGTATTGTCATATATGATCATTTATGAATTTTGTCTCTATATTTCAAAGAATACTCTTGTAATGAATTTATTTTAATAAAGTCTATATAGTTTTAAGTATATAACTCAATTTTTTCAGAATTTCTTAAAGTTATGAGGAAGGTTTACACGCAATGTAAGTGTTCAAAGAGCAGTAATCATTATTTCAGGATTTCCTCATATAAAACATTTCTGATAAGATATTCCCGCCAATAGGTTTTAACTACTTTTCATGTAAGAAAAGTCGTTAAAATCGAAAGCATTTTTTCATGAAGCAATTGAAAGTTAATGAAAGTAATGTCTCTAAATTATTGGATCATAAAATAGTACTTAATATATGTATTCAAAAGTATCATTACGAGCATAAGAAATATATATTTAAAAGATATTTTATTTTATTTTATATTGTTTTTTATCTGGCTCCCATGACCCTACCTGGCTGGTAATTGTGGAAAAATACCTTATTTTATTTTGATTTAAAATTACAATTTTTTTTTCTATCAGTAATATTATAGAATACCGTAAACCAGGGCGAATTTGAGCCGCTTTGGAAATTCGTGTACGTATCTCTATTATGCTACCATATATACCGACATAAAAATAATTCTAACGTTATGATAGCAGCCTATAGAATATATTCCAAGAATAAAAAAATTTTTTTTACGTGTGTCTTAGTATGAAAATTCAAAAACATTGTGGTAAAAGTTACTCCGGTTTTGGGGGTGACTTTGAGCCATATGATTAATAATTTATATCTAAGCTAAAATAATGGTACGTAAATTAATTAAAATTGATTTAAGAAATAGTTTCTATGTTAAGGAAACTGAATGTAATAGTTTTTCTACCAATAAACGAATGGCGGAACAGCGGGAAGTTTTAATTAGTGTAGGGGTAGTAAAGTTTTCAGGTTTAAAAAAAGTAAAAAAAAACTTAATTTATTAAGAGAGATAGAAATAAATAATAATTACGATTAAAAATTTCTTTAGTCGTATATTTTGTTTCTAGAGAACCTAACCTTCAAAATAGACCCGCGCTAAATATTTTTTGCATCTTTGCGATTATATAATGCATACGATAGTATTTTTAAATTTGGCACAAAGTCACCCCGGTTTACGGTAATTTAAAAGAGAACGGTTTGACCTTGTCCTAACATCTATGGACAACACAAAAATGCTAATATGATTTTTGTATAGCAAGTTTTCCTTGAGTGACCCCCATGACTGTGTTATCCCCTATTGATTGTTATTATTGAACATTCGTATTTATTCTTAAATATTGTAATTATAGCGAATTTATTGAGATTCCTTTCTTATCTTAATACAAAAATTGCTTTGAAACGTGTTCCAGCATATTTTCCAAAACGTTAAAATACTGTATGGTTAGCGAAAATGATTTATGTATTTGTAATTTCATAATATCTCATAGAACTTTTGCCATTCTAAATGTTTGAAAAGGTCGAAATACCGGCAATTTTAACCGTGCATACCACATCTATGTTCATACAGAATATGTATACGTAGTTGAAAATAATTTGAGTATCGTGTTTTTCGCGTATTGAAATATCACGAGTAAAAAAGTAAGAGTAATTTGCTGCTAAACTAAACTGGTTTCATACAGCAATTCACTTGGGCACTTTAATATTTGAAATGCGCTAATTGCCCGTAAAATTTCTTGCACGCAATTATGTAAAGCCAAGGTTATATTTCAATCAACGGGTTGTTCATTTTCTTGTACTAGAATTTTCTGTCATAAATTTTTATGGAATTTTTAAGTAATAAAAAAAGATATTGGTTTATTACAGAATGTTTTAAAAATGTTTAAATTTGAAACGTGTATGCACTAATTGTAAAGAAAAATATAACCCTCCTGTGCATTAAGCCGAATATATTCGTCCAAACAGAAATGTTTCCGTAGTCAGAAGGACGAATATATTCGTCCTAGCATTTCTGTTTATAGCTTTCGATCTACCTAACTTTAAAAGATCTGTGAACCTGTAAATTAAAGCTTAAGTTCTATCCTATATTATTACAGTGATCCAGATAAATCCAGAATCTTATAAAAAATTATGTTAATTCAAGAAAAACTAAAAAAAATAAAACTAACTGTACAGAATACAAAACTCATATAGTTAGAAGAGACTTCATGGGTAGAAACTCTAACGCAAGAGGGTTAATAACAGTATATTTTATTAATCAAGAAATTTTAAACTACAAGAATTTTAAACTTTAATGTATATATCAAAGAATGTATATGGGCAAATCCGCCAAACTTTTGACTTTTGAGAATTTTAAAATAATTTTTTTATTCTTGAGGCACATATTTGAAATGTTTTCTCTTTTCTTATTTAAGAAATAACTGAAATCAACTTGCGTTACTCATTTTTAATCTATGTGAAGCTTATAAGTATAAAAATGAATATACCAAAATTCTTCATAAATTTAAATTTAACTTCTTCAGCCATACAGCTTTATATTAGTCCGATTTTCGTGTAACTTAGTATACATGGATTATTTGGCTCGCTGATTACGAATATGAAATCTGATTTACAAAATATAAAATGGGCGATCCAATATGGCAGACAAAAGTATTTTCGTTCTCCATATTGGATGGCCAATTTTGTATATTGGAAATCTGACTTCATATTCGCAATCTGCTACCCAAAACAACCCTATCTATGAGTTTTCACAAAAATCTATATATAGAACTTGTCCTGACTGATTGATTCATCAACGCCCAGCCAAAACCACTGGACCGATTGTCTTGCAAATTTGTGGGTACGTTCCACCTACATACTAGGTGCTTACTAAGGAACAATTTTTTAAAATTTCACCCCCAGGGGGTGGAAAGGGTTAAAATGTGATTTTTAGTTTTTTTACTATATTTCTTCAGTGAAAAAAGATTTTGAGACGGTTTTTGCGGCAAAACATATAGAATGAGATTATATCGAGAACGATTTCTGGGTTTTATGAAATTCCATCCCCGGGGGTGGAAAGGGTTAAGATTTGTTTTTTCTTTTTTTTACAATGTTCTCCAATCAAAGTAGATGATTCATACATGTCTCACATACATAGTAAAGTATATAGTACCGATAAAGTGCCGCTAGATGGCTACGCTGAGCCTTACCCGTAAGTGAAACAATCGAGTCTAGAGTATATATAAAGGCGATAGAGCCTTAAGAAGGCATAGTGGGTTTTTTGTTTTCTCTTGAAAAAGGGTTTTCTTTTTTCCCCACAAACCTAAATATAAACATCTTGATAAAATCAGTACCGCTAGGCTATATATTTGCTAGATTCGTGTAGTCATGCCCTGAAGGGTATTACATGCAAACTTCTCTGTTTAGAGTAAAATCACCTGTCTTCCTTCCAGGAGAGATAAGAGGTTCAAGTGGGCCCACCCTCTCCGACAAACGGTGAGGTGGGCTCAAGGGCTCCTCTACATGGTCAAACTGGAAGAGTATCTCACAGGTGGGGGCGATGGAGGGGGCTCCCACCATCCCTTCTTTCTTTCTTTCTTAAGAAGGCATTAGAAGTCTGAAAGCCCTAGCCAATCGTGAGTAATATCACTGTGTTCCTGCATTATTTTCAATAGTTTGCGTTGGTTTTTTGAATATTTTACGATGAGTGTGGAAATATCTTCTATATACATATAAGAACATGACCTGACTGACTGACTGACTGATTCATAAACGCTCAACCAAAACCACTGGACCGATCAACTTGAAAATGTGTGGGTATTTTCCTACTAAATGATAGGTGCTCACTAAGAAAGGGTTTTTTGAAATTCCACCCCTAAGGGGTGAAAAGGGGTGAAATGTATTGTTATGGTTTTTTTACTGTATTTCTGCAAAGAAATAAGATTTTAAATTGATTCTTGCGGCAAAATATCAGAAATACGATTACGTAACAACCAATTTCTGGGTTTGCCGAAATTCCAGCCCTAAGGGGTGAAAAAGGGTGAAATATGTTCTAATATTTTTGTACTATATTTCTTTAATTTATCCAACGAAACAAGATTTTATTGAAGACAAAAGATTAAATTGATTCATGCGCGAATTTTTTGAAAAAGTATAAATTCCTTCGGGTTCATTTTCAACTAAATATAATTAAGAAGCAAAATAAATATTTTTAAATCAATCTATATTTATAGAAGAAGATGTCCGATACACCTACTCACTGGCTCACTCACTCACTCATCAACGTCCAGACCAAACCACTGGATCTATAGACTTGACATTTTTGTGGTATATATCTCTTATGGTATAGGGGTGAGATAAGGGCGGATTTTACCCCCATCCATCTCTAAGAGGGTGAAAAGGAGGTAAACGTGTTTTTACGTTTTTATCGATATCTTCGGAATATCGAAAGTTATGAATTCGATTTTTATCCCCAAAGGTTGCCTATATGAAACTGCCTAAATATCAATTTATGGATTTATGTTTACCCAAAAGGGGTAAAATCCTTTCTTATCTAAACCATAACACATATATATTTTATTATATTATAAAATTTCCAGTCTCCAAGTCAAATAATAGATATTATTTACTTGTGAGTTCCATGCACTATTAGCACGGACGAAGCCGTGACGTGGGATGGTAGTGTTTTATATAATTATGGAATAATAACGTTTTCTCGAAGAAAATGCTGTTTTTAGAATTTTTTTATTTAAATCGTTATAAATGCGTGCACTTTTATTACTTGTATAGACATAAGGGATGATAATCTTTCAGCGTAATTTGTTTTTATAGAACGCTAAAAAATTAGACATAAAAGAATGAAGGCACATTTTTGTGATTTTTTTTTCACGACTCAGTTAAAATTTATTTATTAAAACCAATGTTACATTATTGTAGTTCATTTAAATAATATTGTGGAATATTTTCATGAAAAAATATTGAAAAATACGGCAATCGCATCAATTATTCGGAAGCGTCTCAGAAAAAAGTTGAATTGCGGTGCCCCTCATAACTCGGTGCTGGATCGTCTGAAATCAAAAAACCAAAGTTCGTTCGTCAGATAATTACTTTTCCCAGGTAACGCTGGGAGGGATTTTCGAAATTCCTATTTTTCACTTTGCGGGAACACTTTACATGAAAAAACACGATTTTTGCCAAAAAAAAACGGCTAATTTGTTATTGTAAAATGAAAAATATAAACGAAATTGGAAAAAAAGCTGCAGCGTTACCTCATAAATTATGTAAAGAACTAGTGTTTAAAATTTCGAAAGGATCGGTGCAATAGTTTTGAAGTTATGATGGGCACCGACTTTGAAAACTTGAGTTTTGGGAAAAACGCTTTAAAGTTTTGAACACTAAATAATTTGGAATAAAACGTTCATAAGCGAGATTTATCGGCTTACCTCACACTGAATCATCGATGCCAGGTCCATTGAGGATGTTGCTGTCATCTATGATGTCTAAAGCATCTATTTGCTCCTGACTACGACGAATCCTGCCATCTCTAGTTTGATTTTCAGCTTCCTGCTCTGCTCGGTTTATACGAATGTGATCAGTTGATCGCGCCCATTCATGAGCGCTTGATCCACTACTGATTCCCATGTCTTGCATGAAGGATAGTAGAGCAAAAGAACCTTCATTGAAGACACAGGCTGCCACATAAGCCGCAATCTCAACTATCACAGAGGTTCCGCTCAAGTGCTTTGGTGAGATTTGCCATATAAGTTGGTTCAAACTCTCATTGTTGTTTTGCGTGAAGCCTCCGACACATCGCTCCAGGAGAGCATCTTTGCTTAGATCTTCATAGATAGGCTTGATGGTATCCAAAACATCATTTGGAAGAGCACTGTACGTGTGTTTGAACGAATCCAATCCATTAGCAGCTGCAGCTTTTTGCCATTCGCACCAGGAGTCCGCGCCGCTCGGACATTTTTCATGCTGTGGATTCTCGTCTGTCGAACTGTAGTGAACAATCTTTCTAGATCGATATAACACTGACTAAATATACGGTACAGGTATGAGCATGTTTATACTTGTCTTCAAATTTCTATAAAAGAAAGTAGGAGGAACGGTTCGGTATAATATAGGGAGCGTAGCAGCTGCCAGGTAACAATAGCGCGATCGAACCGAGCAGGTATGAAAATCCAACCGGTAGGGAAATATTCATAACACCTGCAATTTTGCTCTTATCGACTTGAAATTTTGACACAATATTCTTGAGATACAACGCATACAGTTTCAAAAATAAAAAAAAATACGAAAAAAAAATTTAAATACCTTACCCCCTCCCCCTTAATGTATTACTTTAAGAATAAATAACTATAAGTAGTTATAATTGTTATTGAAAGTATATTAATGGTATTACTTTTTATTTTAAATGGAATATTAGACATCAAATATGTTCATCAGTTCAGAATGTTCAGAACCAGTATATATACTAGGTATAAATTAACCAATACATTATTTTGGCTTCTCTTTTCGTATGCGATAACTTAGAATTCTTTCACGAGGTATGAAATAACTCAACTTGATCTAAACCACATAATTATTGGCAGAATTTAAGATTATCATATAAAAATTCTAGAAAATCGAAAAAACGAATATTGAATTAGTACAACATGCATCTTAGGATTAAAATAATTTAAGTATCCTATGTAGACAAAATATATTTACAATTATCAAAGTTACTCTTTTGCATGTAATACAAGAACATCAATTACATCAATATACATATTTATTCTACTATTTAAAAAAATCGAGACTTTGGATTAAAGAAAATTAAAAACGTCCATAATATATATCAAAAATAATATTTGCAATTTAAAAAGTAATTATATCGCAAAAAGATATTATATTTTGTAAGGGAAAAGTTACTGTAATTGTAACTGTAAGTCTTATTCGCATTTCTCTCTATCAGTATTTGCAGAGATACGATGGACGCGTGTTACGCTGTCAGTCGCTGGGAGAGAATCCATTCGTCTTACAGCGGCCATCTTGCTATTACACTTTCACAAATCAACTTGCCCATAACTTTTTCTGATTTTTTCGCCCCCCTCCCACCTTTCTACTCCTTCCCACTTTTGCTCTTCTCCCCTATCCATTCCACTCTCATTTATCTCTTCTCCTATCTCCCTTCGTACAGTCTCATTCTCTTCAACCGATACGATGCAATTTCGATACTCTATGCGCATTACACGATTATATCGATCGTATGTCAGCGCACGAAAGACTTTTTCGAATGTATCGACATGTTTTCACATAACATAGGTTATGTAGTGAATACCATTTGTTATATGTAACATCTAACATAGCCCTTCAATTTCATAAAAAAATAAGTATCAAATTTACTATAGGACCACCTTAATCAGAATAAATCACGTTTAACTGTCAAAATTGTAATTTTCGTGGCACATTTAAGTTGGTTATAATTTTCGTGGCACGTATAATTAACAATTCATCAACGATTGAGAGCATATGACAACTTTTGTAACAATAAGAATATAATCTATTCAATCAATTACATTAGTCTACACATTATTTTGCCATGTTACACATATTAAAAAGCATTAAATTCTGTAATACACATGCGATTTTGACATTAAATAATTGTAATTTTATTAGCATGTATATTAAGGATTTAAAGCTCTTAAGTATATGTAGCATGGTAAAAAGAAATTATAGAGTGATGTAATTAATTATATAAGTTATATTTTTATTATTACAAAAGTTGTCACATGCTCTCAATCATTGCTAAATTGTTAATTACACGTGCCACGAAAATTGCAACCAACCTAAATGTGTCACGAAAATTATAAGTTTGACAGTTAAACGTGATTTATTCATATTAACGGAACATTTCAACTTTGGAAATGAAAGGAGAATCTTCTACAATATAAAATGAATTATAACATTTTACAAACTTTTTAGAAATATTTTATGTCCTAAGGTACATATAACAGTATACATTCGAACAGTGGACATTCGAATTCCAACTTTTTTTGCCCATATGCAGAGTAAATGTGTATTTACTTAAGAAAGTTTCTAAGTCATCTATTTTAAGTTGTGCAACATTAAAATGAAATTGATAATTTTTTAATATATTACATTGTAAAGTCTATTCTTGACTTGTACAAATATGATTTTCTTCCTATTTTACCTTCTAATAGACAAATATATATCCTAAGTTTTTCCAAAGTGTACATTGATATGTAAGTCGATAACTATCAGATTTATATTATAAACTCATCTGTAAGCATTATTCTACTTTTATATTTTTGTACAATAACCTACAAGCCTAATAATTTAATAATAAAATTAAAAAAATATATGACTATGATATGTGTAAGAATAGTTTTGTAATCCTAAAGTTTATTGTATGAAAATAGATTTCTATTCATTTTATAATAGTAAGCAAAAACTTAAATTTGTAATATTTTATGTCTGACCAAATAAAAGCGTACAGAAAATAGATAATACCCAAGATTGGTAGGGAGCCAAGTTTTTATATTCATGCCAACTTTTAGTTTTTTTTTTGAAAAGAATACATTCGTATATTAATTATATGTGAATAATTAATTAAAACTGTATGCAGCTAAAAAATCAACTTTTAGAATTTCTTAAGGAGGCCAGCCTGAGTTAAACTCGAAAATAGAAAATTTTTTAAATGAACCGATAAAAATTATTCCTTTGAAAGCAACTACCCTGAAATTTTTTTGCTACAAATACTTGATTAAATCTGTTATTTTATCGTTACAAAACGTCAAAATCTTGCTCTTACGCGACGCAAGATATTACCATTGTCAATACTATATTTATTGGTAAAACTTTGCGGCGTACAAGTTTCTAGGTGACACGATCAACAAAAATTTTATTTTCGACTGCAATTTAACTCTTTATATGAAATATACTAAAACTTTTATGGTTTACTTATTCGTTAAAAATTTTTTTATATTTACTTTTCGGAGGCAAACCAATTTTTAAGAAAATATTCTTAGTGATTTTAAAATATTTGTTTGTTCTCTGAAAAATAATGATAACTTTTTTTTATCAAAAAAGTAAACCGTAAAAGTTTTAGTATATAATGTTAAAAAGAGTCAAATTACCATCGGTAATTTTCTTTTGTTAATCGCGCGTGTGTATGAGTGTGTTCGTGTGCGTATGTCCGGACTTGCGTGTGTGCGTGCGTGTGTGTGGGGATGGGATCAACTTTACTCTGAATAAACACGATGAAAATTAATGTTTCGGGGCTCATTATTTTTGTTTTCCTTTGAGAACGGCGGCACAAAACTTTTTTTATTGTTTTTCGATGCGTTTATTTTTTTAGAGGTTTATCGATTTTTGAGTTTTAGTCTTTTGGGTTTTTTGATATCGTAGAAATTATATCATCGGTTGAGTAATAATGCATTTGGACGAGCATAAAATTATCTATCCTCTTCCACCCGAAATTTTCAATAAGCTATTTCCCTTGTTTTGTTACTCACGAAATCGTCATTTTTTTCAAACGGTTATATCTGTGAAATATAACAATAAAAGTTTTTGAAAATAATTGAGATGATTAGGAATATGGAGAAGAATATTCTGGAACATTTTTGAGGATTTATCTTTTTCTTTTGAAAAGAGAAAAATCTTTTTGTAAAAAAAAATTGTTTTTTATTTAGTAGCGAATTTTGGAGTAAATCGGTAGCATTTGATCTGAAACTTTCCAAAACAGTAGTTCTTTAGTATCTCTTGAACAAATTCTAAGCCCAGATCACAACGACCTTTATATTTCGAGATATTTGAAGTTATATGGTTTTAAAAACTTTTTGTGAACGAGTATATCTCAATCCGATTTTTTAACAAACAGGGCTCATTGTTTTCGTTTTTTTAATGAAGATTCGAAATTGAAAAGAAATTTAAAGATTCATCGACTCGTTGTTTTATTATAACAATTTTGGGATTTTTGGATTTTTGAATTTTAGTTTTTCGAGTATCTTGATATGTTAAAAATATTATGATCAATTTAGTGTAAGTTCATTAAACAGAGCATAAAATTACTTATCCTTTAGAACCGCAAATATTAGATAGACTTTTGCTTCTTTTGTTATAATGATTAGGAATTCAGTGAATCTACGTACTAACATCTGATTATAGTTAATTTAAATATTTAAATACCCTGGTAGAAACGTTCCCCATATGTTCGCCAGATTTTACTCTATTTTATAGGGAATGGCCAATTTCTGCTTAAAAGTCTGGCCAGAAACCCCGCTACCTGTCGACGTTTTCTCGTCAGAAACCTGACCAACTTATGGTTAATGAATAAATAAATAAAAAATAACGTTTAACGAATTTTTATAAGTTAATAATGATTATTATGTCATGGATTTAATAGCTTATTGTTAATAGAATGCTAAGATATATTTGGGATAGATTCGAAATAAAAACTAAAAACTTATTTCATTAAAAGTTTTTTTAAGGTTAGAGTTTTATAATTAAATAAGACATAAAAAAATCAAATAAATAATCGAATAAAAATTTGCATGCTGTTTTAACGCAGAAGTACTATAATGGGATTTACATTTTCAATAATTTTTTAGGGTTATGTAAGCTATTTAGATTTTCTATAAATTTCTGGTCAGATGCTGGTTTATTTCTGGCGAACTATTAGGAAACGGATCTGCCCAATAGATTGTGAACCGACCATCTAATATGCTCAATTTTCTACCAGGGTAATTTTAATAAATTACGTACAGAGAAATATTGCTGTTATAAGGATTATTATCTATCGTTCTGTAATTTTATCAAAATATTATCTTTTGTCAAACCATCAATCATAAAATGTACACCCTTTTTGAGGTATTATTTAGAAAGAGATATAGCAATTTAAAATTATTTCAACAAAGAATTTCATATTGGAACAATAAATTTAGTTTGAAGAAGTTAACAAGGGGAGACCACGGAGTGCGGGACCCCGGATTTTGATAAAACTTTAGGGATCGTTTTCTGATACCTAAAAATGAAGCCCAATACTCGGGATTTTATCCAATGGGCACTTGTACGGTAGATACGGCGAATTTCATTAACGTTGATAGTATATCTATATATATCTGATTTTTAGCATTGCCCATATGAGTAATGCTAAAGTTTCGTGGCTCTATCTCAGATTTAAAGACACATTGGATAAAACTACGGGTTCGGTACTTCATTTTTAGGTTCCAAATGTCGATCCCCAACGTTTCATCAGAATCCGAGACCCGGACTCAGTGGTCTCCCCTTATAAGTACCAATGAATTGGCAGCGGTTTTTTGTACGTAATCAAGTATAAATTAAAGATTTCTTCGTCTACTTTTATTTATTTTTTTATTGGGGTTTATCCATCTGCAGCCTCTTAGCCTAGCAAGTGTCTCATACCTATTTTTTTTTCTATACCTATTTTTTCCATATCTTTTTGTATTATCCTATCTATTTATTCACATCCCGCATTTGCCCAGGGTTACGCCTGTAGAGCGGGGAAAACCTGTATCAAGAGAAAACACGCTCTGGGATGGTCGGTGTGTTTGGCATGTTCGAATTGGATGTCTATGTCACATTCCAACGGCTTAAAACTTCTTATTTTTAAAAGCAATCGTTCTGAAAATTTTAATGCTATCAATACACAATAATATCTCAAACTAGCTACATCACTCGCTCGCTCGTATAAGTTAAAATTAAAATAGCAGAATAATGATAAAATCTTTGTATGCAATATTATTATTGGGATATTATTAGTATACTAGAATACAAATATTGTCTATTAACAACAAATTATCTAATAATATTCAATACAGTGCGCCAAGCGAGTCTATGTCTAAAAATGTTAAACTTAGAAGCATGTTTAAATATAAATAGATGATGATAAGCTATTATATATTTACAATCAATACGTGAAATCATTGACTTGAGTGCTTAATTGCACGCCTGTGGGGGTTGAGAGTGAATCTAAGAGTTATTTAGTTTAATTTTATTATTCTTCGTTTGAAAGTAAAATGACTATTTATTAAGATGATTCATGAATGTTGATGTATGAATTTAAGTATTTGTTTTATAGTTTAACATTTAGGTGACCAGCAAATGAACTAACTATGATTATACATATATCATAATTTTAAGTTGCAACATTTTTAAAGATTTAAGTTTAAGGGACCTATATCTTTTAAAATTATAATTCAACTGCAACACGAATTATAACTTAATTATTACAGTTTTAAATTTTGATTTAAAAGTAGTTGTTAAAAAACATTGAACCAACAATAAATAAAATAAATAAAATAAATAAAATAAATAAAATAAATAAAATAAATAAAATAAATAAAATAAATAAAATAAATAAAATAAATAAAATAAATAAAATAAATAAAATAAATAAAATAAATAAAATAAATAAAATAAATAAAATAAATAAAATAAATAAAATAAATAAAATAAATAAAATAAATAAAATAAATAAAATAAATAAAATAAATAAAATAAATAAAATAAATAAAATAAATAAAATAAATAAAATAAATAAAATAAATAAAATAAATAAAATAAATAAAATAAATAAAATAAATAAAATAAATAAAATAAATAAAATAAATAAAATAAATAAAATAAATAAAATAAATAAAATAAATAAAATAAATAAAATAAATAAAATAAATAAAATAAATAAAATAAATAAAATAAATAAAATAAATAAAATAAATAAAATAAATAAAATAAATAAAATAAATAAAATAAATAAAATAAATAAAATAAATAAAATAAATAAAATAAATAAAATAAATAAAATAAATAAAATAAATAAAATAAATAAAATAAATAAAATAAATAAAATAAATAAAATAAATAAAATAAATAAAATAAATAAAATAAATAAAATAAATAAAATAAATAAAATAAATAAAATAAATAAAATAAATAAAATAAATAAAATAAATAAAATAAATAAAATAAATAAAATAAATAAAATAAATAAAATAAATAAAATAAATAAAATAAATAAAATAAATAAAATAAATAAAATAAATAAAATAAATAAAATAAATAAAATAAATAAAATAAATAAAATAAATAAAATAAATAAAATAAATAAAATAAATAAAATAAATAAAATAAATAAAATAAATAAAATAAATAAAATAAATAAAATAAATAAAATAAATAAAATAAATAAAATAAATAAAATAAATAAAATAAATAAAATAAATAAAATAAATAAAATAAATAAAATAAATA
Source organism: Gastracanthus pulcherrimus (assembly GCA_949152435.1). Classification (NCBI taxonomy): domain Eukaryota; kingdom Metazoa; phylum Arthropoda; class Insecta; order Hymenoptera; family Pteromalidae; genus Gastracanthus; species Gastracanthus pulcherrimus. Next base: position 39,505,668 of record OX424573.1, read on the forward strand.
AAATAAATAAAATAAATAAAATAAATAAAATAAATAAAATAAATAAAATAAATAAAATAAATAAAATAAATAAAATAAATAAAATAAATAAAATAAATAAAATAAATAAAATAAATAAAATAAATAAAATAAATAAAATAAATAAAATAAATAAAATAAATAAAATAAATAAAATAAATAAAATAAATAAAATAAATAAAATAAATAAAATAAATAAAATAAATAAAATAAATAAAATAAATAAAATAAATAAAATAAATAAAATAAATAAAATAAATAAAATAAATAAAATAAATAAAATAAATAAAATAAATAAAATAAATAAAATAAATAAAATAAATAAAATAAATAAAATAAATAAAATAAATAAAATAAATAAAATAAATAAAATAAATAAAATAAATAAAATAAATAAAATAAATAAAATAAATAAAATAAATAAAATAAATAAAATAAATAAAATAAATAAAATAAATAAAATAAATAAAATAAATAAAATAAATAAAATAAATAAAATAAATAAAATAAATAAAATAAATAAAATAAATAAAATAAATAAAATAAATAAAATAAATAAAATAAATAAAATAAATAAAATAAATAAAATAAATAAAATAAATAAAATAAATAAAATAAATAAAATAAATAAAATAAATAAAATAAATAAAATAAATAAAATAAATAAAATAAATAAAATAAATAAAATAAATAAAATAAATAAAATAAATAAAATAAATAAAATAAATAAAATAAATAAAATAAATAAAATAAATAAAATAAATAAAATAAATAAAATAAATAAAATAAATAAAATAAATAAAATAAATAAAATAAATAAAATAAATAAAATAAATAAAATAAATAAAATAAATAAAATAAATAAAATAAATAAAATAAATAAAATAAATAAAATAAATAAAATAAATAAAATAAATAAAATAAATAAAATAAATAAAATAAATAAAATAAATAAAATAAATAAAATAAATAAAATAAATAAAATAAATAAAATAAATAAAATAAATAAAATAAATAAAATAAATAAAATAAATAAAATAAATAAAATAAATAAAATAAATAAAATAAATAAAATAAATAAAATAAATAAAATAAATAAAATAAATAAAATAAATAAAATAAATAAAATAAATAAAATAAATAAAATAAATAAAATAAATAAAATAAATAAATGAGATAAATGAGTTAAATGAGATAAATGAGATAAATGAGATAAATGAGATAAATGAGATAAATGAGATAAATGAGATAAATAAAATAAATAAATGAGATAAATGAGATAAATGAGATAAATGAGATAAATGAGATAAATGAGATAAATGAGATAAATGAGATAAATGAGATAAATTAAATAAATGAAATAAATAAAATAAAATTAATAATAATTTGGTAATTATATAAAATATGTGTTTATGAATATTGTGATAGTGATCGTCATATTTTTAAACTCTTGATTAAGGAGCGCTTTATTATAGAATCATAATAGAGAAGAAAAAGTGTGTAATTTATATTTCCAAAAGATCACGTCACTGGTCTGTGATGATGTCGACTACGACTGGAGATTAGGCATTAAAATTAAAGGATATTATATAAAAAAAAGATAATAAAACTGTAATTGAATCTAATCCTGCCAAAAGACCAATAATTAAATTATTTAATTATTTTATATTTCTTTTTATATATTGTTTTTAAATTTTGTAGTCCTATATATATAAATAGATCTATAAAATTTATATATATATATATGTATTATACGTTTACTATTGATTAGGTAGATTTATTATTATTAATATTATCTTTAATCCAAGAAATAAAATACATTTTACATCTATTTTATGTCTTTAATTCACGTTGAATCTCTCCAATTTTCAAAAGTACTCAGATATACAAAATAATAAATCAAAATAAAAAGCATATTAAAAACATAATATTATGTTTTATTAATTTTCATGATTTATTATGATTAATTATTATTACCTTCAAGGCAAGAAATGAGAAAAATTTTACTATTATTCTATGTCTTTAATTCACGTTAAATATTTCAAATTTTCGTAAAAACCCGGATATATAAAATGATAAATCAACATGAGAAGCATATTAAAAACATAATATTATGTTTAATATTAATTAGTTATATTCATTATTATCATTATTATCTTTAATACAAGAAATTAAATACATATAATATTTATTTTATGCCTTTAATTCACGGTAGACTTTTTCGATTTTCGTAATTTTCCTGATTACGAAATGTTTAAACTACATAAAAGAATGCATTAAATATATATAATCTACGCTAACTGAATATTTTCTTTTATGTAAAAAGTGGATGACCACAAAAAGGAACAAAAGAAAAAACAAAAAACAATAAAAAATTTTAACCACGTTGAAATAATAAAAAAATACTCAAGAAAAACTGGAGGAAAAACATCAGAAACCACAATCAGACAACATAAATAACGTATTAAAAACATTAAAATATGCTAGTAGAACATTTTTGCTCTTGTAAGAAATAAATGATCACAAAAAAGAACAAAATAACACTCACAAAACAATAAGAAATTTGACCCGCACCGCAATAATAAATAAATACTACAAAGAAAATTGTAGGAAGAACATCATAAACCACAACTAGACATTAGAAACCACAATTAAACAAAATAAGAAATGTATTGAAACCATAAAATATGCTAACAGAATATTTTTTAGGGGAAAAGAATGTCCACAAAAAAAACTGAATGAAACACAATAAACAAAAAAAATTATAACCTCTTCGAAATAATTAAGATATAATTAAAAGAAAATAAACAAAAAGAGTTTAAAACCATAAAAACGTAATAAATATGTTAGTTACACACGTATTTTTGTAATAACTTAATACACCATAATAAAAGAAAATGCAGTACGCATTACATAATTACAGAAGCGTAAAAAAATAATGAATAGATTTTACCGTTGTAAAGCCTCAAAACCTTGATCCTACATGTCACAATAAATCATTATTGTAAAAAGTGCCACTTTTTTCCCGCAAATGCATTTGAAGGAAAAAGGTAAATTTGCGAAAAAAGTAGATTTGCGAGAATCATATACTACTTTTGTCCCGCTTTTGAGGGCAATAAAGTGACCATTACGGTTGAGTCGGGAATCAAATATATTGCCAATCCTATTTTAGAAAAGCGATATTTGTAAAACATGTAGACCATAAAATAGATAGATTGTAGTTATATAAATTAGTCTACACAAAAACTTTACAAGCTTATAAGAAACTGTCATTTTATGACAACCATTCTAGAAACAAACTTAATAATTTTCGTTATCGTAAATCTTAAGACCCTCAAACACCACCTAAAAACTTACTCCACATTCACTTACGAACTTTTCCAAAATACACAACCAATATCTCAAAGTCCCACCTAAGACAATAAACATCACGCACCTTTCCACTGACGCGCATTAGCGAATGATTTATTGGCGAGTAGCAAATCATCGGCCGGCGCTGCGATAGAGATTGTATTGCGATCTGCAAGCAAAACGCACGCAGACGAAAAAGTCTCTATCAGTAGCAAGGGCAAGAAAATGCATGTGGAGCAGTGCGAGCAATTATTAAACGAAAATATAACTTGACGTATATGTACAATTTTCCCATTCGAATACCAAAGAGAAGAGAAGGTAAAAAAGACAGACGCGAAGACTGGGGAGAATTCGAAAAATTCCACGCGAGCATTGGAGAAAGTCAAGTGTGTACACATGTGCATCGGCGAACATAAGAACTGCTAACCCTTTGGGACTGAGAGTTTTCGGATTTTTTCAATTTCCTTGCTGTAACGAATTGCAAAGGGTTTATGGGATTAGAGATTAAACATGTATACATTCAAAATAGTTGTTTCAAGATGCACAGAAATTTAAAAAAGAATAAGATGTTCTTAAAATATGTTTTATTAAATTTAGAAAACAAATTATACGCAAAAGCGAAAAAAGAAATCTTTTTTATCTCGATACTTCAAAAAATTAATTTTTTATATTTTCTTTTGCTAAATGAGAATTTTAATAATGTATATGGCAGACGTATCCTGGCGAATAGATTCTTAAGACATATAATTACTGTACATAGAATAATGTAACCTAGTCGTAACCTCGGTTATAACTTTTTAAGATGCCCCAAAATAAATACAAAAACATTAACCAACAGCCGTACAAAACATATTTTGTAACTTTGTGTAAATCAACAACGATAATAACACCAGATAACATTTTTATTTTTATTAGATAATACCCTATTATTTAAATACAAATATAATAACAAATGAGCTTCTGTCTGGAGTATGAGAAGTAAATTTACAACCAAAAGTTTGTTGGGTTGTAAACTCAAGTTGATGTTTCATAGTCTAGGCAGAAATTCATTTAATCGTTATTTTTATTTATTAATTTTATTTTCATAAATAGAAAAATGTTATCTAATAAATGCTGTATAGTTAGGAGTCATTCATAAATTACGTCACGCTAGGAGGGGAAAGGGGGATCTTATTCTTAACTATGTAGTTAGGTGTGTATTCAAGACATAGGAAAATCAGTGAAAATGGGTTCCTTGGGTAAGGGGGGCGGGGGGGGGGGGGGGTTATCAAAAATAGCGTGAAGTAATTTATGAATACTTTACTTTGAATATATACTACTTTCTGAAAATAAAATAATTTTTTCTGTATTTTCCTGATACCGACGGAGTGTCTACTTTAAATACAGACGAATTAAATCATAAAAAATACAACATTTAATAAATCTATAAATGATTTTTTATTGCAGAAAAAAATCAGCCTTTTGATATCATGCCTCTTTCCAGCTATTAAATTCTAAATTTTTTCTAATTAGATTTTTTCTAATTCTAATTAACAAACTAAATCATGGTTGGCAATTGACATTTTAGTAAACATAAATCGCGTGACCTTGAAACGTCAATGTCTCAGCATGCATGTGTCCGCGTCCCTTACTGACGATATCCCATGTGCTCCACTCCCTGACCTTTTTCTCTATTTTCTCCGGCACGAGTCTTTTGCTCTCCCGCAAGAGCAACAACTGCCGCCGTCATAATTAATCGAATCGTTCCACTTTCTAAGCTCGGCGATGTAACGCGAGAGCTACAGCAGCAGCACACCGAAGAAGTGAAATGAATAGATGTTCGCAGCTACTGCTACAGCCGCTGGGCGGCGAAAGGCGCTAGGTAGATAAGACTAGATTGTGTAGGTACGCGGATGAATTTATTGTGAGTGGACAGAATTGATTGATATAATATGAGACGCAAAGAGAAGAGATAGACCGTTTGCATAATGAATAGCGTTGCCATGGAAAATGGCGAACATTAAGTTTTTCCATTGATTTCAAAAAAATGGGTTATGCGATAAATGATAACTATTTCGGATTTGCTATAATGTAATATATACAAGAATTGTGGGGCCCTGTATATAAAAAGTGTCGCGTAATGTATAGTGCTCACTTTACTGGAGAAAGCTACATTTAGTAGAGGTGATATTCATTTAGGATTAGAAATAGAAATGTGGAATAAATAAAATTAAACTGCATTGATTGAAAAGTATGTGTTCGGTTAGATAAGCAAGTAGTATATGAGAGGGGGGTGGGGTAAAAAGTTTGAAATATAAAAATTGGAAAGGGTAAAACTACGAAAGTTAAAGTTTTGAAAATTTAGATTAGGAAGTAAAATAATTCCTAAAGTGAAACTTTGGAATTTAAGATTTAATGAAAGGGAAAAACGTAGAAAAAATGTAAATATTAAAGTGCTTTATGTTGAAAAAAAAATTATTTGAAAGAAAAGAATTTTGAAATATAAAAATCGAATTTTTCAGAAATATAAAGTAAAATTTTTTGAAAATCAAATTTAAGATAATGACAACTTAAGAAATTTAAAAAACACAAAAAATATTATTTGGAATTTGAATATGAGTAATAACAGAAAAGAAAATTATTTGGAAAATTAAAATTTTGAAAAAGAAAAAAACAGAAAAATGTCTACTTTACAGTAGAATGTTAATTTTATTGTTAATGTCCTTGGCAAAAATTTGTTCATTAAAAATGATCTGGAATCCAGTTAAGGTGGTTCAGACGTCAGTACATACCTGAATGAATGATATATAAAAAAGGGACACTTCAATACAAAAAAAAATTTTTCATACATGCACGATTTTAAACTGATAATACGTGTATAAAAAATACCATTTTTGACTGCTATAAAATGGAGCGAAATAGTATATTACGCATCTAGGGATGTAAAGATTTGGCAAGTTCATAGCACGTGTAAATTGGCAAACGCATGTTATGGAGTCGCTGTTTTACCTCCTTATACCTGCCTGAACAACAGCTCTACAAAACTTCTTTCTGTGTAGAGAGGAATTCTGATCCCGATACTTTTATTTTAGAAATTCCAAATTTAAACTTTCAAAATATTTCAAATTCCAAATATTTATTTTCTGATTTATAATTTTCAGTATAATAAACTTTCAATAAATTCTTAACTCTTTATTTTTATTCTTCAAAATTAATTATTTCAAAATTTGTATTTTCCAAATTATATTACTTCTAAAATTATTTTTTATTAATTTTTTACTTTAGTATATTAAAAATTTCCAATTTTATTTTTCTTATATGATAACTTTCCCATAATATTCATTTCGTAAATTTACGTTTCCACATATTTTAATTCAATTTTTTTTTCATTCAAAAGAATGTTTTTCAAATTTGTTACCCCCCCTCGTAGTACATTAAGGCAATGAGTAGGTTAATGATATAATGTACATAACATAACTTATAATATGAATAGTAACTGGAGGAAATATAAAAAATATTATGGATGTTTAAAGGAGTTGTTTTTTAAAGTATTTTCTTTTAAAAAAACATGAGGTATTTAAGTAAAAATAAAATCATGTTTCACTAAATACATACATATTTAATTAATTAATTTATCATATACTTTTTGAAGCGAGTCAAAAAGAAAATGCTTAGCAATAAGTACATTCTGTAAAACGATAAGCTCGCTATAGTTGTAAAAAACGAAGTTTTTCATTATGACGTAGAGATAGAACAAAAGAGGCGAAAACAAAAAAATACGTTGAACAATGTTAAATAGAAGCACTGTAAAATGCGATGGGAATAGAATATAAATATGCGGGGGAGTGGAAAAGTTAAAAGCAGTGCAGCAGCAGCTTGTTACTCGGTTCTAATGCCGCTTTAAAGCCCCGACGGTACGTAAATATCTTTTCAATATCAACAAATCGAGATTGATAAAAAGTTTTGCGCGCCACTCGCGGAAAATCTCTATTGCCCGATTCTCCGGTAAATGGGTCACGAGGTCCCAGCAACAGCAGCGTCAATACGTTCGCGTCACGGAGGTTCGCCGTTTTTTCTCTACCCCCCCCCCCCCCCCCCCGCCCCCACACACACACACACATCCACATGTACACATACCTCCCACCTCCTCCAACCTCATCCTTTTTCTTCAGCTGTTATTTTTTATTTTATTTGCCTCGTCGAATTGAAAAACTTTTCTCGACTTATGAAATGCATTTTTCAAAAGATGAGAGAAAAATGCGAGATTTAAAGGGGCTGAGGGGCCGGGAAGGGGCGCGGCAGCAGAGGCAAAATGAAAATTTATGTCGCTGAAAACGAAGAATATTTCAAAGTCTTATATTGCGCGGAATTCCATAGTTGTAAATATTTTCCCTCATGAATCATTGAAATGGAAATGCAGCGGGGAATTCTTCAGAATTTATTGTTGCAATTTCATATCAGATTCAGCAAAATATTTACATTTTATAAAAGTTTACGTTTAGGTGCATCAAATGCTTTGCATGTTATACAAATGTATTTACATAAATTACCATTAGATGCGTCTGTTTTGCTTTATCGGCAGTTCTGCATATTTGCAATATTTAATATTGTGATTAATCGATGCAATAATAATTTATATATAATAATTCTTGGTAAATAAAACTTATATTTCGCATATTGATGAATAATTATCCTGCAAATTAAATACAATAATTAACAAAACTTAATACGCAATAACCTAAGTACATAAATAAAATTTGATAAAATTATTAACAGATAGTGATCAAAAGAAATAACTCGTCCTGCTTTATTCATAATAAACCAAATGTAAATAAATGATCTCGTTCGCATCCTCGAAACTGTCAGTATTTGTGTCTATCATGGTTCAAGTTTTCGGAAAACGCTGCGCTAGACAAAATTGCTGAGCCGTAAGTAACGTTGACGGATGCCCTTCATAAATAACGCGCCCTCGCGACCATCTAATTGGAGTTTCTTGTTGCTCGCTGAATTCGCACGAGAATAGTACAGCAGCAACAGCCACCGCGATTCTGTTTCTCTTCATCCCATCATTACTTTCTTTTATAATTTTTATTATTCATTTTAGTGCATAAATCTTTCAAATTAATTCCTTAAATATGTAGTTATATTATTTCGAAATAATATATAAGAAATTCATTAGTTTAACATCTGTAGTTTATTTTGATTTGTGCTTAAGAATGTATTTCACATACCGAACAAGGAAATAGTTAGTTCAATAATAAAGACAGTATATAAGTATATTACAAAAATTCATACTTGTGTACCCAGAGGGGGATCGGGAAAATAACTATTGAAAGCATCACTTTTGGCTGAAAGTTTTTGGCGGAAAAAACGAAATTTTATAATTTATTTATAAAAAATCTTTTGATATCGGTAATGACGAATACAGGTTTTGATTTATATGTAACTATTCCGGTATAATCGAGTTGTGCTATAGGTTTTTTCTGAAAAATGTATTTCTTTGATTTATTTAAAAAATTGTCTGTGTTGTGTTGCATCGCGATAGTGTAGTGTCATGAACTTCATTCTGTATACATATTTTTACCAATACCAGCTCTAAAATAAATCGTTAAATTACCGTTAGTAGTACCGTAGGTATGTATCATTCGCTATCTTTGAAAATTTGATGATCAATTAAATATTAGTTCTACATTGTGTTTGACTTTGTAATCGTAAGTACCTTATATGTATACTTTATGCGCATAGGTAATATAGAATCACCAATCTAAGATAAACAAATAAACATGAAATCACTGCATAAACTTTCCTAAATAAAGTTCATCAGCTAAAACACGTTGATTCAGACATTTTACAACTATGCAATTTTCTCCTTGTTATCACGCTGTCTATATACCTGTCTGTCTGTCGACTCTCGCCTCTCTCGCTCTGGTAACTTTGCACCCTCGGAGAGCAAGATAGAGAAAGAGAGAGACAGAGAGAGAGAGAGAGGGAGAGAGCAAGAGAGAGGAGAGAGAGAGAGAGAGAGAATTGATGGTAAGTTGGGCGCGTTATACACAGCAGGAAAGTCGCTGACTTGGCGAGTTCAACTTGCTGCTCGGTCGATGGACTCCAGAGCCGTCGGTCGCGTCGGCGTGCCCAGCATGGTTGTATGCGGTTGTTCGCTCGACGACGAGTCGCTAGGCACGTACATAACACATTCACACAGAGCAGCTCGGCTAAGGTACACATAATCTGGGTTAACGTTACTTGCGGGACGTTAACTTCTTGTTCTGTCTATTCCCGCCTTCATCTTTCTTACACTACGCTGAGTCTTGAACGAAATGCTATATATCTCTTGCGTTTCGTTTTGCTTTGTTTACCGCTGGTTCGGTGCTTTTTTTTGCTGTTGCTGTATAAGTCGACGCGGTTATGTAAGGTTATTTCACTGGAAGATCGATTTTGGTTATCTTTATCGGGGTTAAGTGTTGCTGCCAGCATTTTAATTTTGTTGGTAATTGCAGTATAGAAAGAAAAGGAGTAACAGAGAATGCTATACCCGGTTGGAATACATACCATTAGTTTGATGAAAGGTACCTAGTTGCTAGAGATATTACTGTTCGTTGTACTTATCCAGAAACCAAACGATGTATTGAAAAATAGACATCATTAAATAGATATCCTTGTGCTGATAACCACTAATGATAATTAAAATTTTAATAGATCTGCATGCCTAACCCGTAAGACATGATAACAAATTTGACGTATACAAAATATTAGTAAAGATTAAGAAAATATTAGTAAATTTAACATGATCCTGATAAATAAATATGAAGAAACTGTTAATAAACTGTGTTTACAAACCTGAACTTGTAATACTGATTCAAAAATATTATTTAAATATTAGTGATGTCGCGTTGAATATAAAGAAATTTTATCCTTCTCTTCTACAATAAGCTTTCGAGTCACTGGAAATAGACAGGCGACTAGATTTAAACCATAATCTTGAAAATTTCAATTAAATGTTTTTGATAAAGATTTGCCTAGGCAATTTCATATTGTTTAAAATTCGAAATTATTATTATTTGTTTATAATAGAATGTAATGCTTTTCTATACCTCACTATAATTGTTTCTGCTCAAAGAAGATAATAATGGCAGAGGAAAATTAATTAATCGAATACTATTTTCACTTTCCACTTTACCACTTTATTGCGTGAACGAATATAAATTTAAGCAATATGCTTCTGTAACATGTTTATGCTTTGACATTGATATAATGATACTAAATTGCAATTGTTATCAGCAGCCAAAGCTGCTTCATAATGCTTTTTATGTAGTTGGTACAACTCAAAAGAACAAATAATGGTCGAAACTTGAACTGATTCCAACCGATATTTGATTTCATAATTATTCATATAGGGCGTATTCCGTTATTGTCGCGGGACTCTTGTAAAAAAGAGGAATGATCCCAGATGTTTTGCGTGAAGTGCTTCCCGTGAGAAAACGGAACAATCCGAAATGTTTCTCGTGAATCTGTTATATTATCGGTAAAATTGCTTTATAACAACAAAATGAAAAAACTATAAATAAATTGCTTATTTATAGTTTTTGATGAAAAATTTTGGTGAATACAATGTTAAATTTACATAAGGTGGACGGCTATGGAAGCTGTAGAATGGTGGTAGAATGCATTGCAGAGATACGAAAACTCACGATTTTATTACACTACATAGAATCTTGATATATTTTTGATAAATAATTCTTTTTTTTTTTTTAGCGTCGCCATGTTTGTTCTCCCATGTGGTGCTAATCGACGACGGGGGTCTGCGGTGTGTTTGTAAACAAAGCACATGTAATTTTTACAGAGGTGCTTGTATCAATCGGCAGAGACTAGGATTCGAACCCGGGTCACCGGCGTGGGAATCCGACACTCTACCGACTGAGCCGCCGCAGGCCCCTTTTTAATAAATAATGATTTGTATAATGTTTCTTCGATTATGAAAAAGAGTTTTTTGTAATAAATCTTTGGCCTAAATGCTTAAACACCGTGAAAAGTGTTAAAAAAGCTATGGTTCCCTAACCTTACAATATATTTCACCACCATTGAACAATAAGTGATCCAAAATTTCCAACTTTTCTGGGTGTAATTTTCTGAGTGTAATGATTAAGAATAGTAGGATATATAGAAAAATCATAATCCCACTGTGGTTGTTTATTATAAAATATTAGCAGCTATTTATTTAGAATTTTCTACTTTTTCAGCGGGTTACTTGAAGAACAATAAAAGGAATACATGCGTTTATTTGACTTTAGCATATTTTAGCATATTTAAGCACCTGCTTAAAAAGTAGAAAAAGTAGAAAAAGTAGAAAATAAAAAAATAAACATATTTTGTTTTCAAAAAATGTTGTTTGAGATCATTTAGAGGTTATAATAAAAAAACCAACAATGGGATTATGATTTTTACTATATTTCCTATACTATTTTCAATCATTAATCAGAAAATTTTTAAAAGTGGGTATTTTGGACCACCCTATTGGGCATCTTCCAAGGCCATCCACCTTGTATGAAATTAACATTACATTTGGCGCTAGTGTTACCCTTACCATGGCGACTAACATATCATGAACACATACAAGCGGATCAATACTCCGAATCGTTCTATTTTCATAATGGGAAATACTACACGCAAAACATTAACATTATACACCCTAATGCATAGAAACATTTACTTAACATCATTCAACACTAATATTTTGTTATGTGTTATTATCAAGCGCGATTAATTCTCATAAAAAACTGAATTTCTTGTGTGTTAACAATCTAGAGACACACTTGTTATTTTGGTGACATCTATAAAAAAATCCACATACTAAATGAGTACAGGTACAAAAAGGAGTAAAGTCATCGAGCTTACACGAGTTTATATATAGTTAAAGAAAAAAGGAGACGACAGGGGAGCCAGGGTGAATTTATTTCCATTCGCTGAAACCAGCTTTAATTTCTCCCTCCCAACCCCCATCTTCTCTACCTCGCCTTCACTTCAATATATTTTTTATGTCCTTTCAATCTCCGTTTATTCATCCGCCTTTATGGGGCTCTATACAGCAGCAGCTCGCCTTTCATTTTGTTTCAGCAGCAGCAGCAGCAGCACGCGAATAAAAAGATCCGCGCACACCTGTATTATATATCTGTATACAGTATCGACGCGGCAAGAAGAGGCGCGACACGCGGAGAAAGAGAGACAGAGATAAAAGGAGAGCGATATAGCTAAGGACAAAGAGAGAAAATCGGAAAAGTGGGGAAACTGTATGCGCAGCTTCGACGCACTCGGTTGCCACAGTTCGCGCACTTCACCCCGCAGTCGCAGGAAAAATAAACCAGAAGAAATGCTATTATATACCTCTCGATATATACACACGCTTGACTCTCTATATACCCACGCGTGCATTTACGTACACGAGCACTCGGCATGCAGAGGAGCGAGAAAAAGAAGGAGATGCTATGGGAGAGTGGAGCAGATGAAAGGAACACGTGTAGGAGCGAGAGAGGAAAAGCGCTCGAGGAAGTGTGAAAGTTGCAGGGGTTTTCTTGTCGGTTAAATGGATCTAATGAGCAATAAACGTGATTCTTATTTTTTTGGACGATTCTTTTATTTGTACGGGGTGTTACGCATATACCTGATACGCTCGACCTGTTTCGTATCGTGATTACAAGTTCTTGGATAAACAAAGCTTGTTTTATACCTGAGATTTGAATATTGAGAATGGAATTGCATATGACTTTTGATTTTGCTATCTGTGGAAATATTGATCAAGCGATAAATCATTCTAATAATAAGAGTTATTTATTTTCTTGATATATGGGCAAATGTCTGTAACGTTTAATGTCTGATTTGTTCTGAACTGTTCATTACTTACCTACGGTGATTTTTACTCACTCTGTGACCGTGACTGTGACTGTAATCCGCTTCCCTTAATATAAGAATTCTTAAGGTTGCGGTGACCATCCTCCCCCCAGTATAACTTGAGTAATACTTGAAATAACGTTTTGAACATTTCAGTGAATATCTGTTAGGTGTAAAGTTATTGGCTGAATATTTTTGAGCCGATTTGGGTCATAATTATTGAGATTCATGGATAACATGCACATACACATACAAGTAGCAGGCAGAGGGATCGTCCATATATTATGTAAAGCAGATTTTGCCAATTTTCCACCCCTACCTTCCCCCTTGTAACAAAACCGTAACAGTCTCGATGCCCCCCCCCCCTCCCCGCCACCACCACTTAAGGTGGAGTTATAGTGCTCTTTAGTCGATTTTTTCGTTTCTTCTTTATTTTTATTTTTTTTATTTTTTGGACATTTGTACACCAAAAAGGAGCATATTTGTAAGTAAATAAAAGTAAAATATGATTTCAATGATAATTGTAAAATATAAATAAGAATTATTTTTGGGAAATAGATTTTTCCCTTACATAACTGTTCTTGTTTCAAAGCTACATTTTGCATTACTATAGAAATTTTCTGCGCATTACGTTTCAACGGATCGAGCTGAAACTTACGGAATAGTTTCTTAAATATACGTGTTTATTACAGTTCTGTATTTTTAGAAAAAGTATTCCAGTATAAAAAAATTCTAAGATTGTCACAGTGTTCACTTTGCTTTGAAGAAAACATACAATTTTTTTGTTCGACTGCTTTGAAATCAAGTGCGCAGAAGACTTGAGCAAAGTTGTGCAATTTTATTAAGAATTAATACACTATCTGTACTATTGCTTAAAATTTTCAGTAAAAATAGGTCAAAAAATTCGCAAAATGTTGTTTTTGATACCATATTTTTGATACCAATATGTGTACAAAATTTGGGGAAAAAAGATTGAATAATAATAAAATTTTCAATTTTGCTATGACCCCACCTTAATGTTACGTCATTTTCTTGTTAAAAAAACAAAGAAATATCAAACAATGAACAAGATTTTTCAATACAATCAATATTGCAAATAACATTTTCTTTATTCTTATTATCATTCAATAAAATGGAGAGATACAAGAAAAACACTAAGTGACGTAAAGTATACTTGATGTATTTATTTAACATCTTGTTGAGACACCACACTTTTTTCAAACGGCTTTTTCTCAGCGAAATTTATTTATTTTTTCATATATAGGGACTTTTATGCATATTTCAGAAATGTTATTTAGCTTTAAACAGATCAAGAAAAAATTTAAACAAATTAATAAAATGAAATTATTACCAAAGTAGAAGAAACATTTCACACATGTTTGTTATTGATAAACAATATGCCCCAAACTTCTTTAGTAATATACTTTTGTTAATATTCCTTGTTAACACCATTTTCCTGAATTTGGCGCCTTAGAGGCGCCATCGCGCGTGTCTGTGTAGGGCCGAAAGAACCGATGGGTGATAAGAAATGAAGAGAAAATGAAAATGAAAAGAGAGACGAAATGTCGACTGCTCACTTCGAAGTCCACGCATGAAATCGCTCACTCACAAGTTATTCTTCTTAACACGTGCAAGAAATAGGCTCTTTTCCATGCGTGAAAAGCGAATGGAAAGTTGCTCATTTCAAGCGTGGTTGCCAAACCTACACAGAAATGGCTTTATTTCCTCCCAGGGGAGGAAATAATTCCTTTCTTATAAGAAATTTTCAAAAAACTTTAAAATTTTTTAAAAAATCAAAATTTACAAAAAAAGAATAAAATTTTTAAAAAAGAACAAAATTTGAAAGAAGTTTAAATTTTTTGAAATTGTCAAATTTATATTTAATATCTATTTTTAATTGAATTCTGTATGTGAGTGGCTCACGACTCAAAATGCACCACTTCTCATTCGCCTTACACACATAAAAAGGGCCTATTTATGCACATATTAAAAGAAATACGGTGTGTAACAGGGGGGGGGGGGGCAATTTCTAGCTTGGGTGATTATTTTAGCATCGTACCCACGCTAGAAATAGCCCCCCCCCCCCCCCGCCCTCGTTAAACAATACATTATTTGCAACGGAGATTCTAAGTAAATGACTAAGAGCTACAGTTAATAAAAAACAGTTATATAAGCGCTTTTTTTTCTTCCAAAGGTATTAGCCCCAGGCTATGTCCTATACATACGCACCTGAATAAACCTGTCGGTACAGATTGCTACAAGAACGTGGTCAGGCGCATGTGCACTAACTAGAAACGTCGCGCGCGCACATTTGATTAAGGGGGCAGGCCTGGGTTAAACCCAAAAAATATTTTATCTTATGGGTCTAGAAAACTTTTTATGTTTAAAAGCAATTATTCTGAACATTTCTATGCTATCAATACTTAATGATATCTTAAATTTTACCGTTGTACAACCTCAAAACTTGATTCTATACGTCACAATAAATCACTATTTTCAATGCCATATTTATCAAAGGAAGTTTGTTCCGCACACGATTCTAGGTGACGTAATAAATGAAAAATCTGTTTTCGACGGTTATTTGACTCCTTTTAACATGGTTTTCAAAATGAGCGGAGCACTTTTCGTTAAAATTTTTTTATTTGTCTTTCTCGTAGATCCAATAAATTTTTTTAAAAGTATTAAAAAGAAATTTTTCCCTATCTCCCTCGTGTAACAAACTTATCACTCCTCTCTGACTCCCTTCTTCCTCCTGAAGCCGTTACGTAATATATGGACGACCCCGCAGACACGCATACAGTCTTTGTCCTTATGCACGTCTATGTAGGAGGTCGTTCTTGACCTGGGTTTTATTGCACCCTTTTTCTGGAGAATCCGAGGATTCGGAAGCACACCGAAAACGGCAGACCGTGTACAGCCACCAAACAGTGCGCATCACACTAACCACGCAGTTCGACAGATACTTTCACATCGGTGTATTTTTACAGATAAAGACATAAACATTACAGTGATTCCAATTAAAGTGTATCTATATATTTCATATATCATTATATTGTTTTATACTGTAAACTAGATCACATGTATATTCCATTATATATATTTGTACTGTATTTTGAATAAATTACTTATAAAAACACAACAATAATCTTCAGAGACATCAGAAAGTATTCAATTTCAAAAATGTATTTTTAACTGGTATAAGACTAAATATTAAGTATTATATGATATTTAGTACTCTTCGCGTAGTACACATATAATAATACATACTAATTATACTATAATTGATATTACTTTATGAAAACACGTGACAAAGCAGTTATCAGTGTTTTTTGTTATTTCCACTACTTTGGTATTAAAGAAAATTTACGTTAAAATTATTATCTCCACAAGTTTTATTTTCGTGTAGTGTCTGTTTTCTGAGTTTATAAATAACAAAGTATTGTTCAATCACTGTAAATTTGAAAAATCCAACTCATTTTAAGTAAACTAACATAAAAACCGCTGTCAATTCATTAGCGCTTAGCTTCATCAAACTAAATTAAATGTTCCAATATAAAATTCTTTGTTCTAATGAATTAATTTTAAATTGCTGTATCTCTTTAAAATTAATAGCTCAAAAACGGGTGCTTTTTTATCATTAATGGTTTAACAAAAGATAATTTTTTACTAAAATTACAAAACGATAGGTAATAATCCTTATCACAGCAATTTTTTTTCGGTTCGTAATTTATTATAATTATTTAAATATTTAAATTAAATGTAATCAGATGTTATTCCGCAGCTTTACTGAATTCCTAATCATCTAAAATTTTGCGAACGATTTGCCATCATAAATACCCGAGATATAACCATTTAAACTAAATATGACTTTTTGGTGTATAACAAAAAAAAGGAAAGAGTCTATCCAAAATATGCGGTTGTAAAAGGTAGGTAACTTTAAGTTTCTTTTTAATTTCGAATCTTCATTAAGTAATGAAAAAAATGAGCCCTGATTGGACAAAAATGACCGTGCCATTCTCGAAATATAAGCGATCAAAAGAGAAATTTCAAGAAAAACATAACCTCAAATATCTCTGAAAATAAAAGTCGTTATGATCTGGGCAAATAACTCAACAAAGATATAGTAAAAGGCTAACTTTTTGGAAAGTTTTAAATAAAATACTGCCCTTTTACTCCAGTTATCGTAGGCGACAAAAAATCGATTTTTCTCAAAAAAGATTTTTTCCTATTGAAAAGAAAAAGATAAAATCTAGAAAATGTTACCGAATATTCTTCTTTATATTCCTAATCCTCTCAATTTTTTTCAAAAACTTTGCTTCTTATATTTCACAGATATAACCGTTTGAAAAAAAAATGACGATTTCATGTATAACAAAACAAGGTAAACAGATTATTCAACATTTTGAGTCGGAATGATAGGTAATTTTATAATCTTTTTGATGCATTATATAACTCAATCGATGATATTATTTCTAAGGTATAAAAAAAACGAAAAACTAAAATTAAAAAAACGAAAAACCACTATAAAGACAAAAAAAACATAAAATGTTTTTTTTCTTTTTGAGCCGCCGTCCTTAAAGAAACAAAAAATGAGCCATAAAAATTCAATTTCACCGTGTATATTCAGAGTAATGCCACAACACATCCACGCGCACTTACACACACACACACCCACACACATACACACACGCACACACGCACACACGCACGCACACACACACACACACACACATATACACACACGCACGCACACACACATACACACGCACGCACACACACATACACACACACGCACACACGCACACACATACACACATACACACAGACACATACACACATACCGACAGACACACACACACACGCGCGCGCTCTCACACTCACACACATACACACACACATCGGTATAGTGCGTTTCTTACACATAAGAATTGTACACGTAATTATTGTGCACAATTTAGCATTGGTCAAATATATCTATATATTATTTTTAACCCCCTTCGATACATACATTTTCTTTTTATTAATGATTAACTAAGAACTAATGTAAAAGAAAGGCGGGTCATATTGAGTATACGAGGCCTCGAGTATACGTTAAACTCGAAATGTCCTACTAGTTAATTTCTTTCTAATCTTTGTAGAATTGTCCTATATCCATATTGCGAACTAAAAGATATTTCTTTTGCAGTTTGGTATAGCGCGTTTCTTACACATAAGAATTATACACGTAATTATTGTACACAATTTAGCATTGGTAAAATTATATATAGATATGTTTGACCAATGCTAAATTGTGCACAATAATTGCGTGTACAATTCTTATGTGTAAGAAACGCACTATACCTGCAGTTTTTGTGTTACTTTTTAACATCGGACAGGTCCAAATAGAACTTTTTCATTATGTCAACTTTTGTATGTACCTACATATTTAATACAGTATAATAATTGATATCACTTTGAGAAAGCATAGTGCCGAAACAGTTGGCAGCGTTTCTATATAGTATTTCTTCGCTGCCGTCCTAATAAAGAAATAACTTATTTGCATTAAAACTCAAACCAAGAAAATCAGCAAAAATTATTTATAGCAAGTGATAACAGTATTAAAATCTTAGTTTAATATTTTTTAATATCGCTATTAACTAATTTTTATGTGCTCTTTCAGATAGTGTACTTATCTTTATCAAATTTTTATTCCATATATATGATATAACAGGCATAGTGCGTTTCTTACACATAAGAATTGTACACGTAATTATTGTGCACAATTTAGCATTGGTCAAATATATCTATATATAATTTGACCAATGCTAAATTGTGTACAATAATTACGTGTATAATTCTTATGTGTAAGAAATTCGCTATGCCCACACAACCATACAGACATTTTCTAAAAATAGTGTATTTTGACTCCTAATGTTTATAACATGTTGGTAGTAAAACTTTTTTTTACCATTACAAAGCTGCCTTTGTGAGGAAGCAATATAAGATAAAACATTTTCATTTAAATTTATAATATTAATATTGATAATTAATAATGATATTGCTATTATGATATAAATTTTGCTATTTCTCTAAAAAATATTGTAGATTGAAAGTGTCTGGATATCGCGTGTATCTAACTAGTGTTGTTTCTTAATAGTACAGCTATTGATACTTTTACCTTGAATTTCAACGTAACTTTCACATCCCTTTAAGGATACGCGATCGAAATCACGTAAAAAGTAGAAACAAGATTACAAAGCCATTACTGAACGGATTTATATGTATGACTTTTTGTAACTAAAAGAGATAGCGTTTCTCTTTATTATATAGCTTAAATTTGTTTTTAAAAAATAAATTTCTACCACTGGTCAAATTATACAGTTAAAAATCATGTATAAATATTTTAAATAAATACTAAAATATATTTCGTATATTACTAACAGAATAGGAACAACTCGTTACAGCTCGATTATTGAACTCTCTACAAATATATAACATTTCATATTAAATTTTATTAAATCTACGGTAATAGGTACAGGTAATCTAGACATAAAGTACATTACACAATTGACTATTAACGTTATTCCACAACATTCTACACACAAATTACGAAAATTTATAAATAAATGGATATCCAGTTTATATAACACAAACTAAATAGAAATTTCAAAACGTATTTCCTCGAAACTTCGCGCAAATGATTTTAATTTCATAATTTTCCGCGAGCATCGAGCGCAGAAACGCGAAACTTGACAATTGTGATAGATGTCGCTTTGATCGCTGCAATTCCTCTGTGTCGCGGAAGCGTGACATAAATATTTCGTTCGCTCGCTCGCTTGCACGAGTGCTCGCTTGTGTGGAAGATAATGCTTAAATGGTAAAGATGAATTTGTAATGGGCGTGTGCGTGAGTATGTGCACGAGTGCGTAAGCCCGGAAAGAATGAAAGACACAGCGAGAACGAAAGGTGAAGGGCCTACTACCTTCCGACAAATTCTATTTTCTCAAAGGACGCTTTAAGTGCTTTTCAAAGTAGATTTACTGGCTCCTTATCAACGAAAAAGAGTGCCAGTTTCGCGTCAGTGCAAAATATAATACAGTCGAGTCTCGATAATTCAAACGTTGTTAAATTGAATTTTTCGATATATTCAAAGTTTTTTCTCAGTCCCTGACTATTCTCTATTTTAACCAGTGTTAAAAAAGCTCAATAATTCAAAGAGAAGAATTAATTCAAATTTGCATAAATTTCAGTCTAGATAAATTCAAAGTTAACTTTAAAGAGTTAAAATTATTCTATTAAAAATGAAAATTTTTCACTAACTCGAATTTTTTATGATTCTGAATCGATAATTCGAAGTTTATCTCCATCCCTTCAGCTTCGAATTATGGAGAATCGACTGTAGTTACAAATAATAATAAATGAATAATAAATAAATAAATAAATAAATAAATAAATAGATAGATAGATAGATAGATAGATAGATAGATATATAGATAGATAGATAGATAGATAGATAGGTAGATAGATAGATAGGTAGATAGGTAGATAGGTAGATAGGTAGATAGGTAGATAGGTAGATAGGTAGATAGGTAGATACGTAGATAGGTAGATAGGTAGATAGGTAGATAGGTAGATAGGTAGATAGGTAGATAGGTAGATAGGTAGATAGGTAGATAGGTAGATACGTAGATAGGTAGATAGGTAGATAGGTAGATAGGTAGATACGTAGATAGGTAGATAGGTAGATAGGTAGATAGGTAGATAGGTAGATAGGTAGATAGATAGATAGATAGCTAGGTAGATAGGTAGATAGATAGATAGATAGATAGATAGATAGATAGATAGATAAATAATTTAATAAATAAGTAAATAAGTTAATAAACAAATAAATAATTACATATTATATATAAACTACCTTTACTTATGCTCCTAAACATATGATTTATTTTTACGTAACGAGGTATGTAATTTTTATAATAAAGTGAAAAATGTTATTTAATTGGGGTTTGTATGAAACAATTATTTGTTGAGGTATCCATAATTTAGATAAAGAACATAATCCGACACTTAATTTATCTCAAATTAAAAAAAATGAAATCTAAAGAAGTTACGGCTTAAATAAGTTTCTTTGAATAACTTCACACTCATATAACGTCAATAAATACCGATATATGAATATGACGTCATCAGCGTGTTTGAAGCGCTACAAATTCATTAATAATAGGAAAATTCGAAAAGTTTACAAATAAGTTTACAAGTCGTATGAATTTTGTGTTCGAGTAGTTCGTAGTGTAAGTGAGTGTAGTTGAAAATCAATCTGTCAGAAGGCCTAATACAAAAATATAAGTACGAGAAAACATCCTGTTTTGATATATTGAAATAGCCCAATGTGATTATTGGTATAAAATTAAAAATTTCAATCCAAACATTTCATATTTTGATAGTTTGCATTTCAAATAAGTATTAAATGTGTACTCTCCAATATTTTGGACTGACCGAACGCGTTTCAAATTTTTGAGTATCCTACAAAGTAAAGGTTCGTTCGATTAAGAAAGTGGGATCGCTCATATCGACTATGGGTCGACTCTGATCTAATCCTGTTTGATTCAACCAAAAATGATGAACTGTGGTTGGTTGGAGGACGTCATCTTGGATTTCTAGCAGAAATACGAAGTGAACGAGAGGCATTCAAAATAATAACATTTTCTAAAATTTTTAATACTTAAATAAAGTAGTCTTAAGGTATAATAATATGAGGTATTATAGTTATTTTTTATTACTGATTTACTGAACGTCAGCGATTGGCAGTAACAATTTTCTCGCAATTTAAAGATTACAATTATATAAAAGATTAATAATTTTTGTATTTAGCGATTTTCTGATATAATTTTAAACGACTTTAGTTAATGATAATAACGATGAGACTGTGTCCCAAGGTGCATCAGTCAGTTGTAGCATTATATTCATGAAAAGATTAAAATTTTAATCTCTCACTAAAGCCATCTATATATTGAAGTAAAAAAACTACCTACGATATTTAATAAAGTACTAGGGGAGAACGTGGTATTGCCGGTCACCTAAGCAAAAGTGCTTGTTATTTCTACTCTCAACTTGTTTTTTATTAATTTTAAATAATTATTATGTTAGTTCAAACTATTGACTTTAAAGATTTCTTATTGGTTTAATATAAAAATGTAAGATATCGAAGCTATAAAACGAAATAAAAAAGAGCATTTTGACTGAATTTACTCCACACCAAAGGGTAATACCTGTCAGCCTTGGTACAATTCCGGTCACTATTAAAAAGTTACTTTTATAGGTAAAACATTTCCTTAAATCAATTATATGAACCTTCATATGATCAGTCGTATTATTATTCGCACTTACATAGTGAAATATGTAACACATAACCATTGTTCAATCAAAAACACTTAAACAAAGTTGCCCTACCTGAGAGCGCAGCGGAACGTTTTCTTAGCCTCACTTTCGGGAGCGTCATATAAATAACATTGTGACCGGTATAACCCCAATTCTGCTTAGTAATTTAAATTTAAATGACAAAAAAATAATAGGTTTATACTCTTTTTTTTCACTACTTCGTATTCTTAGATTGTTCAAATTAATGAAGTTCCATAAAATAACTGCATAAAGTAACAAATAATATGCATAAAAGCTTATTTTATAGACCAGATTTTTTATAAGAAATGTAGACCTAAACTTTAATTGTGAATAATTCCTTAATAATACTGAATAGAACGTTGTTTGAATACTAGATTAATTGCATTTTATGTTGCGTTTGATATACTATTCGAATTATTACCTAAAAATGTTTACATTATTAACAATAAGAGCAACCGGAATTAGCCAGTGATCGGCATTATCCCCTTATCCCCATACCGATGGCTTCATAAATACAGATTGTCGTTTTTATTAACTTTGTTTCCTAAAAAATAAGTAAATCAATAAACCACTTGTATACCCTGGTAGAAATTTATCCCGTCCACTTTATAGATCTATGTAGAATAATCTCGCACTGTGTAGATCTATGTAGGCAAACTAGATAGTTACTATAAAGGCGTGTAACGGTCGACCCTTCTAGTTTCCCATATTATTTGCCCCGATAAAACTAGATAAGCAAAATTATGACAATAACAACCACTTAAAGGTTATGTTTTAAGAAACAGAAGCATAATCTATTATGCTTATTATGTATTATTTTGATTTAAAGGTATTTACTTGTTATTGTTCACCTATTACCAATGTAAATAATTGTAAATAACCTCTAAAGTGTAAGGTTATCTAATTTTAGATACATCGAGTTTTTGTATTTAAGAACTCAATAACAATATTATGTTACACATATATATTAAACAAGCAAAATAAGAAAATAATCTGAATATCCAAATAACTAAGTATATGAAGTATTAGTGCATATATTTATTTTGTTTATGTAAAATTATTTTCCTTACATTTGATTATGTTCCATCCTAAATACAGGCTTGGTTTCCAAACCTGTATGGTTTATGTAAGGAAAACTATTTTCACACACATTTATTATCAACTGATTAATTTTCTATTTTTATAAAGAAATAATGTATTTGAGTTATTATATATATATGTTCTATTTTTGTATTTCCTACTGTGATTGATTTATAATCAAACACTTTCATTTGACATCTATGGCCAGTTAATACATAGTAATTTGCTACTTATAAAGAAAATTATCGTCTACATGTGTTCGACTAATGTGTTTGTCTTTGAAAATGTTGTCACGGATGAGCAGTTTATGTATTATAAAAACTCGCAGATGGATACAAAATTATTTGTAGTTCTGAAATTAAAATTCTAGTTTTTAAATAAAGCATGTCATAAAGTACATATTTGTACATATGATATTATTATTATTTATACATTACTTTTCAAGAAACAACTACATCAATCAATAACATTATTTTGTGATCACTGTTTTTCATATGCAAGGAACATTGTTTCTAAATTTTCATTTCTTAGGTTAGATATGCTTTCTGACTACTTTTATATGTAAATAGTATGGATATAACTGTAGATCTTATTATTATAATTGAAAACTTGCATGTTAAACTTTATTTAACATTAATTTTTACAATAAAACTTCTGTTCAATAAATAATATATAACCTCACAGATTTTATACGTACATATTATTATTGAGAAAACTATATAGATCTGTGTGGATTTATCGAGTTTTGTACACTCTTGTACTATCTAGTTTGCCTATAAAGGCCGTTATAGCGAATGTGGCCGCCACGATAAGATTTCTACCAGGGTACACTTACAGAAAACCATAAACATGCTCACACACGTGTAGATTTGAAAAAGTGAAAATTAATTATTGATGAATGATATAATATATTCTTTTATAGGTATATTATTCTGACAGAACAATGAAACTATTATCTTGAATTTACTTATTTGTTTTAATTTGTTTAATTAATGATGTGTTCTTTCATGCAAAATATCTGTAACTAGTAGGATTATGTTATTGGTTTGCAAAAACATTCGTTTATTACATTGACTACTAAATTCCGTGAATCGTCCGCTTTTTTCCGGCAATTACTAACAGTATTTATAGTTATCTTTCTAGTTTTCCTTCTGTCGGAATAAATGAGCCAATTTAAATAGGGGAATTACGATTGCAGCGATTACGTCAGATCGTTCTTCCCTTTCTCGTTCTGGCATTCTATACAATCTCATTGGAATGCGCGCACGTGCACCGAATGAAACTTCAAACCAAAGAGGAACCGTTTGGTCACTTGTTTATATTGCAGCTCTGAACAGCTTAAAAATTACTGACATCTTTTAACAAAATATATTTATAACACGTGCATGAAAAAAGCTATTTAGCTGGTAGTCCCGCTGCGGCGGGAGAAAGTCTTTTCCTCCCAAGGAAAGAATTTTTCAGGTTCAAACTTTTTCAAAATTTAAAATTGTTTATAATTTTGAAACATTTTGAGAGTTAATCTATACTTATTTACTACTCGATTGCCTTTAAATTTTGGTGTGGTGGACGACTCAAAATGCCCGATTCCCCATCTATGTTATATGCATAAAAAGGCCCTATTCATACACTAATTTAAGAAAATACGGTATGTAGCAGGGGGAGAAAGGACTTTTTCGAACTCAGAATATGACTTAATTATCATCCTCGCTTAGAAAAAGTCAATTATCCCCCCTAGTTGCATAATGCACTATTTGCTATGAAATAATGTGTAAGGAACATTTAAATGCAGGATAAACAGATATGAAATATAAATGAAATTCATGCCCTGGAAGAAATTAGACCATGATGTATAGGTATATACCAACGTGGGTAAAATACATTTGATTTATCAAACATGTAAGACACATTATTTAATAATGTGCTTGTTAATTATTAAGCAATAGTAACATTTTACATAAATTATATTATGTATTTACAAAAAATGTTTGCTAAAATACAAACATGTAAATTTTAGATTAATTATAAATCAAAGTTATGTAAAGTTTCGTTTCAAAATTTCCATTAGAGTAGTTTCGTAATAAACTTTTTCAAAAAAATTGTACCTGTATTTGATACAAGATTAGCTCATTATTGTACTATTTACATTATTATTATTCGTGTAATGAATAGCAGTTGCATAAACCAATTATTCATATTTACTCCAAAGTAAGCGAAGGTGATGCAATTAATTAACGTGAAAAAAAGTAGCATAAATTTCGAAAGCATTTCGTCAATGTTTAGCAACGTTTCTGCGCTTTCTAATCTATGCACTTTTGTCATTGACTATACGAAGTATGCAACATGCACACAAAGCCGCATTTGTCTTTCTAACTCAAGAACAAGAGACACGGAAAGAGAATTTCGCATGAGAATGAGAATTTCTATATTTCTCATAATTTATTGAAATTTATGCTCTTAAATATATGCAAGGTTCATGTAATCAATCAAGATGATTAAATTGTTGCATTAATAAAGTAAGTAGATGTATATATGCGCTATACTCACTTTACATAGTTTAGAGAGAGTTTTCACTCGTATAGAGTGAATGAGATCGCTTCGACATAGTAGGGTGAATAAGTTCTCGAGTGACTTGCAGATCGAGGTTACATCTCACAATGCAGGATTGATTGCTTTTTCCAAAACTTTTTGCTTTTACTTACTAAATTTGAATCTTGAAATGTCATACTTAAGGTATATGTAGGTTATATACTCTTTTAATAATACTATACAAAAATGTTATCAAATAAAAAATGCTTTTAAATAGAATGACTCTACCGCTCGGTGAACGTTTCTTTTTTTTAAATGCTTTTAAAAATATTTATTACTTTACTACAAGTTCCACAACTTAACTGATAAGTCGCAGCAATTTGACAATCGCACAAGTACCGTCACGGACCCACTTCCTGATCAGTACCCAGTTCCTGATCATTTGGTTACATTTATTACTATTTTGACATTAATGTATAGAAATTTGTTTTAAAAAAATAATTAGTAGTAGTAAGCTATTTGGCAGTCATATAAAAGAACTTTAAAAGTTACTAGTAAAATACATTTTTAAGATAAAAAATGTTAAAGTTGGACGTTGTTGGCAACATCATGATTGACACGATCTTACTGCATTTGACTAAAAGTGAGCATGCAAAGAAATTTCCATTATTTCTTTAAAATTTTGTAATGGATCGTAGAAAAACTTATGTAATTAAGTTATTCAACAGTTTATTTGTATAAATGACTTAAAACATTCATATAAAATATTATTGATATTTGTAAAAACGTGTGATTAGAAATATGGTTCAAATTCTTATCGTTTACCCAATTCCTGATCAGTATTAATAACATGTCTTATGTGTGTTTAAAAATCTTAAAATACACAAATATTTGTAATAACACAGTTCTATAAGTAGTTTTAATCCATGCATAAATAATTTATCAGGCAAAAGTCGCACAAAATGTGAAAATAAATCACAACACTATGTGCATTTTATAGGTTATAATATATGCTCACACGCGAATCTATATCGTGCAGTAGACAGAGTACGAATAATCGAACACTTTTACCTCGCCTAAGTTTCACATTTATAATCACACAACCAAAAAATGTTATATTTTAGTATATCTACTGTATTAGTATTGCTTAATAAGTTTTAATTTATCATATAAAATACTTATGCGTCAATAATATGTGTGATCAGGAATTGCTCCCACAGCTTTTTAATTTTGAGGCTTTATATTTAACTTAATTTTGGTTATAAATGTATTTTTTCAATTTTATATTAAACTTTAACAGTTATATTTGTTATTAGAAATTTAACTTTCCATGAATACCTCATTGTTATGCTTTGACATAACAAATAACGTGACGACGTGCCTTAAGGTGATGCTAAAGCCACCTGTGACCGACAAATTTGAGGATCCACTTTTCTCATTTAATTTTCAATTTTGCGTAAATATCTCTATGGAAAGTTGTAGTTCAAACCAAAAAGAACAACTTTTCATAGATATTTTCTTAAAATTGAAAAATGAATAAAAAAAGTGGTTCCCCGTATTTACCAGTAACACGGGGTTTAACATCACCTTAACTGATCAGGAACTAGGTCCTTGACGGTACGCGCGACTTAATACTTAAGAGGGCAGGCCTGGGTTAAACTCAAAAAAAGATTTTTTTACGAGTCCAGAAAACTTTTTGTATTTTAAAAGCAATCATTCTGAAAATTCTTATGCTATCAAAACACAATAATATGTTAAATTTTAGCATTGTAGATATTAATAAACTTGTTTCTAAGATCACAAGTGGACGGTATAAGTTTTTCAATCTCATCACTATTTAGTGCTAAAAACTTATCTTTATCAATTTCAGCAGCTATAAATGTTCAAGAAATATATTTGTTTTAAATGCAAATCAGATTTTACACAAAGATTTTAAAATCCAAATAACTGACAATCTTGGAAAGCATGCGAATCATAATAATAACCTAACTTTTTAATACTTTTATGATATAATTGTAGTTACTTACTGACAAAAAAGTACAAAAGTTCAGACAATTTCCATTGAGCCAAAGTATTTTCAACGTACTCGCTCATTATTGCAGCTATACATGAAGGACTTCCACGTCAAATATGTCACTGCAGAGTATCGCCAACTATCGCTTTTCGGCTCGTATGCATAAAAAATACGGTGCATGACAGCGTTTATCATCCTGCGCGCAGAGTCGAGAACTGTGCCGCGCATGCTGACAGTTGAGTCGCGGCAGCCTACCGTATTCTGCTACCAGCAGTGTCTCTTACGCTGCGCGCAGTGTTACCGACGCTGCATACTTCTTTCCGTGTAGCGCAGCAAATAAACACGCTCGCATCTAATTATTTTGAATAATTATATTATTCAAGAAGAGAATACATTATCACCTGCAATTAATTGCGACAATTATTATTGTTGGGACAAAAAACTGTATTAGACTCAAGTGAATTTTCAGTAACTATCAAGACGTGGGGCTTAACGATTAAGCCATAAGCATTTAATTCAAATGACGGATTTGACTTGTTTCAGTGTACGCCTAGAAATAAAAGCATTATGAGGCGCTTATCAATAACTTTACTTTGAAATTACACAATTATAATATTTCATTATGTATTAATAATTCTTTTGTTCACGCATGTACAAGAATGCTTATAAAAATACCCAACAAGGACACTTTTCGGTTTCCCGGTAACTACTTTAAAATCACCGATACATGTGCATCTATGCATGTGCATAGGCTGCAGCTAAACGCGCAGATCAATATTCGCGTGTACGGCGAGTCTGAATTTTGTCGTTGCATCCTCCTCTGGAGCACAACGTATACACACAATAGCAATGCCGAGTACGCGCAGTTTGTGCAAGGATTAGAAGATGTTATCTCAAATTGTAATATACCACGGAGTAACGGTGCTTTACATTGCTCGTGTAGATTGTTAACAAATAGTGGTGCATAATATAGGTAGCACGAAATTTTATGTGCGACCTTCGTCATTGAGAAAACTCGCAACGTTTTGTATTGTGTATATATAGTTACGTTGGTGTGTCTAAGTATGTTGAACTTATTTTTATCTTATCTTATTTTAATATTATCAGGATTTAAAAAGCTTTATAATGCAAAGCGAAAACAAGGTACTGTGAAGCAACTTCACAAACCTATAATTTAAAAGCTGTTGGCTTCCCTATATTTTTTTCATAAAATCTCTTTAAATTTTTGTAAGCGTCTCAGAGAAATCTAGTGAAATTTAAAACTGCATTATTCCATTGAAGAATGTAATAACTCGGGTCAGAAAAAAATCAAGCGCTATACCGTTGAAAAATATGTAAAGCGGGCTTTGAAACTCTGCTAGTGGCATTTTAATAAAAAATTCCTGAAACTCATCTGGGTGCGGTGCAGAGAGAAAAAAAAACAAGTTTTCTCCATTTTTGCAACCTTTGCATCACGAGCAAATGACTTGGCAAGAAAATCGCGGACGAGTATCGTGAAGCAAAATTTTTCACCTTTTAAAAGTTTTAATGACTTTTTCTTGCTGTGTAACGGGTTCGAAAATAGCTATTTTAATTTTATTACGGATGAAATTTGCGTACTCCGTTCAACGTCGTGAGAATAATCAATCGAAAAATTATTATGTAGCCACATACATGCTTTAACTTTCATCATGTAATACTATAATATAATCATTGATCATAATCATCTTCCCACAACTTTGTAATACTCATAAAAGTAAAAGGTAGTAAAAGCCAAAAACAGTGTTTTTTGGATCGTGATGCGATGCATCTTTAACAGCTCGACGAAACTCAAATCTTTGTTTATCGCCTAGAAAAGATATCAAATATATAGTTTCTAAAAAAGAATGACTTGCTCTTTTTGATTCTGAAGTCAGATTTTCAAAATTATTTATCCGTAATGAAATATGGCCGCCAAACAGAGGCAAAAATTTACTTTTAACTATACACATTTTGTCTACTTTAGTCGACCGTATTTTGTTAATTATCGTCAAAACGTTACGAAATTTCGTTTTCAGAGTAGCAACCTTTCTTTCATCTTTACAGTGATTAATTTTGCATGTTTTCTAAACGAAAAACTAGTCATTATTTACGTATGGACACTTAGGAAGTAAATGGTTAATAGCAATAATACCGTTGAACTTCCGTAACGAACAATTATCAAAAGGTTGCAAATCAAATAGGCGGCTATTCACCCGAGCTCACGACATCGTTTCCGCGCCCGGTGACTCAGGAAATTAGCGCTCCAATTCCTGCGCTCATTTCCAACTGCTCCATTCCACCTCTTTTCTTCGGCCGATATGATGTCAGTTTTTCGAAGTCCTTCGCCTTCGTGTGCACGTTTTATCATATAGCATCAAGCGAGTTCTACATACGCTTAAAGATGTACAAGGAATGTACACAAAGTCGATACGACCCTAAATCTGGCAACGAATTTGGTCATTGATTCGCAGTCTGTACATACATGATATGGGTTTGTGATGCAGGAAAAGGAGGACGAGAATAGCATTTGATTGTATTTTCGTATTGCGAGTAATTTTCTAATACTATATATAAAATTAGAGTGCCAAAATTTTGTAAGCTAATACGGAAAGACTTACATCACATATACTATCTTTTATAGACAAGAGAGATCATTTATTTGTGTCAGTTACACTGACTATAAAGCAATTTAGTAAAACTGTTGGTTTTTTACTAAACATAAGTAAAATAAGCATTTAATAAATCTAACTAAGGTTGGTGAAGGTAATATGGCCATGCAGGTAATGCAGTACATGTATTGTAGCTTTTTTTACGTTTATCGGTTTAAATTGCAACTTTCGTTTACGTTTATCGGTTGGTAAAGTAGCCATACTAAATTCCTAGGCCTACTAATCACAAAATATCGACACCAAGGTGTACACTATGGCACCATGTAGTTAAATAACACGTAAAGGAAGTCTCTGCTAGGCTAGCCTTGACTTTCTGAAGCACTTACAATACGACTTTACCATAAGAACTTATAGATGGACACGTTACCAGTATTGTTGATAAAACGGCCAATTTTTAACTACTTAGAACTTCTTTAATTAAAATTCAGAGAGTAAATTATTTAGCAAAAAAACTCATAAGGTATTAGAGTTAAACGTTCAAATAACATGTCTCCATAGCTTCCGAAGCCCGAAAACCCGACATATATCTACTGTGAATCGAAAGTTCCTTAAGGTGGCCACATTACCTGCACCCCCCTTATTATTGTTTCTTTTTCTAAATGTTAATCATTGCTACAAAATGAGAATGGTTAGGGGCCCTATCAAATAAATTAATTGCTTTATTTATTTAGCTTTCTTGAAACAGTTTCAGAGCTTAATTACTAAAAAATATACTTCCAACGTAACTTAGAAGTTCGACAAATGACAAAGTATAAATATACTAGAATTTTGTAATTATTGGCAACGCTTAATTTCGTATTTATATAGCACTGCACGGATGCCAAAGATAGATAATCATTCAACAGAGTTATAACTGCCAGCTTAGTCGATGTTACTTAATTATTAGTCATCTCTTGCTAAATATAATAGCCATTCTAACAAAAATAGTTGCATCAAATTTCTACTATATATTTAGTTCAAATTTAGATAATATAACTAAATATTTCTCTCAGTAGGAAAATACATATCCTCAAGGCCAGAAATGGGTTTGGGTATACTGTTAAAATATGTACAAATAAATACAAGAATAGTCTTTTATCTTAGATTGAATACATATGTTGGAAACATTTTCTAAAAAATACACTTTTTTTAGCCCCTTATTTCGGTGATTTCTTGTACATTTTATTTGACCATCTTCAATTGTTCATAACTTATAAAATTATGAAATAAAATTATGAGATAATTTAGTACGTTTGAAAAGCAGTGCAAAATATAATATTCTAGTTATAAAGATACATTTACAATCCTTAATCAATGTCATGACCCAGATTTATTATATTAATGTTACTTTATCGTAGACCTTTATTTCAGTTATTATTATTCTGTTTATTCAATAGAAATTAATGATAACATTTATTTATGTTGGTTTTAAACATTAACTTAATTTTAAAATTCATAACGTTTAAGAAGCTCAAAACAATACGGAGATATAAAAATAATAAATTAACTAACACTCGCTCTTCTGAACCTCATTTATAATTAAAAATAAAATCGACTACAGCAGTAATTTTGCGCCGCAAAAATATTTCATTATGCACATTAACGAACGCTGAAAATGACAATATTTTTTTACGCTGTCTTAACTAATCACTCGTGTGCAGCATGCTTACGTCACCCTTTATTATGCGGTGTACTTTTCTATCCTCTTTGACGGTTTGTTTAACGCTTCTTCTTTACATTATTTCTACCTTGGCGAGCTCGGGCGTGCGCGAGAGCTCGAAAAAAATTCCCCCTTTTTTCGCACACTGAAACAGTATGCTGAGAGTCTCCTCCCTCTCCTTATGTAAATACAAATCCAATACCATTAGATGTTTCGTTTTATGAATAATTTTAGCGCGTCAAAGAGAACGTTTGTTCTCATTTCCGACGACGCTTTTGTATAGACACACCGATGACGCAGATCTTTAAAAATCAAGTTTTAAAAATATTTTGTAATCTTTTATGCGTATAATATGTATCGTATTGCATTTTTTACGAGAAAGAGAGAGAGAGAGAGAGAGAGAGAGAGAGAGAGAGAGAGAGAGAGAGAGAGAGAGAGAAAGAGAGAGAGAATAAAAAGAATTATCAATACTACGCTCAGGGCTCGAGTTTTTCAAGTTCTGCTTTGCTGCTGCATGCATACATGCACGATGAAATTTCAAAACTGTCCCCGTCTCGTGTTTATTACTGGCGTCAATTTTGTTATACAATATCATTTGAAATTTCGCAACGCGTCATCGATATACTTGCAGTGACAAGCAGCTGTAGCAGCAGCAGCAGTGTGCTGTTATTTTTTGCAAAAATGAAATGTCTTTCGCGGCTCGATTTAGATTGACCTCATTTTTAATGAGGTCATCAATAAATCAATAGGTAAAGAAAAACGCTTTTTTGCTTCGTAAATGGAATTTAAAGATAAATGCGACGATTCACGTGGATTTTATTCATTAAATCTGCCCCGTTTGTCAGGATAAATTTCAGACATACTTAGACCTAATTTGATAAACTGTTGCATATTTTGGAAGAAAACATCAACGCAACAGCTATGACATCAGTGAAAACCTATGCTCTTGACAGCCATGTTTGTAATGTTAACAAAGAAAATCCATATCTACATAGGGGAGACTGGGGTATAACGAACCACAGGGTATAACGGACAATTTTATTAGCCATATTTGTTGTAGAAGAGGGACGACAATTTAAAATTTTTTTTAAATATTTTTATAAAAATCGATTGAATCTACGAAAAGGACAAATAAAAAAAAATTTACCGAAATTGTGCTCCGCTCATTTTATAATATATGTCAAAAGGAATCAAAGTATCGCGGAAAATTTTTTTTTAATAATAGTGATTTATTGTGACGTGTAGGATCAAGATTTTGCGGTTTTGAATCGGCAAAATTTAAGATATTATTAAATATTGATGGCACAGAATTTTTCAGAATGATTGCTTAACATAAAAAGTTTTCTCTACTCATTAAAAAAAATTCTTTTTTCGGGTGTCACCCAGGCCTGCACCCTTAAGCTAAGTTACATTAATTTACTTTTGCTTACTTTTGTTTTCTCAAAGATAAAATTCTTTTATCAGAGATTATGATGAGTTTTGATGTTTTCGAAGTTCCGAAATCAGAAAAATATGTTTTTAAAATATGTCTGCCTGTATGAATGTATGTTTATGTATGTGTATATTACAATAGTACATTATGCAACAAGTGCGCAAAATAGCTGATTCCCGCACGAGTACAGTTTGTCGTATGGCCACTGTGCGGCTGTAAACATAACATTGAGAGAGAGAGAGAGAGAGAGAGAGAGAGAGAGAGAGAGAGAGAGAGAGAGAGAGAGAGAGAGAGAGAGAGAGAGATAGAGAGTGAGAGAGAGAGAGAGAGTTAGGTTATTATTATTATTATAGAGGCCAAACAGTGATGATAAGCAGTAACAGTGCCTACAGGGGCACAGTTATTACATAGCCTTTATGTCAGCTGTAGACGTACTTGCATTATCACCATAGCTACCATAACTACTTGTTGGGACTAGCTATCCGAAGCTTTGTAGTCCATAGTCTAGTTTACACAGTCACACCATTTTTCTCTATTGGTTGCGAGCTGCATCCAGTCCTTCTCATAACATCCTATTTCTCGTAAATGAATTTTAATATTGTCCAGGCCATCCTAGTCTTCCAGATTTAATCACTCTGGTAATGTTTGTTTCCCATATAGCTCACGTATTTCTTGATTATTTAAAATTCTCCATTCTCTAGTAATCTCATCTATTTTGCCCCCAAATATTTTTCTAAGCACTCCATTCTCAAACACTCTAAATCTATTTTCTTCCCGTTTGGTTAACGCCCACGCCCCAATAGTAATCGTGATTTTAGTAAGTTATTTATCGAATAGAGGCATGCGTTTCCCGAATGCAGTCTCTTCTTGATTTCATTATAAGTTTCATTTTTGTAGTCTATTATCATGCCAAGGTATTTAAACTCTTCTACTTTTTTGAAAGTTTTGCCCGAGACATTTAAGTCGGTATCAACACTCCCAGGCTCTGCTCTGCTAGTGACCATGTACTACCGGTTTTCTCTTTACTTATTTGTAGGCCTATTTCTTTAGCGGTTTTTATTAGTATTTCTACGTTTATCTATTACAGTTTCTCTGTTTTTTCCTATAATGTCTAAGACATTTGCGTATTCCAACAATTGTATTAGGGAGCCATTCATTACAGTACCCTCATTGCTTTCCTGTACCGCCCTGGCCACGTATTCTAAAACTAAGTTAAATAAGAGGGTTGATAGTGCATCTCCCTGTTTTAGTCCGCTGTGAATATCAAATGGCTGCGATAGGCTCCTACCTGACTGGACTATGCCCCGACTGTTATCTAGGTCCATTCTGATTAAATCGGCTAACATTTTTGGTACCCCTAGCAGCACTAAGACGTGAAACATTTTACGTCTTCTTATTGAGTCATACGCTTTCTTAAAATCAATGAATAATTGGTGTACCGTTTCCTCGTATTCTCATTTCTTTTCGAGAAGCTGCCTATTTGTGAACATCTGGTCGCATGTTGACCTGTTTCGCCGAAATCCACACTGGTAGTCCCCGAGGATTTCTTCTGCGAGCGATATGAGTCTATCTGGTAGTACATTAGAGAGAATTTTGTAGCATGTACAGATAAGAGAAATGCCTCTATAATTATTACAGTTTGTTTTATCTCTTTTCTTGTATATTGGGACTATGATTAAGTCTCTCCATTCTTTAGGCATTGTTTCTTTCCTCCATATGGCGCAAATAAAATTATGGGTTAATTTCTTAAGTGCCCCCCTGTTTAAATAGTTTGACCCGTAAATGATTTACTCCTGGGGCTCTATTATTTTTTAACTTATTGATTGCTTTGCAGACCTCATGAGGGCTAGGTTGCTCGATGTGTGGTTCAGCAGTATGAATTTCGTTACAGTCTAAAGCGATTTGTTGTTCGTGTATGTTTAGGAGCTCGTCGAAATAGTTTTTCCATCTACTTAGTAACCCATCTGTGTCCGTTATAAGGTTCCCATGTTCGTTTCTTAAGAAATTAGTTTTACTTTCGGATCCTTTCCTTATTAAGTTTATACCTGTATACATTTCCCGAATATTATTTCTATTACTGTTTTCTTGTATTTTTGAGACTTTATTATTTTCCCACTTTCGTTTTTTATTAAGAAAAAATCGTTTGGCTTGTTCCCTTATATTACGGTAATGTGTGAAGATGATCTTATTCGTGTTGTTAAAGCTAAGTATTCTTGCTTTTTGCCGTTTTTTATTCCATTCCTCGAATTTCTCGTCAAACCACGGTTTTTGTTTGTTCTTTCTACGCTGACCCAATACCGTCGTAGCAGCTTGTCGTATAGAACTTTTGATATTTTTCCAGGTTCTTTCGATGTCATTCCCTTCCTCCGGGTCGCCTACCCTATTGCTATCCGATACATCTAGTATACTTGAAAGCTACTCCCTATATCTAGTTTTACTTCGTGGGTCATCTAACTTTTAGAGATTATCTATAAGAAGAAAATGATCTGAATCGCAATCGGCTCCACGATAAGTTCGGACATCGAGAATATCAGCATGTCGTCTTTGATCAATTAAAATGTGGTCGATTTGGTTGAGTGTGCGTCCATCGGGACTTTTCCAGGTTACTTGTGTCTATTTAAGTGAATGAAACATGTACTTTTAACTATAAGATTCTTAGAAGCGGCAAAATTAATTAATCGCACTCCATTATCGTTACTCACGTCATGTAAACTTTCTTTTCCTATGGTGGGTCTAAAATTTGCCTCCTTTTCGATTTTCGCGTTTAAATTGCCTAGCAATATTTTTGTGTCATGGGTTGAAAATTTATCAAACATCTGCTCTAGGTTTGTGTAAAAGGAGTCTTTGATTGTATCGTCCATGTCCTCCGTTGGTCAGTGAACATTAATAAATGCACATTTGTACCATCGACTGTTGAGGGTTAGCAACCCTATGCGGTCGTTAGTGAGTTCAAAATTAATTTTCGCGCGCATTACTCTATTACTTACTAAGAAAGCCATTCCTAGATACCCGTCTTTTTTCAATGCGCCATACAAAATGGTGTATCTGCTAATATGCTTATAAATTATAAATAAATTATGATCGTTTTAAAATAAGATACTCGTCATTACACCATTTTAGTATAAATTTTGTGCATTTTTTGTGTAATTTTTGTGCAAATTCAAAAGTAGTTTTCAACCTCTGATATTACACAAATTCTGTGTAAATTTTTTACACAAATATTTCTGTAAAATTCGGAATGGATTTTTAACAGTGTACAGTCTAGGAGACATTAACACGAAAATCGGATAAGAAGAGGGGTTTAAACCGACCATAAAGGTCTTGGTATACTCGTGAGCGCAGCGCGACGCAACTCGGATACCTATGTAAAAAGTTTGAACGCAGTGTACGCGTATTTTATGCGCCCGATCTTATTACATTGGCGCCCACGTTAAGTTGCGCTGCGCATACGAGTACACCAAGACCTTAAGGAAAGAAAGTTTCCACGACGTCAGTAATGACAATAGAGTAAGAGTAGTACAATTTGCTGCCTCCAAGAATCTCATAGTAAAAATCTCTTGCTTTATCTATAAAAACCGACACACAAGCAACCTGGATATCACCGGACAGAAAAGCGCTTAATAAGAATGGTCGCCATGCAAACATTCTCGACGCTAGAACTTACCGAAGCGCAGAGTACGACTCCCACTACTTTCGGGTTATAGTCAAGATCAGAGCTCGATAACTAACCAACAAAAATAAGAATAATAAAGCCTGTCCAAAAGTAGAATTTAACATGCAAGAGATGATATTGAAGCAACTTGGCAAAACATTAAAAGCTCTATGAAACAAGCTGCTAAGATGGTTTTAAAACAACGAAAGAAGAGAAACATAAGCCGTGGTTCGACGAAGAATGCGTGGAATGGAAAATATGAAAGGAAAAAGCGCAAATGCTTAGCCTCAATAACACCACCGAAATGACGCTTACATATTATTGTAGCATAAGGGAACAAACCAAGCGAATCTTTCGAAAGTGGAAGCTAGAATGGAAATATAAGTTCCCAAATAATGTAATAAAATAATGGGGTTCGGCTAGACAGGGAAACCGTAACAGAAATAATATTCGCGAAATGTGCGCAATTATAAATTTGATAAGGGAAGACTCCCAAACAATTCCGATTTTCTAAGGGGCGAGCATGGAAACCTAACAGCCGATACGATAGGGATATTAAGAATATGGAGAAGTTATTTTGACGAGCTACTAAATGTACATGAACAACAAATCGTTTTCGACTTAAACGAAATCCACACTGCTGAAACATACGTCGAACTCGGAACTACCCACCTTTGATGAAATCCACGTGGCAATCAAAAAGTTGAAAGATAACAGATCCCCGGGAGTAGTATATGCGCCATATAGAAAAGGGAAATGATGCCTAATGAATGAAGAGGTTTAATCGTAATCCCAATTCACAAGAAACGTGATAAAACAAACGGCAATAATTATAGGGGTATTTCTTTGAACTTATACGATTTAGACAAGATTAATATTATAAGATCTTGTCTAATGTACTACTAGTAAGACTTACACTCTTCACGTAAGAAATCCTCGGGGATTACCAGTGTGGATTTCGACGAAACAGATCAGTATTCCAATTATTTATTGATTTTAAAAACGCATATATGACTTGATTATAAGGGCTAAGATGTACCACGTCATAGTATTATTAGGGATACCAAAAGAGCTAGGTAACTTAATAAAACTGTGTCTAGATAACAGTAGAGGCATAGTTCGCGCAGGAAACAGTTTATCAGAGCCATTCGAAATTCACAATGGATTTAAACAAGAGGACACGCTGTCGACCCTCCTATTCAACCCAGTATTAAAATACGTCATCAGGGCCATGCAAGAAAGCAAGGAGGGAATACCACTAAACGGCTTTTTAACACAATTATTAGTATACGTTGACGATATAGATATAATAGAACAGAACAGGGAAACCGTAATAAAGCCGCGAAAATACTAATAAAAACTGTTAAAGCAGTATAAATTAAAACTAGCGGAGATAAAACTATATACATGGTCACTAACAGAATGGGGTCCGAGAGTTACGATTATAGCGACCTGAATGTGTCTGACAAACCCTTCAAAATAGTAGAGGAGTTTAAATACATCGGCACGATAATTGACTTTAAAAATGAGACTCATAAGGAATACATGAAAAGACTTCATTTGGGCTATACATGCCTTTATTTGGTGGGGAAATTACTAAAATCATGACAACTATTACAGAAAACAAAATTAGAGATATAGGGGAGAGTCGTACAATATGACAATCCATAGCTATTTTGGGTATAACTTTTAATTGAATCGGTGAAAAAATTAAAATCCCAGGAAAGGATTTGTTCCTTGGACAGTCCTCTATAACGAAGAAAATTGGCTGAGATCCAATTCAAGCATAAAAATTAATTACCATTTTTATTCAATTTTGATGTCTAAATGATTTATAAGCTTACTCACAACATTTTTCTAAGTAATAATATAGAATATTTATTAAAAATATAGCTCTATAGACATTTATAAATTGCTTTGTAAACTCCAATACTGCATATTTACTAAAATATGGTATTTTAGTTATAAATAACGAAAAATAACAAATAACACTTATTAAATGTTTGAGATTATGTTCAATACATATGACAAATCCTAGTAAACATTTTTGTTCTAAAAAAAGATAAAAGTAAATTTTTGTAATATTTTAGCATTCAGTTTACATATGTCATACTGTGCGCTAATCGTATTTGTTATGCCGTACGACACGTACATTATAGCGTTTTAGGTAATGCTGCGCGGATAATGATAATGAATTAGAAGTCCATCGACGTCTCAATGGACTTTTGAAGGACTAAACTTGATACAAAAATTGTTGGAGAGACAAACTTACGTAGGAAAAAAGAGGTTAGCCTCATATATTTGAATAAATCCTTGGTTATAACAGAAGTTTTGAAGCAATGAACTTTATCTGCCGGCTGTGGAGTATGTTTCATATAACACCAAAATTCATGAAATCGTCGTGTTAAAGTGGCGCCAACTGTTAATGGAAGCCAGCAATGCATAATTTGTCATACTGTATGCTTTGTCATACTGCACGACTCTCCCCTATACAAAAATTGTAATGCCAGTAGTCATATACGGATGCGAAACGTGAGTACGAACTAAACGAGAAGAGGATAGGTTCGACGTATTTAAGAATAGAGTTCTGAGAAAGATATTCGGGAGTAAAATAGTTGAGACAACCGGAGAGTAGAGAATTATACACAATCGGGAAATATACGAGTTATACAGAAAACCGAATATAGTAACGTTCAATTCTCTGTGTAACTCATATATTTCCCGATTGTGTGAAATTCTCCAATCTCCGGTTAACATACATATTTACTGGTTTACATACGTATTTTGTGTAATGAATAATGATAAAATCTCGAAGATTAGGATGAGCTGGACATGTAGCTAAAATGGGAAATGAAAGATCAATACTTAGAGTACTAATAGAAACACCAGAGGGCACAAAGCTTATGGATAGACCGTGGCAAAGGTAGGAGGATAATATTAAAGCAGATCTGCAAGAAATAGGATGCTATGAGGGGGCCTGGATAGACCTTGCAAAAAATAGGAAGCAATAGCGTTATTGTGTGAACAAGGCTATGAATTACATCGTCCTATAAACCAGTAATGGTAGCTATGGTGACGATGCGAACAAGATCGCATGGGATATGGGAGTATGATATCTTTGGTCATTTAAACACTATTACTGCTAACCATTAATTGCTGGCCATTATTATAACAATAATAATAATAATGATAATAATAATAATAATTAATATTCTTATACAACTTTTGACTACTCTTGCGAAGACTTTTAATTACGTTTAAATAAAAACAAAAGAGCTTGGAACTTCGTATTCGTAAAAATTACGAGATAACCAGTTTAAAATATGAAAAATCATCTGTAAAATAAAAAAAAAAGAGAGAAGAAACTCACCGTTGATTTATACGGATACTGATCAAACATTCGAGATGAGTCGAGCTCGCTGCCACCATTGAGAATTGAGTAGCTTGAATCCATGCTGTCTCTTCTCTTCTTTTCACCACCTGCGGATTAGATACATGTCGGATTAAGAATCAGATAGAAGAAATAATTCAAGCGTTACAGTTGAACGTTCAAAACGGTAGTTGTGCTAATTTATTTTCTTACAATCTTTTTAAAATTTTCACCATCTGTTAATGATTATATTATCTTTCAGTAGGTAAGCTAGGTCAGTACTGGCGCACAACCAATAACCCAAGTTCCTGCCTTACCGAATCGGCAGGAAATTCCAATTAGAAACTTAAAATTATAATTATGGACTGACCCTGTAGTAAAATTACCTACCACCAGACGGCATGCAGCGGGAAATTAAAACTTTAAATATTACAATTCTAATTACCAACACAAGAGCGAAAAATGATTGGAAATTAAAATTATCCAAGATTTTAACTCTGCCTATATGTAGAGATATTTAGAGTAGTACCCCCATACACGAGGTCAAAACTTTGTCCATTATACCTGAAACCTTTTCCTTTGTTCAGTTTCGAGCGAAAGACAAATTCCTAACCTCAAAATTTTTCTTTTCTTCTGACTATATGTAGAGGGAGTCAAAGTAATATCCCCATACAATAGAGTCGAAATTTTGTCCATTTTACGTGAAACCCTTTCTTTTGTCGAGTTTTGAGCTAAAAAAATTTCCTAACCCCAAAAATGGTTTCTTTTTTGCCTATATGTAGAGGGAATTCAAGTAGTACCATGTGTTTGTATACCATGTGTTTGATCACTACGCATGATATACTACACATGCGCAGAGACAGAAAACCAAAACTCCCAGACACGGGAATCTGAAAGCAGATATCTGGTGAACTTGTTCAAAGTAATCATGATATATTTCGAAGTCTATTTCTAACCTCAAAATATTTTATTTATGATATAAACTAATGGTTTGGAATAAAGTCTTCAACTATAATTTTTTTTTATTATTTTATCTATTTTTCATCGTCGAAAATAAAAATTGAATTGACGGGGATTCGAACCCGTACCCTCAGAACGTCCTTGCCTTAGGAAGCAAGTGGCTTACCACTTGAATTGTGATAGCTATTTAATTCAATATATATATATTGCGTGCATTTGTCAATCTTCCAATAAAAAATTATATACATATATATATATATATATATATATATATATATATGTATATAATTTTTTATTGGAAGATTGACAAATGCACGCATTTTCGTGAGCCTACACAGATGCGAGGCAAGAACCCTTGAAGAGCC
Source organism: Gastracanthus pulcherrimus (assembly GCA_949152435.1). Lineage (NCBI taxonomy): Eukaryota > Metazoa > Arthropoda > Insecta > Hymenoptera > Pteromalidae > Gastracanthus > Gastracanthus pulcherrimus. Next base: position 39,547,986 of record OX424573.1, read on the forward strand.
AGCTCACCCGGTCGGGACCACCACCCTTGGATTCAAGAAAACGGTCAACATCGTAATAGCTCGGGAGTACACTTCCTAGGAATATCGTGTGCACCTGACTATATTCGATACCATTGGAAACAGCGCAGCAAAGACAAAGGCGCATCTTTCCAAGGGAGTACGTGAGTTTCAATTATCATTGAAGATTGAATTAAAAAAAATAGAAGCCTCAAATCATCCACATCTGAAGAGAATCTTCGGGTGTTGTACAACTCAAAGACAGACAATAGATACCATTGAACAAATTGCGTAACTGCTACTTTTCATTTGCAATTTGGAGTCCACCTAGCAGCTTTAATCTCGAAGAGTAAGTGGTGAGAGCCCCAATCTTCGCTCACACCTGTGAGGCACAACAATAAATCATATACCTCGCCATTAATCTCCTCCTCCTCCTCATCCATTAGATTAGATTAGATTAGATGTTTTTTCTGTGCAAGGCAAAAACATTATTTATACTCTTCTTGTACTATTCTTCTTCAAGAACTGTTTCATAAGTCTGACGTTGAGAAGAGCACAACTAGTCTTGTACGTTCCGTTGTGATGAGAACAGACAGTTACCAGCTTCATCTTATCTCTCGGCGGAAAATACATTTCGGTTATATCGCAGATACTGAACTTGAAGGGTTCCAACCATTTCTTGTTTATAGAACCCATTACTAGTACTCTAGTAGCGTCGTTTAAGGTTTGTCGAAGAATATTGCCTACTTCAGTGTAGGGAAGATCACCTGGACTCTAACACAAGCCGTGATACTTGTATTCAAGGCACAAGTTCTCCCTTCTATACTTGTCGTCGAGTTTGCACCAAGAATAAGGTGCTTTGAAGAGGAGCACCAGAGGTTCGCTGTCGTCGTTAAGAGGAACTATTGCCAACTACTTGAGGATATTGTCTTCAACGGGCTGCTTGAAGTCCCGCATATCGACCACATACTCCATCTTGAAGAGAAATGATTTTCCACTCGAGTGGGCATTTCTATATACCATTACTCTCATCACTCTTCTCTAAACAATTCTCAATAATTAGGTAGATTAACTAGGTATTTGCAATTTACGAGTAATTTTTTTCTTATACCAGCTCAGTCTCTTCTCAATATATAAAGCCTGCTTCCCGAAGTTCGTTTATGATTAAGTGAATATCGCCAACAGTACTATATCTCCCATCTATTGCTTGGCTACAAGCAGTCGAAGACGATCGACTAGTACATTGGGATCCTCCCAATCTCGTATTTGATAGACAATTAGCATCCCCGTATTCTGAATCTTGCGTGGTGGTAAGATATCTTCTTCATTTTCTTCATCATCTTCTGATTCACTGATAAATGGTCTTTTCACGCTCTTATATGAAGGTAAAAGTCCTAATCCACTTCTTGTTCTGGAAACGTTGAAAAGCGGAGCAATGAAATCAACGAATTTCTTGCTGTTGCGAGTGCAAATAATTTCTTCTTTGATGTATCCTTTCTTGTAAGCACTAGTAACTTCAACGACATTGCAATAATTCTACATATTGTAACCAATGAATTTTTTGTCAGGCTTTTTTCTGGAAAGGTGCTCTAACAGGCCTACATTTACCGGATACAGTTTTCGGATATCTTACATCATTTATTTTTATGTAATCTTTCTCAAAGTATATCGATGAGTTTCCAATCATTAGTATATTATTCTGTTTGCGCACTTCGAACAAGTTATCAAGATACTTCTTCCAATTCTGTTTGAGCATCAGAAGATACTTGTTGGTGACTGAATCCATTTCATCTTTACTAGTAGAAGTTTCAAATCATGTATCTTCATTTTGGGGAATATCATCGTCATACTCATCATTGCGAATCTCATCAAACTGATAAGTTTTATCGAACTTGGACGTCTTATTGAGCTTATCAAACTCATCGAACTCGTAATTCTCATCCAGTTATTAGACTCGTAATTCCTATCGAGATTGTGAGTCTCACGCTAAATGTCTTGATTCCTTCTCTCGGTAATATTCAAAAGTTTTTCTCAAGGATTCACGATAGGTTTAAAAGTATCCTCCAATGCTTGTTTCGTATTAACCTCTTTCCGCTTAAAAGAATTATAGTTTTGTCCAATAGCTTCCCCAGTCTTCACGATTTTTTCAAGTACACCATTCTCTCGTTGAACCGCGTTCTTCGGAATGTTCTTTTTGACGTTCTTCTTGTGTCGTAATGAGTGTAAATTTTCATCATTAGATTGTCTCTTTATAATATCACTTCGAGGTAAGACTTTAGATCCATCCTCAGTAGACACCTGTTCTCGAACATTGGGCCAATGAAATTACGAAATTTATTGCTCTTCAGTCTACGAATTGACTCATTTTCACAGTAAATTCGCTCTTTATGGGCGCTCGAAGTTTCAACTATACTACGATATTTCTCTATATCCTCAGAACTGATTAGATTTTCAATAGGCTCTTTTCTAAAGAGTAATTCTAATAGCCCTTTAGTAAGACTAAAGTCAAGTCATTCACTCTGCATGATTATTTTCAAACTGTATTGGTGAGTTACCAACCATAAGCGTATTTCCTCGCTTGTAAACCCCATACACTTTGTCTAGATATTTGCTACGATTCAACCGCGACAAATATTTATAGAGCTTCTAGTTAACAATGCTGTGTGAATTATCTGCAGCCGTATTATTCTTAATCTGACTTGGATCATATTAGACATCGTAGATTTGAATGCTTGATTTCTCATTTGATTGCGGTTTTCAGGTAAAATTAACTCTGCAGTCTCACCTTCGCCGACACATGCTCCACTCTGATTTAGAAGCTTGCTGTTGTTACAGATTAAATCACGCAATTGCTTCAAAATATCCTTTTCTCGACGAACGTCTGCCATATTAACGCTTCAACTGCTGACGATAAACTGATAAGAATGTCAAGGTGAAAGCTATATTTATAACAAAATCCCGCCCTACGATTGTTGAAACTTTACCATAGAATAAAATGTCATAAAGTAATACTTTTGTGTCATAGAGTAGCATTTCTGTGTCATAGAGTAGCACTTTTGTGTCATAGAGTGACACTTTTCTGTCATAGAGTAAGATGTCCGAGGGAATCTATAGAAACTAACTTAATGTGTAACCCAAGATCACAGTTACAGCGATAACCTAAGTATCTACCTCACTCGGTAACCTAAGATCACAGCTCTTTCTGTAACCCTAGATCAAAGCTCTTTCTGTAACCCAAGAATTTATTGTTCTGGATAATCCACAAGTATATTGATTCGACATTCGATCGACACTTGAACGACATAAAGTGCTACTCTATGTCACAAAAGTGTCACTCTATGACACAAAAGTGCTACTCTATGACACAAAAGTGATACTCTACGACACAAAAGTGATACTCTACGACACAAAAGTGTCACTCAATGTCACAAAAGAGTGAAGATTCTCTTCAAAAGTGAATGATTTGAGGATTCAATTTTTTTTTAATTAAATCCTCAATGATAATTGGAACTCACTTACTCCCTTGGAAAGAGGCGCCTTCGTCTTTGCTGTGCTGTTTCCAATGCTACCGAATATAGTCAGGTGCACACGATATTCCTAGGAAGGGTACTCCCGAGCTTTTGCGACGTTGACTGCTTCCTGGATTCCAAGGGTGGCAGTCCCGACCAGGTGAGCTGGCTCTTCAAGGGTTGTTGCCTTGTGTTTGTGTAGGCTCACGATACTGTGTGCATTTGTCTATCTTCCAATAAAAAATTATATATATATTGAATTAAATAGCTATCACAGTTCAAGTGGTAAGACACTTGCTTCCTAAGGCAAGGACATTCTGAGGGTATGGGTTCGAATCCGCGTTAATCCAATTTTTATTTTCGACGTTGAAAAATAAATAAAATAATAAAAGATAATTATAGTTGAAGACTTTATTCCAATCCATTAGTTTATATCATAAATAAAATATTTTGAGGTTAGAAATACACTTCAAAATATATCATGATTACTTTGAACAAGTTCACCAGATATCTGCGTTCAGAAACCCGTGTCTGGGAGTTTTGGTTTTCTGTCTCTGCTCATGCGTAATATATCATGCATAGTGATCAAACACATGGTACATAAACACATGGTACTACTTGGATTCCCTCTACATATAGGCAAAAGAAAAAAACAATTTTTGGGGTTAGGAATTTGTATGGGGAGAGGGGGGGGGGCGTATATCAGATTCGATAAGCTTACATAATAGGGATTCAAATATCCGCACCTATAAACCCGCCACCATGCTACGGATTGAAATATTCCATCACATCTTACCGGCGGCAGAAAACAGCGGTTATCGGTCGGTAAGGTAAAACTTGATTTTGTTTACTCCATTGGAATTTGACATCGGGCGTTATCTCCCTGGCGGATTAGAGCTGTATCAATCGAGGCCCTTAAATTCTCGTAAATGATTGGTTTAGACATAGTTATGTGATCAAACAAGTGATACACAAGCCCGTAACTCCACCCCCCGTGTCAGATTCCAATATTGAATTTCCAATTCGTCTTAAAGCGCCCACCCTTGAGTTTGTAACACACGATCACCATCAGTTATCGACTCTTCTTGACAACCTGTATCGATTGGTAAAGTTGAATTTGCAAAATTTTCGATTTTGAGCTTAGGTTTCGCTTTTTACTCGAAACTAGACAAAAGAAAGGGTTTCGGGTAAAATGGAGAAAATTTGGACCCCATTGTATGGGGTACTATTTTGACTCCCTTTACATATAGGCAGAAGAAAAAAATAATTTAAGGTTAAGTTTCGTTATTCGCTCGAAATTGGACAAAAGTAAGGGTTTTGGGTAAAATGGACCAAATTTTAACTACCTTGTATAGGGAGGGGGGCGGGGGGGGTACTACTTTGAGTCCCTCTACATATAGGCAGAATAAAAAGAAATTTTAGAGGTTAGGTTTCGTTTTTCTTTTTCCAACCATTTTTCGCTCTTGTTTTGGTAATTAGAATTGATATATTTAAAGTTTGAATTTCCCGACGCAAACCCTCTGGTGGTTGGTTATTTTACTACAGGGTTTCCAACTTAGTCGATAATTATAATTTTAAATTTTAAATTTCAATTTTGAATTTCCCGCGGAAGCGCCCTCTCTGGTGGTTGGTAATTACTACAGGGTTACCAACGTAGTCGATAATTCAATATTTCCCACCAGCTTGAAAAACCCTCTGACTTGGGTAATTATAAATATTAATTTAGAATTTTAATTTTCCGTGACTCGTCGGTAAGGAATAGTTCTAGGTTAACTTTAGACATAGACTGTTGGGTTAACAACTACACAGTTGATAATTTAAATTTCCCGCTGTATTGCAGGGCCATCTACCGCCAGAAATTAGAATTTTGAATTTCAAAATTGGAATTTTCCGCCGAAGCGCCCTCTGGTGATGGGTATTCAGGACAAAGTTACCAACTTAATCGATAATTCAATATTCGAATTTGCCGCCATCTTGAAACGAACTATGGTGTCGGTAATTAGAAATATTAATTTTAGAAGTTAAATTTCTCGCGTCCAAGTCGGTAAGGTAGATTCCTGAACTAACTTTTGAGTTTGACTTTTGGGTTTAGTTATCTACACAGATTATAATTTGAATATCCCGCCATATCGCAGCGCCATCTAGTGTCAAGAATTCGAATTCGATAATTTTTAATTTTTAATTTAATAAATTTGAATTTTGCGTCAATCGGTTGGTAAAGTAGATTTTGGGGTTACCGATTGAGATTCTGTTGGGTAACCTTCACAGTTGATAATTTAAATTTCCCGCCGTATTGCAACGCCATCTGGCGTTCAGAATTTGAAATTAAAAAATAGATTCTTGGTTTATCGGTTGAGGTTGGTACTTGCGTTATCAGGTCGGTAAGATAGGAACTTGAGTTATAAGTTGCGTTCGGTGCTTGGGTTGCCCGGTCGGTAAGGTAGATGCATGAATTATCCCAGACACTAACCCTTGGTCGATAAGGTAGAAACCTGGAATGCGTCAGAACCGGCCTAGCTTACCTACTTGTTTCACTGGTCAAAATTTCAGAATGATTAACGTCATACTTAAACAAATAAAATTCCTTCGTAAACTATACGTGTCTGTACTGGGAGACACTTTATCGAAAACTCAAAATCTTCATTTTTTGTTATTAATTAATACTTAACTGTGATTATATACTTTAGCCTAAACTAATTTACTACGACAAGAAGGTCCATTCTGACAACCAATTCCATTTTGACATTTTCACCTTGGTACTCAATATTTACAACTAAATTAGCTATGGGTGTTCATACTGGGATACTCTCCCTTAGGATTTCTTATCTTATAGTGTCATGTAGAACTAGATTTCTGCAATTGTTGAAGTCATTAGATTCATTGCTTGTTCAAAAAGAGAAAAAAAAAAGAAAAATATAGATAAATAAAATGTCAAATAATAAATATTTTTGTTATCCTCGAAAGTTTCTTGATTTTAAAACTCATTGTAGAAACGTTTCTGAAACATTTCAAAAGAGAAATCTATAAAAGACTTATTTGAGAAAGCGGAATGCCAAATCAGTTGGCAGTGACTTAATGATCTGTATGTAACATTTATTAAAAATTTTATATTAAACGTATTGAATTATGTGTCAATACCTTCATAATTAAAATTACTTTGCATGTGAAAATTATTATAATATCTTTCCACAGTTACTAACAATGGGAGAATTTCATAAGAAAAAATATATTCCATCAAGAAATTTTGAATAAAAATATTAATACTTTGATTTACATGAGTAAACAAATAACCGATATCCATGCTAACAATTATGTAATAATGATAACAATTTTTATCATTAAATAGGGATTAGCAAATAGTTTAAGTTTAATATAACTGTTTCAATAATAACTCATTTTCTATATGGTTACCCCGTTGCCCTTCTTCCTCGGCAATAAATCATCATTATTTCGCGATTTTAAATTCGTTTCGCCATTACTGGATTTCATACAGTGTTCCCATTTAGTTGCATCAAGTGCATCCGTATTTTATTTAGCAAAAAAAGAAATGAAGTATAACATCGTTCTCCGATTTAAAATAAAAATAATGTACACATGACCCAATTCTTTTATCATCATTTAATTGTTGCATTAACACAAATATGTATATATGTATGTGTAAGTATACTAAAAATGCATGTGATGGAACTTTAATTTTAAATTAAAAGACTTTTGGCACAAACGATTCTACTTCAGATTAACTTTTATTTACTGTTCATAAAAATATATCATTATTTCAACACTTGATAGCGCACTACTATAACTAGCATTAACATTATAGAAGCACTGTAAGCACATTTTCGAGCATTAATTAAGTAACGTTTAAATAGTTGAAATAATTTAGATCTATTAAAAATAGACACAAATAGATAATTAACCTCTGCGAAATCTGGTTCATACTCTAGATTAACATTATAATTATAAATCAACATTAGTACAATATTAATGATAATATTAATCCATTAATTGATACATCAACTATATTTTCTCATATTGCCTTTTAGTGTAGCTACGTGCTTTTTAAATATATTTCAGTAAGCACTGAATTAAGCAAAAATTAGGTCACACTAATGTTCTTATTTCTAACATTTGAATTCATAATATCTTAAACATGAATTATGTATTGTATATTTAAACTTTTTCTGTCAAGATAGTTTATTTATATATTATCAAAATAAAGAATAATGTAATTACGTGTATTAGTGTTAAAAATTATACAATAATACATTGAAAACTTCAGCATAATAAAAGCTACAGTCGAATAAATGAAACTGCCTGCATTGATTAAACTTTCTCATGACGTTATTTCAGAAAGCCATTTCATTCTTCTATAAAATCTTATTCAACTAGCTTTAAAAACAAGTTTTTAATTTTGAAACAACTTCTGACATTTTAGTGTGGCAAAGTTTTGATTACGTACTGCAAAACTTTTATAATACATAACCAATTTAATGTCAAAAAACATAAAGTTTTGATGTAGAACGGTCTCATTCGTGATCTGTAGCTATTAAATTTTTATGTGAGAAGTTGCTTACTCCCGGCAAACACAATTTTCTTCGTCCGAATAAAATGAAATGCGCTTTAAAAAATATACTTTTTAACCATATTTCCAAAGTACTAAAAACGTCTCGTAAAAAAGCGACTTTTGATAAATAAGTTATAAATATTGTATAAATTGTAAAATTTAATGTGAAAAGTTATGATTTAAAAATGTGAAATTTGCGAAAGAATTTACAATTAAATTTTAGCTCTAATTTGTCTGAATTGTGTAGATATAAGTATTGATTGAGCATTTATTAAAAAAAAAAAGAAAATACTGAAAATTGTTTGATCCGGCAGAATTTCTCGCTGTCTCAGCAAAGTAATTTGTACAATAATAATAACTTGTGTAAAAATTTATTTCTATAATATTCCTTTTAAATCCCTGTTTTGTTGAAGCGAAATTGGATTTCAAATATATTAGGGAATAATATACCGAATGAATGTTGAATGTGCAATGCGGACAATAAAATTTACGCGGTCAAACGCTTTCTATTGTGGATCGCAAATGAAGCAATTCCAGCACTGAACCAATACTTAGATTAGGTACGAAAATGTAAGTCATATATATTGCGAATGTATTGCACGATCCACAATTTGCAGAGAGAGACTATAATGAAGTGTGGGTCATGCAATACATTCACAATGCATAACCCACATTTCCGTAATCAGGAATGTGGAATGCAAAGCCATTTGAATTATTGATTCGTATTCTTTTGTGCGGCACACAATTTTAGCATCTATTATATGAAAAAAAAAAGAAAAAATAGCCGTAGCTACATATTTATGGCTACGGAATGCATGTTTTATTCTTGGATATTAATTACGTTTCGACGTTTCGAAAGACAACGAGTAATTCAGATAAAATAAACCGTTTCCTCCTGACTTGTAATCATAATTATTTAAGTTCCCTTATTATATCTCGAAATCTAATTCAAAAATGCATCTTCCAAGCTATTTATTCATAAACTTGAGATTCGCGAGTAAATTAGATGAATTATTATGCACAGTCCAATTTGTGCCCGTCTCCCAATCTAATCGCAGATGAATTATGATCGCGCGCTACGTTCTCACTGCATACATTATATGCACTCGCGGGTTGAGAAACACTGTTTTACCTCTAAAGACATTCGTCTGTCGCGATTGAACAGAAAATCAATGCATTGAAAGGTTCTCTTACGTAGGCGCGCTTTGTAGGTTCAAGACAATCAATTTTTAACGCTTACCTGGCCACTATTTCAAATCAATGTATTATCAGTGCTATCGCCGCATGTGGAACAACGACGAATCAATACAGTCAAAGTTTAGCAAAAGAATTTTCGTAAACCATACGCGTCACTGATATATAACGATGATAAGTACCTCTCGCGATTTTAAAATAAGCCCTGCTCTTCTTTATTCCCGCGAGCGCACGTTTGTTCGAATTCATCATTTTTTAATATAGGTCGATTTGCATTTTACATAAGTATGCGTTTAACCGTCGAATGTATTATAAATAAAGCTTGATTATCATATTTAACTGATTCGAAATATGAATAATGTAACAATTTGCGTCACAAAAAAATACAAATTCAAAAATAATAAAGGCAGTTTGTACAATTATTAATATAATTATTAATAGCAATATTCAAATATTAAATTTGTATTTAACGTGACTCATTTTCACATACACAAAAGAAAATACTTTTTAAAATGCACTCTGTGCGTACCGCGTAAATAAGTTTTTCACCACACTGCGCGTAAAGTGCTGACTGTACGCCCTCTCAGCAGGCCGTACAGTACCGCATGGACTGCCTAGGGAATAAAGTGACTTGCGCATGCGCGATGCGCCTTTTTCCGCTCTCGACTGCGTCTCGAGCGGTAAAACAGCGCGTCGCGCGTACACAAGTCACTTTACTTCTAGGCAGAGCATCGGGTACTGTACGGCCTGCTGAGATGCGTACAGTCATTTCTTTATGGGGGTGTGGTGAAAAGTAGTATACGCACCTCTGGAGTACAGTAGGCAAGCATGCACTGTGTGAAATGCCGACCTCGCTTCGCTCGGTCGGCAACGTCACACAGTGCGTACATTGCCCACTTTACTCCCTTGATGCATAATGTACTATTACAGCCATCAGCTGTCAATCTCTGCACGACAACAGCAGCGCTCCGCAGAGTCCCAACGAAAAGTGCTATACATCAAAATAACCAAAGACGTGCAGGTCTGACGCACCGCGCAAAACACGCGGTCGGATGTGTAGGTATATCCCCCACCCTTACCTCTCTCTCTCTCTCTCTCTCTCGCTCTCTCTCTCTCTCTCTCGCTCTCTCTCTCTCGCTCTCTCTCTCTCTCTCGCTCTCTCTCTCTCTCTCGCTCTCTCTCTCTCTTTTACTCTCTGATTAACGCTTCAGTGGTCAGCAGCATTGCATACTGCATATCTATATATACATAAACGGCGCATTTTTACGATGTCAAAACAAGATCGGAGAATGCAACAAAACTGCCAGCAGCAGTCATAATAAAGATAATCATAGAGTAAAGTATATATAGAGTCAGTCGATGGCCTCCGTAGACTGTATTTTTTCTTCGAAAAACCGTTGAATTCTTTCGTTTCTTTTTTTTGCCGATTCGCCGTACGTAAATATAACTGATCTCGGTGACTGGCGTAAAAGGAGGTAATAGCTCAGTTGGAGGGCGCCGTTATCATTCGAATTTGCGCGTAGCGGTAACGGTTATAATGAAGAGAAAGTTGATGCGCAAGAAGGAACAATTGCAGCGCTGTGTCGTATCATGGCAATCCGATAAGTGCGCACTTTTGTTTACCCTGTGAACGTCCTGCTGTAGATCGAGAAATGAACGAAAAATAAATGGAAACTTGAATGAAAAAATGAGTATCATTGTAAGAGGAAATTGGTAAGGTAAGGACGACGTTACGTCCGAGGTTACGTCCGAAGGATATAATTTATCATTTGGTATCTGACGTTTCATTTATGAAAAATAGGGTTTTCTTGTTAATAAAACGATATAGTTTTAATAAACGTGTAATAAATAAAGTAATAATATTATGCTGAATATGTACAAATAATCACAAAGTATTTATAACCTTTAAACATTACCTATAAACAATGAATTCTCAGAAAAAAATTGTGCTTTGCGGAAGAAAAAATAATATCATGAAAAAAAAGGGTAAAAGGGCTACAATATACAGCCCATATAAATAAATAAATAAATAAATAAATAAATAAATCATCGATCGTGCTTCCATAATGCCAACAAAAATTCAGTCAGCAGAGCACAAGATTTTTCTAAATGCCTTACTAAATAATATACGACAATTGCGAATGGTGCGTCAAGTATACCAAACAAGCTGATGGCGATGGCCCCGACGATTCCGTCCGCGCTCATTTTGTCGCCTCTCTGCTCTCCTTTTGCTAGATCTGTCGCTTTTCTTCTTCCACTCTCTATCTCTCCCTCTCTTTCCGGCAGCACTCTGTCTATATAGGAAATTCCACGAGTCAGAAGGCTGCACTTCCGGCTGAAGTATTAGACGACGACGAGTGTCTCCGCGGCAGCAGCGGCAGGGCGTCGGCTTTCATATCAGTACTTTAAAACACGTATACTCGCTCTTAGAGTGCGCGTGCACTCGATCGGCGCGCGGGATTGCAAAATTCTCACCACGACACTTTTCCGGCACTTATCCCTCCAATAGTCGACCGTTCTTGTGCACGGTGAATCTCACTTGTTTTTATAGCCGCACTGCAAGAAAGACACAGTACACACAATCGGGCCACAGTCGAATACAATGCAATAACACTCAAAAATGCACAGAGTGACGACACGGTGCGGCGCGCGTAATAATAATCCACCTCGTTACATCGGCTCGCGCACTCGGAAGCAAAACAAAGTGTGGCCTCGCGGCTGAGTGCGCTCTCCTCCTCAGTAGATCAAGTCCTCCGGTGGGACACGACAGTAGTAGTAGCAGAAGAACGAAACTCCATCACCTTCTACATTAAACACGCTTTGCTGCTGGTAGTGGTGGTGGTGGTGGTGGTGGTGGTGGCGGTGGTGCTGCTGCTGCTGCTAGCGTCACGTGTTAACACGCATGCACGCGCGCACACAGTCGCACTCGACGCGGTGGTCTGCCTCGACGCTCGCTCACTCGCGCGGGAGCACGCGAGGACGACACGAGAGAGCGCGGTGCGCGATACGACGCGAGGAGGGCCGCGGAGGGGCGTTAGAGCGCGCAGGGAGGGAAGGACGAGTCGGTCCGCGCGCTCCACACTGCCAAGGACGAGGGGTGAGGTTAGGTCGGAAGTGTGTGCGTGTGAGGCGCCGCTACCGGCAACCGGAAGAGAAGCTTCTCTTTCTCTCCTATATATGCATATATATAGGTATAAAGAAAGCAGGCAGCGCGGCTCGAGAGAGGGTGCGGAGGTGAATGAGCGGGGGTGCGGGGAGGGGCGGGGGAGGGGGGGGGATGAATGAACGAGCGACGAATAGGAAGGAGAGAGCAGGAGGAGGATCAAAGGCAGGCCGCGCGTGTACAGTCGCCGACGACGTTGGCAACTGTAATACCTCCGGATTTTAGCGAGAACGAGAGCGAGAGCGAGAGCGAGAGCGAGCGAGTTAGCCGTAGCTTGTATACGTGCTGCCGCGATAGTAGCCGTAGGTGCAGTGCACCGTGCTGGCGCTGTGCTGCGGAGAGGCTCCTCCGCTGTGCTGCCGCTGCCGCTGCTGGTGGTGGTGCTGCTGCTGCTGCTGCTGTGCCGCCACCGCGCCTCTCTGCCCCCTCCTCGGTCGCCGGCGCGCCGGTGTGGCTGCTTGCCGACTCCCTCCTCGCGCGCCGACTCGCGGCTGCCACCGCGCCACCGCCTAGGCGGAAGCGCGCTGCTGCTGCTGCTGCTGCTGCTGCTGCTGCTGTGCCACCGTCGTGGATATACAGATATATGGCTGAAGCCGCCGCTGCTACGTTTTCTAGAGAGCTGTGGCGAGCTTGGGAGGCTGCACTCTCTCTCTCTCACTCTCTCTCTCTCTCTCTGGCTGTCTGGCGGGGCGTCTGCGACGCGCGACGCTCGAGCGAGCGCGTGCCCCGCTGCTGGTGGTCTTTGCTAAGCTCGTTTTGAGAGCGAAAGAACGAGAGATGGAGATGGATTGGATGGATAGATAATAGATGTAGAATTTGGATAGATGCGCTCGAAACTTTTGAGACTAATTTATTTGCTGTCCGAGTTGTGAGAGGATGCTTTCTGTGCCTTGTTCTTACTATCATCGCAAAAAATGTATTATAAAAGAAGGATGTTTATGTTAGAGAATTTAAATTATCAGAGTAAATACTTCATTTAACAAACATTAAAAAAAAACATTATTTATATTATTAAATCGACGCTTCTTACGAAGACTTCTCGAATATACCTAGTTCTTTTCAGAGGCTTCTTATATAAAACTAGAACTATTCAAATTCTGCGATAAAAACTAAAACTTTTATAAATTTCGTAAAAGAAGTAGTAGGTTTCTGAAAGAGTCTTCTGAAGAGAACTATTATTGTTTGAGAAATTTGCTAGTCTTCGTAAGCAACGTCGAAATAATATTACAATTAATAATACGTAATCCTTACGAATACGTATAGTCCCTTAAATATTACAAATTGGTTTGTATCATCACAGAGCGTCGAATATGTAATAAATATTGCACTTCAGTTATATTTGTGTTATTTGACTATCTAAGATGAACCAATTTTTAATTTCTAAAGAAATGTTGAGACAGAGCTAAATTGCTTTTGACATTTATATTTTTATGACTTAATTGATTTAATAGTTCAAAAGTTTGTTTATATGCATACGTTCACTTCTTTACGATAATGTTTGAATCATTAAGTTTTGATTACATACATATACCTATATATAGAAAAATAGCGATCGCCGTACCATGCTCGACTGTTTCTACTGGCACTATGTTTTGGTTTTCTTGATACATATATATATACGAACAACTATACTATAATTATGAATATTTAAAATTGGAAAAGATTATCTTAACAGTTTAAAAGTTCAATGATTCGAAGACACTAATTAATACAAAATATTTTATTTCTCACTTAGATGATAATATTTAACAATCCCAAGAAATATTTTACATATCAAATCAATTACGGAATTTCAAGACAAGGTAAACTATGTATTTATGCAGTAACTATACAGTTATGTATGAAAACATACCTACCCAATTAATTTACAAATGAAGGATAATCCATATAGAATAGCTCGACTGATCTACAGTTGACGTTGGCATAATATAATTCCTAGTGAACATGATGGATTCTGAGAACCGCTTGCGCATAGCGAATTCCAGGAAGTTTTACTTCAGTTCATGAAAAAGGATATTTCACCGTGCAAGAATAAGCATATAGCTGTTTAGTAATGCTTCTATTATCCTCAAAACTAGCTTCTATGGATATTAGAAAAGAAAAATTGGTTTTCCTAACTTTACAATACAATTAATACATTTATATCTCAATACTACATTCCATACTTTCGAAAAACACCTTGTAAGCAAAGTACATGTAACAAAACAAAGTTTTTCTAAAAATAACCCACTAATCCAATTCTCTATTGTGTAAAGTCCATTTTTAGCACTAAAAAACACATTTATCAAATTTAAAAAAAACTTATTACTTTTAAAAATATTAAGTATATAATAAACTCAAAAATTTCTAGAGCCAGTCACAAAATCGAACTATTCTGAATCTAAAGATTAAATCTGATCCGGGTTAAGGGCACAACACCCCACAAACGTATAATACCCACTTAATTCGCGTAAACCAGCGGCGCCAGAAAAGCCAAGCGAATCCTGAATGAAGAGTACAAAAAAAACAAAACAAAAGGAAAAAGGCAAACACCAACGAACCAGCAGCCTGCAGGGATACTACGGCTGCGAGCGGCGGAGCTCGTCCGAGGGTAGCAGCCGCGAGCGCTTTAAGTGGATAAGGTCACGATTCTCCGAGCTCGCGCCTTCGCCCTGTGCAGCCAGACGGAGAAGCGAGATATTCCGACCTCTCTCTTGCTGCGCGACCCTCGCCTGCCGCCATCATCCCCGACGGAGTTGTGCTGCGGCTGCGAGTCGAGCGCGCCAAGCCGGCCTCTCGCTTTTGCACGAGGGCGAAAAGCCCAGCGCGAGCGCCGACCGAGCCGCGTGTTATAAAGCCCCGCTGGCGCTCTCGGGATGCTAGCAGCTCTAGCGCGCAATTTTCACTTTCAACGAGAAAGAGAAAGCAGTTCCGCTCTGCTGTGCTTCGGATCCTCTGCACCGAGTGGATATATGTATATATATATATATATATATATTTGTACCATAGGAAGAACTGGCCTACAGGACTGCTGTCTCGCTCGCTCGTCTTTTTCAAGAGGTAGGTATATCGTCGGGCATTTTTAAAGGGGACTTTGAGGCTGGGAAGTTTTTATTGCATGTTCTGGGGACAGGACAGATGACAGGAGTATTCTTGGAAATGCACAGTGTACAAAGACATTGGCACAGCGAAAATAATGGATGTCATATGTTGTAATTTTATTTCGTAAATAATTAATTCGACGGGTCTTGTCAGTAAAAACGTATTTTATTCATGATTAACTCTAGTACCGTCAAAAAATATTGGCACAAAAAAAGAAAAGCTTTAATAACTATAAGTATCCATATTGGATGTCACTTTTCTAAAACATCAAAACTAATTTATTACTTTAGTTAAGTTTTTACTCAAGAATTATAGCCAAAGTAAATATAGGTGTCCATTCTGTACAATATGCCGCTATATAAGTAGATACCCTGGTAGAACTGTTGACCATTTTCTGGCTGGAAGTTTCAATTATTACTTTACATATTGTGTACGCTAAAATATACGTCTTCTGGTGTAATAAAATGTTACGTTAGACTATTTCTATAATATATAATGACTTAAGAATTGATTAGTCGATTCGGATGTCAACTGTACAATTTAATGACAATGTTTATGAATTGATGAGCTGAGTCAATGTCCCACCAAGTCAGGATTATGTCGAATAAAACAATAGTTTTAATTACTCCTTTTATCTTTATCAGAAACACTTGAATGTAGGAGATTATTTAAAAAAAGCTTATACTTAGTTAATGAAATACTGTAAATACTAAATCAATTCCTCATAAAAAAAACTTAAGTTTTAACTATTTGAAATCAATATCAGTTTAGGGATAAAGATAATTGTACCTTTAACATTTCATATTTTAATTTCATCTATTAATAATACTAAACCTTATTAAAAAGAATATTTCGTTATTCCAATAAAATTAACTTTAAAGAATTAATAATCAATAATAAAAGTGCTAAATTTCCATTGCAAATTTTGTTAATTTAAATAATAAATTTATTAAAATGTAGAACAATAACAAATATATGATGGATAATATGCATTGAAAATATTGAAGCTGATAACAATAATTTTAAAACATTATAATTAGCAATTCACATTAACGATGCAAAACTCTTTGTTTTTTCACGATAAAACGCATGAAATTTTAGCTCGAAATACGGTTCCACAAATTAAATTATTATTTGATTTGCAATAATCATTTTATTAAATTCAATCAACACAGAAAGCCGTCGAATTCTGTTGGTCATGGAATAACATTGGAAATGAATATTACTTTGTTTGCTCGACGAGTAAGCATCAAAAGTATAATTAAAACATTATCGATGACTGCACTTCAAATAATGCATTTATTCACAATTTAATTAAATCAATATGTACATTATTATTTATCATAAATAAAAATTATATTATTTTATTATTGTACATCAGTAATTACAAAATATAATATATTAATTAATTAATGTATAAATGAAAATCGGTTTATTGAAAAACACGATAAAATCCTATAACTAATAATTTATGTAAATATTTCTAAACATAGCTTGTAATTGAATATTGTTAATGTATACAAAAATTGTTGAATATCGCCCAAGAAGATAAAATATTATTTTACTTGAAAACCTTCAGTTTCAAAATTTTAAGAAATTAAAATTTTAAACAATGTTATCCAGTATCAAATCAACTTTTTTGTGCATATTGCAATTTGGAAATTATACAATCATGAAAAATAAAATCAAATTCAACGCGATAACTTGAGCTATCTTTATATTGTAATCTTTTAGAACAATGGAAACGTGTGCGCTGGATAGACTTATCAAACTTTGACTCAACGAAGCCCTTAGAAAAGCGAAACTATACAAGCTGAATAAGCCAACTTGCGGAGAAATTATTGGAACGCCCAGTTTCGTACGACACTGTATTTACTAAATTTAAATGCTATTGTTTGCCTTTTGCTTAATAAAAGTAAACAATACTTTCGTTTCAAACTGATTATTCGATCATTCATTATAATATTTATTCTTTAAGATGAATTTCTTTAAATATGTACTACTGAATTTCCAAATTATATTTCTATTTATAGTGATTTCCCATTTCTCCGATGCCCCATTCAGTCTACTATTTTAAATGGCCATATTTAAATTGAATCGCAAAATCTGGAAAGATTGACTTCAGAATCGAAAACTGCAAGTCTTTCTTTTTTACTATATTTTTCATCGTTAATTTCATCCATTTCGCACGATCAGCACCCTAACGGTCGTTTGGGCAGTATTTACTTAAGTAGAACAAGGCAAATGTGATAAGACATCAATGATCTAATCTGCAACTCAACGTACCATTACATCTTCGATCAAAAAGCATTGGATAATAAAATCATCGCAAGCCCCTAATAATAACGCTATCGACGCCAACGTGCCACGTCGGCATACCAACGCACCCGATATCAAATATCCATTGTGAAATCTCCCCTGCGGGCGTTCACGCGGCGAACCTGACCTACTGTACACTGCAGGTATATTATAAAACTGCACAGCCAGCCGGCGCGCGCTCGCTCGCTGACGCTCGCTAAAGGGCGCTAAATTCGATGACCCCGAAAGCGCGCGTAGCACGCGCAAGTTCACGGCAACGCCACCGTATCGTACACTGAATATCTCTCTCTCTCTCTCTCTCTCTCGCTCTTGCACAAGAAGCGCAAAAGCTCGCAGCAGCAGCAGGATAAAAAAGGACTGCGCGCAAGCTCGAGCTCGGGCTCGCTCGCAGGCAAAAAGAGGAAAAAGAGAGAGAGAGAGAGAGAGAGATAGAGAAGTGGGAGCGCAAACGAGAGCGAGAGAGAAGCACAGCCCGGCAAGATTCACGGTCACAGCGAGCGAGAGAAAGAGGGCAAAAGCAACAGCAGCGGCAGCGGCCGGGATAACGAGAGCGCCGGCAGCGTAGCAGCTTTGACGGCGAGCGAGCGAGCGAACTCTCGGGGCTCGGCTCGGCTGAACGCTCGGTCGCGTATTACGAACTGCACACAGCGAGCGAGCGAGCGCGCGCTTCGGCACTGCACACAATCATGCCGGAAAAGCCGAGAGCTCCCGGAGCGCGTGTATACCTGTATACTCTGCGCGCCAGAGAGAAAGAGAGAGACGGAAAGAGTTGGCACTACTCGAGCGCAGGCTGACGCTGCTACTGCTACTGCTGTGCGAAAATGTATATATATATATATATATATATAATGAAAGTGAGAGAGATAGAGAGCAGGGATGTAGAGAGCAGCCCGTTATAGCCATTAGCGCTGTGCAGTGCAGCGCAGCCTCTTCATGAATGGAAGCCACGTGCTGCTGCTGCTGCTGCTGCTGCTGACGCGAGGGACACGTGGTGCCGGTTGCACCGGTTGTATCACGCTCGTTGATGATTAGGGTACTGGGTGAGCGGATTATTTTTTCGCGGAATTTAATCATTCTTCTATAAAGTAACATTCTCAGCGGTCAAACTTCAATATGCTGTAGCAAATACCAATACAGAAGATATGACATGACGCAAACTTATTCGCTATTTGTTAGTTACAATTCAGTAGTTATCGTTCATTATCATGTCACTTGCTGAGTGTAGAATTGGTTATATTTATATCTAAACATTTCTGACAACCAATAGCTATGGTAGTGCCTTTTTACGGGATTGGAATAGCTACCACGTCTGGTGTGAATGCTCTTCTCCCATTCCAGTTTCTTGCTATACTCATAATTCCCGCATTCGCACAGGTACTGTCCCATGGCGTGGGGAAATTTGTTCCGTCAAGAAAATCCACGCCTGTAATCATTCATCAGGAAAGTCAAACTTGGGTAACTTTTTCTTTGGATACATATTTTAAACACTACATACATGAGCAATACTAATTTTTTTTAGTTGTATCTCAAGCTTCGAGATCTATGAGATCAACTAAGCCGTATTTTTAGGTACCCAAAGAGACCTGTCAAAGCATCATCAAAATCCATGACACGGAGAATTTAGAGGAGAGAGAAAGAGAGAGCATCTGCGATCATGCCTGAGGTAAGAAATACTTGCGTGCATAAGGTCAACCAGTTACCACGTTGAAGCCTTTGCTACGCCATGAGTAAGATGCAAACGTGAGTGAAATCTCACCCCACGATCGATACAATGTCTCCCCATGGTGACATCATCTGCGTAACCTTATACCGCGGTGACTATTTCCTGTATTACAGTTTCTTTCTACGTAGCTACGATGTTTCTCTGTCCCGCAGCCCTTCAATAACGGTAGCTTACATGTCCCATATTGCAAAACAATAGATATATGCACAGCGCATTGATTATTTTATTACTTGCAGCCGATCATCGGGCCTTTCCTCACGAACAATAAAGCAAAAGAATCGGTGAAAACGATATATACGAATGATTGGTTTATCCTTGGCCATGCATACGTACTATCATAACAATTGCAATGTTCTTTAAAAAGTACCTACGTTATACAAATAACAAAAATTACTTGAATTTTATTAACGAATAATAGCTTCACCGTCAATCGTACTTTACTAAACTTCTGCTTCATCCCTTCTAGTAAGTCTGCTCCGAGCATTGTCACTTGACCTCCGGACACAACACTTATCTTATGCCCATACCACCGCAGCAGCTGTCACCGCGTCATCATCGGCTCTAGCCTATCCCCCCCTACACAGCTAAACTCCTACATCCAATCCTCGGCTCACCTCCTCCGCGCACATTATAACATAGCTCGCAGCTCGCGCGCGTGCACACTCGTATTATATATAGAGTCACGTGCACGGCACACGCGAGCTGCGGGCTATGCACGCGAGTACCTATATAGGCGCCTACATACGTGCAGGCTATACACGCTGGAGGCCAGTGATCTCGCTGTGTGTCTCGGCAGCGACCTTGACCGAGAGAACCAGCGCCGAGTCTTTGCCACACACACTATGTCTCTCTCTCTCTCTATCTCTGTCTCTGTCTTTCTCTCTCTCGGGAGAGAGAGAGAGTCGCCGTTTTCTCTTCTTTCCCGCAGAGAGCGAGCGAGTGAGCGTGTCTGGCTCGAGTCTGCAGCAACGGCAGCAGCAGGCGGCGGCTTTTACTACTGCGAGCAGCGGGCGCGCGCGCGCCCGAGGCGCTATTATACGAGAGACCGAGGCGAGCGAACGAGCCAGCGATGCGTCGGCCGGCGAGAGCTTCGCCCCGACGCTCCTGTGTGTGTGTGTGTGTGTGTGTGTGTGTGTAATGCGCCTCTGGAGAGGAAGAGAGAGAGAGAGAGAGAGAGAGAGAGAGAGAGAGGATTTTCTGAGAGGAGGAGGAGGAAGAGGTCGTTCGCTCGGATAGCGTGCGCAGGGTCGAGCTTCTCCGATATTACTGCTCTCGTGCCGCGATCCTCGGCGTGCTTGCGTGTGTTTTATGCATGCACTTGCTGCTGCTGCTGCTGTTGGCGTGCGCAGACTTTTTTTGAAAATGTTTTGCTTTCGTGTGCGTTTTTTAAGCGCAGGCTCGGGATTGTTTCGAAAACGATGAAACGAGGGTTTGGATTCGTGCTTGCACTGAGAAATGTATTGTATTGTTGAAATGACTATTCCCGCTTAGTTAATGTAATCCTTTGGTAATTGTATTTGCTAACTATTGTTTGTTTTTAATTTCTTTTACTAAATTTTGGTTGTTGTGACAGAATGAGGGATTCTACTGAACAAATTAGTTAATTTGACTATTTCACGTCGTCATAGTTCTATTTGCATGGTTACTGCTTATAAATCACAGGTTAGAATTATAGCGCTGAAATAGATTAAGACTGTAATTACTAATAAATGCACTATCAATGTAATTCAAAGTACGACAGATGAAATACAGTAAATATACTGCAGACTTATCTATTATGTAATAGTTTTCTTTTTTAAAATAGATTGCATTACTTTGCATAAATTTGATTTATTAGATTCAATTAATCATTATTTGAAAACCAAAGCTTCATTATTATACATATAAAGAACGACAATATAATACAAAATTTCCACTGTTTAATTAATTTTACTAATATATGAATTAATGAATTTATGGACTGCAATACAATCTGATTAAATGTTGCATATCATTATTTATGCATACAATCACGCTAATTGCTACTTGAATTTAAAACAACGCACGATTTAACGAATTTTATTATCTGCTTGCACTTTGTTGTTTTCATAAGCAATTATTAAATTTTAACAAATTTCAAATATTCCCTGAAACTTGTGTGAATGCTCTAGCTTGAATGTCCAACTTGAAATCGATTTACTCCTTCGTTGCACGGGGGAGGCTCAAGTGCTCTATTAATATTAGAATAAGCTTTCGCAACCCCCTAATTGGAAACTTGAAACTTCCATCATCTGCATAATCATTTGCGCATTTGAGGAAAATAATACTTTCAAATTTCTTCGATCGATAGCATTGATCTTTCCTTACAAAATAATAATTTATAGTTCTTAAAATATTTATCTATTTTTTACGCATCTCAAAGAGAAAGCTTTGTAACAATGTTATTTTTTAAATTCAAGATTTTGATGGATTTCGACGTTTTTAAGGTCGTTGAATCAGAATAAGTAGGTTTTACAAAATGTCTGCGAGTGTATATGAGTATATATTATGTGCGCGTGTGCATTTGTGTGTATGTGTGTATATGCAGGTGTGAGTGTGTGCGTGTGGGTGTGTTGGTATGGGCAAGGGTGTGGGTAAGAGTCTGGGAGTTTGTGAGGGTGTGGGTGTGGGTGTGTGTCTGTGTTATTAATATATTTAAGCCTAAGTTAACATTGTTGACATCCATTCACTATTAATAAAGTACAAATTTGTCCATACAAAATTATTTACCTAATATTACTAAGGCACAAGATATAGTGGACAGAGGGACCCTGCAAAATTGCGAAAAGTAATTTTTTTTTTAATATCTGCGTCTAGCGCTTAGCTTAGCTTAAGAATTCTACAGAGCAGAATTGTTACGAGATGTATACGAACATACCAATTAACAGGAGGCACTTAAACTTTAAAGTGCAAATAAAAACTTCATATAGGTATACTTTGCCATGTCAAATTTTCCTAGGTACAGATTTACGGTTAAATAACTTATGTCTTTTGTGGAATCCTCAAATATATGACAGCTATAAGTATACACATTTTGACGCCTGGTTTGATAAAAATAAATGATTTGAGCCGATTCTAGAGTCAATTAAAGTTTCTTTAATTAAACAAAATTACAGTTCTTTTAATAAATATTAAGTCTTTTAAAACAAAAGGAATATGTTCTATTTGATGCATTATAACACTCTACAAACCTTTTAGGCCTATTATATGTTCTGAAGACTCAGAACTAAATCGCGTATATTAATCGCACGATTAACCTGGAAAAATCTTCTTCTCGTAATCGTCAACATAGTTGACCCTATTAACCCAAAAATCGAAATCAACCCTGTAATCAATTCTAGCGCAGTACATACGCAATGCTGCCAATTAGTAGCGCCAGTACCCGGATAAATCCGTCCCTCTTCATCCCTGTTTCCCGACTTGGATCCGCCTAGATGAGCTCGCTTATATCGACGACTCGTCGCTATGTGCTTCCCTCTACACCTAGTGGCCGTGGGGAGGATCGAGTATTTGCGCTATAAGTATACCCTCGCAGTGAATAATTGGTCTTCCCCTGCGCGACGATGTCTCTCGAAAATTCATTGTAATTGGCTTAGGAGGTTACGAAATCGCGAGATAAATGGCTAATAATGAGAATTCTGCATTGGGTAATTCGCCATATTTGCGTTAAGCAACGAAATATTATATGGCTCCATTAGACATTGTTTTCTCGGAGAACGCGTATAACGAATGCCAGGGGCAATGTTGTATTTCTTGTAGAAGAGCGAACTCAATTCGTGCTTTGGGCTTTGTACTGAATTAACGTAATAATTCTATTATTACTACAATTTCTGTGAGTTGCATGAAGTTGAAATCGTAATGGTTATTACTTATGTACATTTTCAATGCACTTTTAAGAATAAATTGTTGAAATTCATCATTACACTACAATTTAATGTAAATTAAATACTAGTGATTTGAAATTAAATACTGCAAAAGGCATTAAAGTTAAAATACATTTCTATCCATTATTTTTTCAGTCATTGTATATAAATTAATTAATTACATAAATTAAACATTGGAATAAAAAGATCTGGTCCATATCTTAGTTTCAGATTTATTTAATTTTTTGCTATTAAAAAGAACCGTTTAATATCACTTACTTTACACATACAAATTTTGTTAAGTAACTTGAAAGAATAATTAATGGGATTTTGTTTATCATTTTGTTTATAATTTTCTCATCAACATTCCAGATTAAAGTAACCCATAAGAACTCATCAGATAGTACAAAATTCAGATTAAAATGAAGAATTTGAATAGGAATTTTGTTACACACACACATACACGCACACACTCGCGCACGCACATACGCACATATGCACACGCACATGCACACGCATACATATACACACACATGCACATACGCACACGCATACACACACGCGCGCTGGCGCGCACACACACATACCTATATTTACATTTGCATTGATACTCTCCGGCCTCACATCTACATTCCTGAAGCTTTATGCGAATGAAAGAGTTAATAAAATAAGCATAAATACTTTCTGAAAGAGATATATTAAAATACGTTCGGAAGTACATATTTATAATCAAAATATCAAAATAGATTATTTTTAGGAAGTGCACGTATAGATGTGCGTCTATAGATGCGGACGGTTAAATCTTGGAAACTATTGCATTGATTTTGATCTACAGGGCTCATTTATTTATTTTTTGTGCTGGATTTGTAAAATTTTATTTGACTAATCTATGCCTTTTTGTTTGTCTAATGTAATTAGTTCAGTTCAACTGTATTTTAAAGAGCTCGAAATCACCTATGTTTTTGCACAAGAAATTTATTATTTTTATTTTATCGTCGTTCTAAATAAGTATATTATTTTGAAGAGGAGTTTTGTATAGCAGTTTAAATAAATATATTAAAACAATGAACTTCATGTTGAAACAATTAATTACTTAAGTTTGAAGAAGCTGCATGTCAATCAATTGGCAGCGATCTTTCTTAAATAATCATTATACTTTTTATAATTAAAGATATTGGAAATACAATATTCAATGCTCTTAAAAAATTAGTTCACGAGTAATTCATACGATAATTTTATTCCGGTCCTTTTTTAACACAGTACTTACAATATTAAACTCGAATTTAAAATCGTGATGTAGCCTTAACCCATTTCATCTCTTATAAAGTATATGTACGTGTTCTAGTTTAAAAATTGAAATGAATATTGTATAAACTCGTACTTCCAAACTCTAATAATAAAGATAAATTAAATTTTGAAGTGATTTAAAAACGCATTTCAAAGCACGTTTGTAATTTAATTAGATTACTTCGAGCATCGTGAGTTTTCCTTTTTCACGACCTACTTTTTCTGCACTTTGCCAGAGAAATACGATGACCTAATTCTTCGTATTTCTTGCATAAGATGTCGCGTTTTATTTATTTTAAACACTTACTACTTTCTGGTGCATGAAACAATATATTATTTAGCCTTGGACTTAATTTAGATTGAATGCTCAAACTTTCTGAGTATCTTGCACTTTCGCGCCGCGCAGTTTTGTACGAGAGCTAGGGGAAATATTTCAACGTCATAGTCGCTTTATCGAAGATGAACAGTCTCGAGAAACCTGAAATAATGTCGAAGTTAAAAAACATTACGTTTCCTACTTTCTCTTAATATTACCACTTATCTCTTGCTTCTATGATTCACGTACTGTTATTTTTAAACTAGGTTGTAACGTAGCAGTAAGTTGCAGTAAACTTGTTTTTGTTTTGTTGTGCCAATTGTCTGTAAACTTATTATTGCGTATATAATTGTGTTTTGGAAAGTTTTAATATTTTGTTGTTTAAAGAAACGTGACCCAGTTTCTTTTTATTTTAATAAATAATGGCACCTGATTTAATTTACGGAATTAAAAATAAACTGAATAAAGGAAAAATACTATTAATGTTAAAAATTAAACATGATAACACATAGTATCGACATATCGATGTTCCTTACGAAGACTAGTACAACCTCATACTAAAAATAGTACTTTTCAGATTCTTCCACAAAAACTATCACTTTTTCAGAGGTACTAAAGGAGTGTTAGTATTTATCAGAGAATCTAATAAGTGCTAATTTTTATAAAAGTCCAATGAAAAGAACTAGTATTTTTCGAAAAATCTTAAATATGCCAGTGTTGTTAAATTATAGTTGTTCCAGGTTAATTTATAACTACTTTCTAGCTCTGAAAGAACTACATTTCATCATTTGCTTGAAAATATATTGTTAACTCTATAAGAGTTCAATTAAAATATCGATGTTTAATTTTTTAAAACGCTCTGTAAATATTATACATGTATACGCAGATACAATATGACCTATCGTAAAATACTACATCAATAATTTGCCAGATTACCATCTAACTGTTGAAAGGAGCTTTAAAATAGTGAGTAATTACACATAAATTTATCTTCAATTTAAAGCCCACTTAATATTACAAGATCATTAAAAATTCAGAAACATTTTTGTTTTCCATCCAATTATAATGATCGAGGTCGCATTTTGTTCTTTAAATGTTGTTTGATAAATTGACCAAAAGGAAATTGCAAAATAATTTATAGATACTACAGAAAAGCTAATTGTTTAACTAGATTACGTGTTTAGTTATAAACAATAAGCTTTTCCATAGCACTAAAAAATTATTTAAAATTTTTCTTTCGGTCGATCTGTCAAACAACATTCAAAGAACAAAATAAGACCCCGATTATTAAAATTGGATGAAAAATAAAAAAAATTCAATATTTCAGTAAGCGTGTTTGCAACATCATAATTGTTGATTAAAATTTTGTTATATATAAGGTATACTAGTATAAGATATACAATGATTGATACTAACAAGTTTTAACAAAATAGATACAAAAATGAAAATAAATTGGTTGTTTTGTCCTGAACCTCCTTAAATTGCAATCGCTGTAATTCCTTACCTTAATCAAACTTTGGTACACTGTTTCCTAATACTAAAGGCTATGTATAGGGACTTGTTAAATTAAATTTGATGTTCATTTAAGCTTTTCAATGAGTTAATCTAAATACACATATTATATGAAAAAGTAATATATATCAATATTTCTTTTCTTACGTAAATTTACAAATTAAAAAACAGTTAAAAGTTCATGTAATTATACAAGAATTTGAAATATGACTATGATGTCGCAATATCCTTCGCAGCTAACATAAATGTTGTAGGACATCTAGTACTGTCTAACAGAGCCATGTATAAGTTCAATAAAAAAATGTTTAATACATATTAATTTATGTTAATAGTTAATTATCTATCAATTAAAATTGAAATAGTGAAGAAATGCAAGTTCCCTATTGTACAACTGCATAAAAGCAGACAATCCACTTCTCTTCTGTAGTATTTTCGTTAAAAAAGAAAGACAAGCGCTCGTTCCATATATTTTTCTCTCTCTCCTTCTTTCTCTTCTTCACCCTTGCATTGATGTCAGGCAACGACCTTTCGGGAGAAGTGTGCAGCAGCAGCAGTACGGCGTTCTAGTGCCCCATTCAATCCGCCTCAGCGCGCTAGCTCACGCTCCTTTATATACACGCGAAGACTCGTCTAGAGCGCGCGGGCGCCACCACCGCAGCCACTGTACTATACCGAAGAATTCACGAGCTACTCGTCCGGGACGAAATTGCGCCTTTTCCTCCTCGTTTACACGTGTATTTGCCGGGTAAAAATCACATCGGCTGGTCAAAAGTATAGATACGATGATACTTTGGTAAGATAATGGATTTTTTATTATCTGGAAATTTTACCTTGCGATGGATGGGCCGACTTTATTTTTATATCTAAACATTTTTTAAAACTCCACCGTACTCTATTCTAAAATTTTTTAGCTATTGACTCTGTGAAATCCTCGTTCTTTTCTAATCGTAACTCTAGATGTATTTAGACTTAAAAATGACCTAAAGTTATATGAAAGTGAACGAAAAGAGCTTTAATTTAATACTCGTAATGTTTAAAAATATTTATCTGTTGCATAGTTAAGGTAATGCTAAACTCACCGGTCACTGACCTTTACGAGGAACCACCTTTTTCATTCAATTTTCAATTTTAACTAAATACCTCTCTGGAATGTTATTGTCCCAATCAAAATATACAATATTACAGAGAGATATTTTCTTAAAATTGAGAATTAAATGAAAAAAGTGTTTACCCGTATTCGCCAGTAATAAGGGGGTATAGCATCACCATAATAATGATCAAAGATAGTGATAAAATACATTAAAATTCAAGATATTGTCTAATCTTTGTATTTAAACGATTTATTCTTTTTGAGAGCGCCAAAAGAACAACAAAAACAAAGATCTCTTTTGATGGTCAATAATGAACGCGTAAAGTGAAAAAGGTAACGCATCGACAATTCTCTCGAGCTTGCAAGGACGTTCAGAGAGGGAGGCGAGAACTGCGTATCTACACACAGCGCGCCGCCGCGGGATCGATCGATGTCAGTAGATAAAGGACGGGTTTGGGTCGTCAACCCTTCCGGCCTCGCTCCCTGCGCGCGGAAGCTAAGTTTTGAGCGGATTCCGCGCGTCGGACGTGGGGCGCACGCTCGCGCGCGCGCATGAAGGGCGAGGTCGAGCACGCGTCTGCATGCACACAGGAAACCGACGCTCTTTATTTTTATGCTTTTATATTTTTTTAGCAGACAAATTTTTCTCTTAGAGTAATACTAAATTTATCGAGGAAGTACATTTTTTTAATACACTTTTGACAGTTTCTTATTATATGCGTTAAACTAAACTTTTCATTTTTAATAATTTTTAGAATAGTTCAAATTGGGTGATAAATATAACTAATTGATGATTAAAAATAAAAACCTTTGTAATTTATGGATGAGAATAAAAGAAATCCTTCATCCCCTTATAATTATTCATACAAATTTTACAAGCTATTATTTTGTAAGAACCTATCATTGGTATTACAAATGCATAAATTTTACAAGAATTTTGTGTATAATAAAGACTTGATTTTTCTGTTTATCAATATTTTCGAGGAAAAGAACGTAACATCTCTCACGAAAATAACGCAAATGCGGAGTAAAATAAGTCATGTATTGAGAAGGGAAGCCTATAAGATCAAGCTGCAAGGTTTATTTTTAGGTACCAGGAAACGTTTCCCAAGGCCTCATCAAAACTCGTTTTCGGAAGGGTGGTAGTTCTCCTTGTTAATAAACGACATCAATACGATTTATATTGTAAACTTTATGATCTATCGACATTTATAATTACCATTATTAATACACATAACGTTTTTCAGTTAAAAGTATATTCTTAAAGGTCATGATAGTACCTATAGTTTGTTTGTAAACTTTTGGAATTTCTACCATATCTTCAAAATGAAAGAAGATGTAGGCAAGATATTGCAAACAATGTGACATCCGATTGGTCAACATTTCTTTAACCCACTCATGCCGTGTACATTCTGCAGAATACACGACTTGAACAGTCCATAAAAATTCATAAGTTGAATAGACAATGTACTAATAAGTACATATTTATCAAATAAGTATAAAAGATAGTATATAATCCATTAGAAGTCTTATTTATTGTTTTATCTTCACATGATATCGATCTAATACAGGCACATCCAGAAAAATTAACGAAAGAAACTCTGAGCCGGCCTGAGGCATGTATTGTACCCTTGAAAAAAAATAATTCTGATCTATTTTATGTGAAAATAACTATTACTAATGTTAAATTAAAACCTTTTAAAATAACGTTTACGACAATATAAATTTTATAGCTGAAATCCCCTCCCCCTCCCCCCAAGAATAACAAATGTCATTTTCATACCGTATACAAAAACTTTATTTTTCCCCGCTTCACTTTTTTCCTGGCTAATAGTTATTTACTTACGCACTAGTTTCGAACTGTATTTTATACCACGAGCGCCGAAAAATCATATCAAAGTTGTGATTTAGGGTTAGAGTGGTATAAAAGGACATTTTTTTACACTTTTTACAAACCCGCTCGAAATGCTCGATTTTGTACACTACTTTTAGGCGTGAAAAAGGGCCCATTTCACGCCTGCTGGGAATAAAATTAAAATGACTAGTTAATATAGCTACTTTCCGAAAATTCTTTAAATTCTAGTTTCTTCTTATAAATAGCTTAACAGACATAAATTGAAAGGAAATCGTAAGCGCTTTTAGAATTTATGTCTATTTTTATATATCTTCAATACAAAATGATAAAAAAGTTCATTTTATTTCAATAAAATTGCTACTTTTTGAAAAATCTTTAAATTAATGTTTATTTCTTAAAAATAGCTCAAGAATAGTTTTCAAAGACATAAATCGAAAGGAAATCACTCGTATTTTAAAAATGTATGTCTATCTTTTATATATCTTCAATAAAAATTGCCTAAACAATACATTTTTTAACATTTTCTTCAAAAGTGATTGTTTTATCAAAAAACATCCTAAATATTATCCATTTAGCGCCAAATATCTATCAGATTTAAGTTCAAACGTACCTAATATTTCTACAAAATTTCACCGCGCAACATGCTTCCCTGCCAGAATTATGGTGGACACGAATTTTGATTTCACAAACACATACATACATACATACATACACACATACACACACACACACACACATACATACATACATGCATACATACATACACACATATACACACACATATATACATACATACATTCATACATTCATACATATATACATACGGACAGATATTATTTAAAAATCTATTCTGACTAAAACGTACCCCTTATCAATATTCAAATCTATCGTACTCAACTATTTTAAAAGACGCCCTTTTGTTCTTTGGATGAGTTCTATACAATACCATTATCTTACGATAGCGATAAAAAAAAACGCTGCTAACTGTCTTAGCAGAATGTTTTCTCAAAGAGAGGTTCTGAAAAATCGACTTTAAAAATTTTCTAATTAAAATTCGCTTTAAATTAAATAATGCTAAAATTAACTTATTAAGCGCAAGCGGTTAAATACTGCCACTCTAAAAATATATTATAACTCGAAATAATGTTCAACATGTCTGAACGATGAAAATTCATTAATTTCAAAAGCAAAGTTAATTAAATATTTCGATTTAATTTTTTTTAAATTAATAATTTTATTTTTTTCTTTGTGATGATTGTTAGATATATAAATTGGAAATAAATTGCGTCTATTTTTTAGCGCACATATTTTGAACACGTTTGACGTATAAAAACATTGATTATTAGATCCATTTTACTTCCTCAAAGAGGAAGCTTTGTGATAGTAAAAAAGAGTTTTTCTAAAAACATGTTAGAAACATGTTTTGAGGCATAAGGTATCGAAATACACTATTTTTAGAAAATGTCCGTATGGATGGGTGTGTGTGTATGTGTGTGTGCGTGCGTGCGTGCGTGCGTGCGTTCATGCGTGCGTGCGTGTGTGCTTGTGTGAGTGTGCGTGTGTGCGTGTATGCGTGTGTGCATGTTTGCGTGTATGCGTCTATGTATGTATGTATATATCTATGCATATATGTATGTATATATGTATGTATGCAGTATGTATGTATGTGTGCGTATGTAACAAAAGAATTGTGTAACGATAACTCTCCAAGGGAAGCATGTTATGAGCTGAAATTTTGCAGACATATGAGGTATTGCTCGACTTAGAACTAATTAGATTTTGAAGCTGATTTGATAATAAAAAGTACCCTTTAAAAAAATTGTACCTTTAAAAAATTTACAAAAATCGAATTTTTTTTATATGTTGAATACGTAGAAAATATATATGTTTTGATAAAGTATATATGATTTCCTTTTGATTGATATATCTAGCAATTATTATCAATTTTTTTAAAGAAGAAGAAAAATATAAATTTTACGAAATTTGTGAAAATTAAGAAAAATAATTTTTTCTCGTTATACGTCAAACATATTTAAAATATGTATATTTTCTTGAAATAGGCGTAATTTTCTTCCAATTTATAATCTAGCAATTACCTGAATGCTATTAAAGTTTTTTGCAAGAAATACAATTAAATTTAGAATAAGTATTTTTCGAAAATCGGTACCCTGGTAGAAAATTAATCTAGAACTATGTAAATCTATCTAGTTTGCCTTGGAAATAATCGAGGGCCTCGATTAAACTAGATAATTTTCTACCAGGGTAATTATAGCAAATTTCGAAATAATTTTTTATTCTGATAGACCTTAACAATAAAATATGCTGTTAATGATCTGTAAGTGTATTATTTTTTATAAATAAAACATGGCTATAACAAATTTTTGTGTAGAGATATGGCGAAACCTATTTTGATTAAGTTTTAAGATTATCTCAGACTGGTATTACTTAAACGCGTGTGTCTGATGAGTTAATTTTAGTTTTACTTTATTTAATGCGAATTTCCATTATAAAATTCTCAAACTGGATTTTTTAGGATCTCTCTTTGAGAAAGCATTCTGCTAAAGCAATTAGCAGCGGTTTTTTACTACATGATAAGCTGTAAATATACTTACTTTCAGAGAATCATCTCGTAACAAATTTATTGTAATAAAGTACAATTTAAAGTATATAACTGAATTTTTTCAGATTTCTTAAATGCTATAGGCAAGGTTTACTAGCAATATAAGTGTTCGAATTGCAGTTATCACGATTTGAGGATTTGTCAATATATAGATATATTGCTAATATGCATGCTTCTAGCTATATCTCGTGATCTAGGGTGTATTCAACCAAACTTAGTGCGCATCTCACACATCAAAACCTACTATTGGGATCTGACATTGGAAGCTCGCCCCCTGGTGGCAAAAAACGGGCTCATTGAACGGAGATTTTGCACGACTATTAGTCTTCAACACATGTTTGTGTGCATGAACACCTCTCTGCGCACATTTCTGCGCATAAAATTACCGTTCAAATCAGACATATTATATTGGCCACGCCCCCATGTCAGATCCCAATAAGGTTCTATATTAGTGTGTATGATGTATACACGTCAGTGCCGCCCAGTGCCGCTTTTTGTTACTTCGCGAACTCTCACAGATGCTAACGTACGTACTGATACAAATTTAGTTGGTCTGGATGGTGAGATGCGCACACAGCAAATACGGGTGCTGGGCTTCAGCTTTAAAGTTTCATGAACATTCAGGACCCGCACCCCTGACTATATCCTTGTAAGAGTTTATTCAATGTAGTCTTATAAGTCCGAGAAAGAGAATCTAATTGGGAGTTTAAATTTGCAATGTGAGTATGTGACACTAGCGTGTTCAAAATGCACTACTAAGCATGGCAGGTGTGGGGAATGCTTTTTCATAACATTTACACGGGGAATATATTCAGAAATTGAAATACAAGGTTAATTTTTTATAGAAAGACTTCTTTTTGCAACCCTACATAGTATACATTTTTATAGTATATATAACAATAGAAACAGTCCTGGTGGAAACAAAAGCATTAAAAATGGCCAGGAAAGTACTATATGGCAAGAATATCTTGTATTTGAGTAGTAATGAAACGGTTTTTCGAGTAGTTTTCGGGCATTTCTTGCTGTAACTCGAAAATCCTCCCTAATCTTGAAAAAGTTTTTAACTACAATACATTATTTTGATTGCTCTTAAAAATAAAAACTTTCTTATATTAATATTTTTAAGTTTCGAGCATTATTAGGAGATAGTCCTCCAGTATGACCCCACTTCCAGTATGACCACCTATGTCTATTGGACACACACCGTTAGATGGCAGTACTTAATATGCTGGATTTATGCATGTTATAGTTCTATTAAATATTATCGATGGTTCATGTTTTTAAATCACAACTCCGAAGATTATCGCGAGAATAATGAATGATTTGATTTAAATTTAATAGAATATTGTGTACCATGGGACGAAGTAGTCTTCAGCTCGTCTTCTAACTCGTCTTCAGCTCGCAATACGCACTCGCCTTCGGCTCGTGCTTGCTCGCCTTTGACTCATATTGCAAACGTCACACACGGGCGAACAAAGCCTCTCTCCCATGGTGCACACCGTATTTTTTGTCAAACATGTATTGATAACGTGTTTTTTATGCCTATGAAGCGAAACTAAATTTGGCCGTTCTTCGAGACGGTGCAAACACACGCTTGTTAGACTGTAAAATAAATCAGCCTATAACATGACCAGTAACATTCGAATACAAATCATTAGACTGAGGATTCCATTTTTAATGCTGGATTAATATTAGAAAAAAACGTTACATTAATGCCAGAAAAATGTAACCATTTTTTGACCATTTGAAAATCAAACTGACGATTTACTAGTCTAAAATGTAATTCATTTCCATCAGAGGAAGGTTTATTTTATCATTGTAAGAATATATAAATCCATTCATAAATATGTTCCCCATGTATATCTTACAGGAAATATTCCCGGCGGCAGCTATGTTTATCGCTATCGGAACACTAGCGGCCGTCTAGGCGCGGTGGTAGTTTTCTTTGCCAACAATGAAGTGTCGTGGCGCGATAGTGTCAGGCAGACGTCGGTGAAGTGTCAGAGAGTACAACTCGTATCCAACGCAGTCAAAGCCAGAAGGTGAGAGAGCAAGCCCCGGCAGAGTGCTTGCTTAAATGGGTTCCTACGAGCCCAAAATGTGCCATGGGCTCAGAGAGACTCTCGAGTTCAAGATGGACTAGAAGAATCCTGAGCGTCAGCGATATTCATACAAAGATTTTCTTAAAATAGTGTATTTTGATCCCTAAGGTCCCAAAACATTTTTGTAAAACTAATAAAATAACATTTTTTTAAGTAAAGGTTTAATTTTTGTTATCATTACCCAGTTTCATTTATGAGTAAGCAAGGATATGTATTAGGGATTTTATACGATGTTGTTATATATAATACATTATTAGATGACATTTGCAGGATCTTACTCCCCAAGAAATTACCTGCTTGTATGAATATACATATGTGTATGTTTCTCATTTATTGTTGTTAAATCCAGATTCATTTATAGCATAGCACAGGTAGATATTACAATTGAAATAATATTTTACTGGGAAAACAGGGAGGTTAAAAAAGTTTTAAAAGTAAATTAAATCTCTTTGAGAAACTTGAGTATTTGACGAAAATAGCCTGCAGATACGTTGTTTGAATACTTTTCTAAACTTCAAATATGAGCTATACATTACATATATGAGTATTCAGAAATTATTATTTCTCAGTATTTGGCGTATTTCTTGAAAAACGAAAGGTATCCAAAAATATTTTGTAGTCGAATCCCACTTCACGAGCTATGGTATCGATGTATTATAATTACCAGCCTTTTTATTGTATACTTTGTTAAATTACTTATTATATTTACTTATTTATTTATTTATATCCGAGCATTGCTTCCTCTTTACTTTGTTTTAACAACGATACAAACATTGATTGGAATCGAGTTCGATTTTTGCCATCGAGAAATCTGGATTGACAAGAGATTTTTATACGAAAAAATCGAACTAAACGATAATTCGAACCCGCACCGTCAGAACTTTATTTTAAATATATTCATATGTCAAATGCAATTGGATAAACTATTTTTATAACTAGGGGACAGAGGGGCAAAATAGTCACTTTGCGGGGTAACATAGACTTTTCGGATTTAAAAAAATATAAATCCTTTTTCGAGAAAAATTAATACTTCAAACGTATATTTAATATTTAATTTACAATTACCAATAGCTAGATAAAAACCATAGTATTAACTGTAAATATAAAAAACTCTTAATATGAAAAAAGTACTATCTGAATCGTTGTAAGTGGCGATTTTGCATTTTGCTTCCTGCTGGGGCAAAATAGACATGGATGTAAACACAAGTAACACAAAACAATGGGGCAAATTTATTAGTTTGCGGGGTGAAATTATTAATTTGTGAGTGAAAATGAACACTTTAGTACGTATTATATTATGGTGCTTACATGCTTTTCTTTAACTCACTAACACGTACGTTTGTACCCGTATTTTTCAAATCATGTACAATGAATTTAACCCACTTTGCCATGGTCATGCAACATAGTCGCAGAGGGCTGACAATTGGCACAGATACTCATCTCGAATGACAATACAATGTTCCGTCATAATATTGGGATCCGGACATCCAGGTCGCCGTACACGGGGTCGTATGTGGAGATCATTTCACTAAAATTACATGTTTCTTCATATATTGCAAAAAGAAATTAAACCAACTTGTCCATGTCGTACAGGGATAAAAATTGTGAAAAAAATTTTAGAAAGTTTGAAAATTTTTGATAATTTTGATAAATTTTGAAAATATTTCTTGCCGAGATGGAAAGAATGAGAATGAATTTCCATGTGGATTAGGTCTACTGGTATAACCATGTAATTAATTTTTTTACATCAATGTAAAACTGTAAAAATGTAAAAAAATTTTTTTTTAAAACATGCTTTTCTACAAAATGGTAAGAAATTGAGCTAAAAGTAAACAATAAAATTAATAAAAGAAATTTTTATAAACATGCTTTTCTAAAAAATGGTACAAACAGTTAAACTAAAAAGTAAAAAATAATTTTTTTATGAGAACAATTTAACAACCAATTGTACTACATGTTTTAAAACGTTAATTACTTTGGAAACAAACGAAAATTAACTACAATTTTAAATAATGTTAAACATATTTAATTTTTGACTGAAAAGAAAAGCGTGGGCCCTATACAACAAAGTCCCTGATAAATTTATCAGATAATTTATCTGATAATCTTTTAATATTCATAATGATTGCCTATGGCTAAACCTGTCTTATGGTAAAACAAAAGAAAAGAATGTAAAGATAACTTCCTGGAATATGAATTCCATATGTTAAAGACATCTCCGAAGACTTAAATTTGATTTACCTCTGATGACTTCCACATATACCTCCGTTATCGGCGACCTGAATATCGAGGATAAAAGATAATATTGAACATTGTATCGTCACATGAAATGAGAATCTGTACAACTATGTAGCACAAAACGAAGTCTTGTAGTGGGTTAAATTAAGGTTATCGAATTTAAATAAGCTACACAGTTCAAGTTATACAAATTGATTAATTTAAGTATTGTAAAATGTATGTGTCACTCAAATTATGATAAAAAAATGAATAATAATAATATTGAACCAAATTTAAATATTACAAAAAACTAAATATATATAATATTATCTGAAATTACACCTGATAAATTTATCAGGGACTTTGTTGTATAGGGCCCACGCTTTTCTTTTTAGTCAAGAATTAAATATGTTTAACATTATTTAAAATTGTAGTTAATTTTTGTTTGTTTCCAAAGTAATTAACATTTTAAAACATGTAGTACAACTTATTGTTAAATTGTTCTCGTAAAAAAATTATTTTTTACTTTTTAGTTCAACTGTTTGGACCATTTTTTAGAAAAGCATGTTTTTAAAAAATTTTTTTTTATTAATTTTATTCAATTTTAATTTTAACTTTATGTAAAACAAGTAAGACAAATGGGGAAAAAATAGACACTTGTAGTGGGGTAAAATAGTCACTGTATTTTATGTTATCTTAACGTTATTTTCACCTTACCTACATTAACCATATATATGTTTGTATTAATGAAAAAATGTTGGACAAAAATGTTATAAATAATTGAAATGTCAGTTTTGTCCCGTATCTATTTTACCCCACTCCCCCCTAAATTAATGTGAACAATTCATGTTCATTTATAAATTGATAAATCTATAAATGATAAATAATTTCATCATTCCGGAATTTGTTTTTTGAAATGTATCCTATCTCCTTCTTCGTCGAAAAGATTGATAATCGTAACAAGAAATCATGCACCACCAATCATAAATATTCTATTTCACTCTTGTACAGCGTACGAGCGTTTCATTAATTGCAAGTTTGTAGACTCTGGATGAAGCGAGGCGTGCATTTTCAATTTTATTACGACATTGATTGAATAGCGCAGTTTGCGCGTGCGTGTGCTTTTGTATTATTTTTTAAATAAATAGACACAAGGCTTAATTAAATAACGAATGTTATGCAGTGAGAATGCGCCGATTTATTATTGATTTAATTAAAACGATGTTTAATTTTCGATGCGCCGAGCAAACCTAACAAGGTATGCATGCACGCCGGGGATTTCAATCGAGAACAAATGCAATGAGATCAAAATTCATTTTCTATGAATTGCGTATTTTTCCAGTTGCACGTAAACAAAGAAATTAATTTTTATAAGTTACAAACGTCGATAGGTAATGAATTGATACAACAAACTGAAAGCATTTCTTTTTAATTTATTTTATCCAATCATGCATAATGATCATTCTGTTAATAAAAAGTTTACACAGAAAAATTTGTTGTTTAGTAAATTTTCAACAAATGTTTTCAAACCAACAATACAGTTCTTTCCAACTATTCTTGTTTCATTCTCAATCATGCGATGTACTTAATGGACTCGTTAGTAAGGCTATGTAAACAGAGTCTACCTTAGACGGCAAGTATTAATAAATACTTTATTAAGATTCAGTCACGATTCTACCAATTGTTCGAACGTATAATAATGAATAATATACCTAAGCGTATCAGCTTCAATAATTCTTCCTTAACAAGTTACTATCTGACTTTTATCATGTCGAATCCACTACAATATCAATAGGTACTAATTTTCATGTAAGTATTTACAAATACAGATATTTATACACATCGATAGAATTTTTATGTTTGAAAGTACTAAAAGTATTTCGTAATACGTCGGTTATTTTATCTTACATGTTCTTATGGTGATCGAGTAATTTTCGCGTATTTTCTAATTAATTATACATTTGTAATCTGTAAAAATTGTTGAAAAATTAGGCATAGATGCCGGCAGTTAGAGGAAACTAAGTAAGAAAAAGTAATATTATCCTATAAGAAAGGGCTAATAACACAAAATAATTTGTGTTATTGTATAATATACGTAAAGATA
This sequence comes from Gastracanthus pulcherrimus, assembly GCA_949152435.1. Taxonomy (NCBI): domain Eukaryota; kingdom Metazoa; phylum Arthropoda; class Insecta; order Hymenoptera; family Pteromalidae; genus Gastracanthus; species Gastracanthus pulcherrimus. Next base: position 39,586,520 of record OX424573.1, read on the forward strand.
AAGATCTCCATACATATCTTAAAAATGTATACTACAAATAAAACCGCATAGAAATTGTTTTGTATTCAATCTTCTAGCTTTAATCCTTGTACAAATACACGATGCAATTATCAAATCTGGCTATCGAAAATACAAAATAACATTCGGTGCCCTTTGGAACCTCCAAACCTTCCGCCCCTTCATTGAAGAGCTACCTCAAGGATCACATCACTACCATGCCAATCGACCGAACCAGCATTCAATCAGCCACCCCCAATTACCCAAAAAAAACCCCTCTCCACATTCCATTCGACGAGCAACGGAGCTCGCTCTTCGTCTCCACCGTCTCGTACATAATACCCACGGCCTTTTTCCCTCGTCCTCGAGAACCGACTCGCGCCGAGTCGTCGTCGGTGCGCGCGGGCGCCCGCGGTACTACGACGCTCCCACCCTTTGTACACAGAGACGCGCGCGCGCGCGCGCCCTCGACTCCTCTATATCCCGCGGGAATCAATATCCGCGAGAGGGAGACAGACGGACGGACGGACGGACGGACGCGTGCGGGTGCGCGCGGTGCCGGCGCTCGGTTCCCCCACCGCGCGCACCGCGAAGGGGTGCGCTCTGCCCCTCCCTGCACGCGCACACCACTTTCCGCGATAAACGTGATTTAGGGAAGGAAGAGAGTGTAATACGCCGGAGCGCATGTTCTCGCTCTATCACGTTCTACTGTAGGTACCGCCGAATACTGTGTCCGACAGAATCCCTCGTGTGCTTACGCTTACGCAGTGGAACGTGGCGACGTGGGCCTGGTGTAGATCCAATGGGCCTCATCGTATTACCGAAATTTGCTTGAATGTATTTACGATATACATAATGAAATTCTTAACTTAAAAACAAATGTAACGCCCTTTTTACACCAGCGGATTATCACCTTCTGTGATTTACTTTCGAAAACGAATAACATTTATCCAACAATCATATAAAAAATGTATGTTTGGTATGAAAAAACGTAGTGAATATGCTTTATTCAATGGTACACATACCGATAAAATTGTAGATATTATAATTATTCCGTGTTAAAAGTTAATCAGAGACTATGATAATCATTTCGTACCTTAATGTTAAAGTGATTCAGCAGCTCCTTTCGTTTTTTAGTTCATAGTTTTTAAGTAATTTATAGCTATAATTTAAAAAACGGACCTATGTACAAGTAGCTTGACTATCTTTAGAGGATGTAAGTATTTTTTGTAAGAAATATATATTTCTTATCCTTGAAAAGTTTAAAAAAATTCTAAGGGCTGTCATTTTAGATATAAATGTAGAATGCTTTCAGTTATGTGGGTCATATTAGGCAGAATGTATTTGTAGACACATATCCTCTTATACGAGAAAGGTACATAGTTGGATGATAAATATGCTACTAAAAATCTAACAATGCGTTGTAACATCAAGGACAAATTCGCCTTGAAACAACTTCTTTAATTAGTTTCACAGTAAACATAACGACTTGTTCAAAATTATAGTGACGAATTCATTTAAGCGGTTGTAAGACAAAATACGCTACAGGTTGGTATTTTTTCTTCTATTATGAGAAAATTTCCCGATGAAATAGCTACTACTAACGTCATATACATAATGCATCATCCATTTATAGGCTAAATCATGTAATAAGTAGGACACTATGGTGGGCCTTATTACGTACAGGGTCTATATTAGATACATGGGTTACATTAGGTATATGGATCATATTAGGTACGTGGTTCGTAATAAGTACAATCACCTTACTTTGAATTATATAATTTAAAAATATTATTTTTATCTTCTACATATATTCAAGAAAATATTACTACTTTTAGCATTGCACGAAATAATAAGCAATAAAAATAGATCACTGCTTTATGTAAATAAGCTTGTACGAGTGATCATCAACTGCGAATACTTTAAAAACTAAACCTAGTTGTTGATCGTCATTTTTAATGAACTAGTAAAAAAGTTATGTTTTTTCCATCTCGCTAGCACTATTTCCCGCCAAAATATTAACGTTATTACTACGTCAAAGGATGCACACACATTTTTGCAGGTATTACAATATCCATACCCTTCCCTTTTTTCCATTACACTCGCACACCCCCATTCCTTTTCCAAGGATCCTCTATACGCACTACGGCGCGGCGAAATAAACTCGCACGTATTTCTTCGTGACATTTCTAACGTGATTCTCTTATCATTATTATGTTAAGAAAAAAATCCTCTTCGTTCCCCATTGCCCTCTTCCTACTTTCCCTACTCTTCCCTTTTTTCCCTTACACTCCCACACCTCTCTACCCTCCCCATTGACTCTCTAAGTCTTACAACTTAGTAAACTTGCGCATATTTATGCATGATGGTTTTACCGTGTCACTCATTTAGGTATATTATTAAGTCATAGTGATATACTTTGGAATTTTGCTTATAATCCCACCCACCTTTTCGATGCCTTAAGTAATTAATGAACGGCCCGTTATGACTATTCTAGCAAGCATAAATATTCTAAGAAGTACTAGAAATACGAATAAATTTTGGTTACATTAAACCTCATACAGAAAAACCTTCAACATTTATTGACTTTCAAATGAATATTCGTACAAATGTATGAATTTGAAAGATATATCTTTCATATATGAGTATATTACTTTTCTCAGATAATTCTACACGAAGTTAAACCACCCATCATGATGGACTTCTCGTTTACTGGTAAATTTAGGCATTTTGACGCCAATTTATTAAAATGAACCAGTGAGTGAACACGCAAAAGTAAATAAACACGTTTTTAAGATAATGTTGAATTAAATACTTTTTTATTTATCTTTTCATTAGACTTAAACTTTCATTCAGTGATACACTCCCATTACACAAATATCTTACATTACTCAAATATCTTTTTGTAAAATTTATGATTTCTTAATATTATGTTATCTCAAATTGTAGGGTGTCCATACTGCCCTATATATTATATTCTCTCCCTACACACAAGACTTATCCTCTGCCTCAATAGCAGTCTATTTATTCCGTCTTTATACATATGAGTCTCCTTGGAAACTGCTAATATTAGCAGAACTATATGACTGGTCTGGGATTTTCTCAGAACGAAGTTTTATTGTAGCTTAGTCTTTCGCGATAACTTTATTGTTTTGTATGATTAAACTGTGGATAGCATATGAGACATTAGGTGAAAAAACATCTTATTCCGGTTAAGTTTAGAATAAAAAGAAGACGTTTAGTTTTTACGTGTAATATACTTATACATAAACGTATGTATATACGCATATATAATATATGTATATTAAACATTAATGATCGATGTTTAATCATCTTTTTTGTCCAAAAATTAACCCAGTTCAAGATGTTTTTGTACTCAACGGCATTAATTAACGGTCAACGTGCAGTTGTGCCCACTGCTAGACTACGTCATTTGAAACGTTGCTTAATGTAAATATGCAATCATACGAATTTTATACACATCCCTAAACGATTCAATATATCTTTATACCCAGCACAGACAGGGCATTATTCACCAGACGTATCGATCAATGTCTCTCTGACCCACCCCATCCTCCTGCGCATCACAAACTTTAACAAAAACAAAAAATAACAAGTCGTAAAACTTTGCAAAATGGATCAAGGCCTTTTTATGCCTCACACGCATACTCAATCTCCATCTTGCTCACTTCTCTCTCTCTCTCTCTCTCTCTCTCTCTCTCTCTCTCTCTCTCTCTCTCTCTCTCTCTCTCTCTCTCTTTCTATCTCTTTCTATCTCTCTCTATCTATGTCTTCCTCCCCCACCAGTTTCTCCAACTCTCTGTCTGTCTCTCATCCCCACCACAACAGCAGCCGCCTCTACTAGCACGAACCCCTCCGAGCGAAGAGTCTCACGCGACTCCCCTACCGTCCCTCGCCACCCCCCGCCCCGCCCCAGTGTCCCGTCCGCTGAGCTCGAAGCTATACAAAACATTCAATTCCAGTCAAGTTAAAACGAAATAGATTTCCCAGTCCTCGGCTGTACTGCGCAGTCTGTCTCGAAAAGCTCTGCTCGCACTCTGTCTACGCGCATCCGAATATCTTCGAGTGAGATTTTTCAGTCAGCCAATGACTGGGATCACTGTTTTGATTTGCTAGGAGAGTGTCTCACCTCCTGAAAATGGATTTTACTGAACCCGGCAGCTGTACTTGGATTTCGTGGACTTTTGTTTTCCAGATATGATCTATTTTTTTCCGAATATGCATTATTTTCATGAAAAAGTCTAGCTTTACTTTGAATCATACAAATCGATAAGTTTTCAAATTGTAAACAAATGATGAAAAAAAAAAATAAAAGTGAAAGACCTTTAATTGCAAATTTCTTTTCATTTAAAAACATTAATTTGTTTTAAAGCTATTGAATACGAAAGATAAAGACCAGTAATACACGAAACATTTATTGAATTTAAGGGTTGAAAATTAGTTTTTGTATCATTTTTCTTAACAGTAACGTAGCACTAATTAGGTTTAAAATAACTCATACTTCGTAAACAAGCGCTTATGGGCACCTTCCAAATCCTCATCAAAATCCTTTTCCCGGAATTGAGATACTCTCATACTCGAAAGCTTGAAAGCTCTTTCGAGCACAGGATTTCATGATTCTCATTCGAATACATTTACTGTCAATCCCGTTACAATAGCTATCAATTATTAAAATTCTCTTCTCTCATTATCATTACGTGGCAGAATATTATAGTTCTCATTTATCGAAAATGAAATACGTTATAAACAGGGTATAATTGATTTGTTATAAACAGGGATAGATTGAATTCATTGATATATATATATATATATATATATATATATATATATATATATATATATATATACGTCTTATCTATCGCAGAATCAAACAATATGCAGGTAAAAATTATTAAATCTTTTAACCAAAACATGAATAGTATGCAAAAGATATGACGCACAGAAATTCAATTCAGAATAAAAAATTCGTTCAAACGAAATATAAACGTCGCTCTAAAAGAATACGCATATATATGTATATGGCGGCGTCAATTGCTGTGCGCGACACATGACACGCACCCGCAAAGACAGAAAGAAACGATGTAACATAAAGCGGTACCTATATGAAAGTACGAGAGCAATGAGAAAGAAAGAGGAAAGATGCCACACATGACGTCGAGAATTTTAACCTTTTTCACACAATGTGTGTGCGCTAGTATGCCCGTGTGTGTGTATGTCTGTGTTTGTGTGCTTGTATGTGTATGTGTGTGTATATTTGTGTGCTTTTCGTGATGCGGCCTGCGTGGGGTAACGGGTCTTTTTTCTGTGGGAAATGAGAGATTTCGCGAAATCATGATTGAAAGAGCTCTTTCACGTATACGTACGATGTAACTTGTGCAAGTGTACTGCACATTGTAACGAGACATGTATACAGCACCACTCGCTCAGCCATCTGAGGGAAGCAGAAGAGAAAGCTCGAGTAAACATAATACCAGTGAAATGGATAGGCTTATGTATTCTTTTTATTCTCGAAAATGAATATTTTTGCCATTAAACGTATTGTCATTTGGATGGGTCAGGAAATTCAGGAGAAATGGGAATGGTTTACCGAAATATGTATAAGAATTATTCATCGGGTTTATGCCTTTGTAATTATTAAAGCTAATGATGATAATAGTTAAAAGCATTGACAGGAATCTAAATAATATATGAATAAGAGGCATTTGAATAAGTATGCTATTATTATACACCTAATTTTTCTCAGTCAAATGAATAAAACGTCATTTTCTGAATATTCTTCAAATATTCATTAACATAAACATTTTTAAAATTTACACACAGAGAATGGTGACAATAATAACAATAACAATAACGATTATAATAATACTGATAAATTCAATAACGTACAGGGTATAGCAATAACAATAATATTAAAATAATGATGAATAATAATTATGAAATAAAGAAAGGTTTATTAAAGCATGGTAATAAAAGTAACTCAATGCTGATGAATTAATGTAGTATAATACTAACTGACGTAAATAAAGAACAATAGTCGATAAAAGGGATAGAGGTAATAAGATAAAAATGAGAAAGGGAGATAGGAAGTGAGAGAAAAAGGAACCGATAAAAAGAGGGAAACAGACGTGTTTGTGTCCATCAGTTGATTGGAAGCGTTACAATGAAACGATAATTCTACCAAAGACAATGAATTATTTTGTTTTATTTGCGATTGATTTTTCTTCTTTCTTTCGCATTTTTACTCCCTCGTTTTTCAGGGTTTTATTGGTACTCGAACGTAATAAACTCGCTTCATCAGGATTGTGCGCTGCAGGCTAGTACGGATAAAGCGAAATTTAATTTCAAACTTTCAATACGAAATTTTATTAATTATTTTTAATTATTATATTTTTATTATTAAAAACGAAAGGGTCTGATTGATTGATTGAAGTTTTTTTTTCAATTTCAATTGCATGAATATTTTAATTACAGAACTTATTATTTTATAAAAGCAAGCCTTGTTTTAGAATAATTATAATTGAGTTTAAATTGTCAAAAAATTAAAATAATTTGTGTATATTGTAAAAACGTATAGAATATTAAAAGTCAAACAACGTTTCGAAAATATGTACATTATTATTCATTATACAGACATTAATTAAATTTTAATAGAAAAGAAAAAGTATAAATGCAATAAAGTATAAAACAAATTTTATTGTATATAAAGTATATAAATAGACATTGCTAATATTATGTTATCAGTAATTGCATGAACGAAACTTAAATTGAAATATTTTTATTCCATAAGGCTTACGCAAAGCACTTATTTGCATTAATATAATACTTAATAAAAATTAAATTAAAATATAGATATTCGAAATGATAAATAAACATAGTAAGATATGTTACGTATATTTATTTTTAAAACTGAATAATATTACATTTAGTATGCATCGTATTTGCAATGAAAAATAAAACAACATGATGTGCAAACTCAGAAAAACTAGTAAAAATGGATGGATTTTGTTCGCAATATACGTTGAAACGCATATTTTACAATATTTTCAAAATTCAATTTCACTTATTTACTTTCAAAATATTGCTCGATACATATCTGCGTTTTTTTATAAAAAATAAAATCAAGTTTTTAATAATACAGATGTTTGCGGAGAGATATAAAACGACAAAATACAGTCAGAGAAAATATTGCATATAAATTTTCATTATATTAAAAATTTACATATAGGTGACGATTATTTCTAAAATTCACTTTCTATTGAATTTTATTTCTGCTTCTGAAAAACATTTGGACTATTTCCAGATATTGATAAAAATTAATTCCGAAATTAAAAAAAATACATATATTACAACGTTTTGATTTAATATATGTAGCGTTCAAAATCAAAATTTTATAGGTGTGACTGCAAAACTGAGTATCTAATAACAGTCTTTATTTTTTTATATTTGATAAGTATTTTCAAAATTTTATTTTTTTTTACATTTGCTACGTAAAACTATGGGGTAAAGTGGGATACTCTAGTTTTTACTTGAAAACATATTTTAAATATTTGCAATTCAATAAGAAAAACTTTGTTAACAAAATATTAAAAAAGAATGATAATGATATTGATAATGATAGTTCACTTTCCATTCATCCGATCAGACGTAGATCCTTTTAGCGAGGGACGCCCACCACATCTATGTGGACTAGCTTATGTCCTGAAACCCTTTCTATAACCCCTATTGGGCGACGCCGCCGAGCGAAACCCATTCATCTGTTTACTGGCGTATCACGTTTTCTGCAGTGAGCGTATATCGTCTACATCAAGTTGAACCCGGCCGTAGAGTTCAATTTCGGATGAACTCATGCTACAGCTCATACCTATACAGAAAAAGACACGTATGTAAACTGTTAACATTTTTGTCAGTAAATCGTTTGTCAGTGAAAATGACTAACAAATATCTGTCTAGTCCTCGTATATAGACGATTGTGTGTTAAAAATGTTAACATATTTCAACAGACAATACCTGTCAATACTTTTTGCAGTGTGTATTTAAGGAGGTTCGGGGGTGTCAGTGGGTGCGGTGAGGAAGAAGGGTCACCCCTCTTTCCTCGCACAGCCTACAAACTTGACTTTTTGTTTACGTTTTCATTTAATACTCAGAATTAAATGTGGTGACACGCGTTCAAATTTTGAACACAGCTTCGTATTGCGTTACTTGATAACGTACATAGTTTTTTATTTCATTCTCTGCTTCTTTACATACTTCGCACTCTACGTCAATCTGCTTTAATAGCCGAGTTCCATAAGAGCCCCTGTATAACGAGCAAACTTCTAAGTCGAATATCTCAAATATATGATCGGTAACAAATATTGAAAAAATTCAGGGAACTTCTCGATATTCTAAAAAGTAAATTTCTAGGGTCGATTTTCAAAGCTTTCGAATATCTTTACATCTCTATATTCTTTTACGTTTCTAGTACATGTTAGAGAGATTTCAATTAGTTTCGCACAGCGCAACTATGTACGATACAAAATAGAGCTGGTACGCCTAAAATAGGTACCTTGAAATCATCAGTTAGTAGTTATGTAAATTAATCTAAAAATAATGCTCAATGAATAAGTAGTTGCTTGTTTATTTGTTTGTTGGTTATAGCACTAATGCCCGATCTAGAACCCATCGCAAAAATGTCAAGTAGTGTCTCTCATACTTTTGCGTAGTTTTACCAAATTTATAAGAAAACTTTTCATCCTTGACACTTTGGTTGTGAATCATATTATAAAAGAATATAAAGCAATATTTCTGTGTAGTAACCGGGTGCACCTGTGATCTATCTTCACCACCCCAGCACAGCATTCGAAAGACCCTCGTTGAAGATATCCACGTCAAACTAAAAGAGCTTTATCAGAACAAAACCAAAGCTATCGGTCTATCGTTTTTCATCCAGAAAAAGAGCGAAAAAGACAAACGGAAGAGAAAGAAGAAAAAAAAGAGGCCAAGCAGAAGTGGTAGATGCGCAGCTTTCGTCAGCCGCTCGCGCGGCATCATAAAGCTCCTCGCGTTGTGGAATAATCGTCACATAAATAATGAGCGGTATAAAGTTTCTTCCTAATAACAAAAGTAACCGCGAACTGACGCAGCATAAGGAGGAGAGGATCTTTAAAGAAAGAAACAAAGAAAGAAAGAAAGACAGAGAGAGAGAGAGATAGAGAGAGGTACAACGGTTTCCAAGCGAGCTATGAATTATTTATCTTGACGCCCAGTCTCATTTTCTTGTATTTTTCGAACACTTGAGTCTCCTTTCCTTCACTCTAGATCCTTTTCCTTCTTCTTTTTTTTATGCTAATTTTCTGTCCCGTGAGTAGTTTAAAACTTTCCTATGGTAACGCGCTGCTGAAATGAAACTTCACGTCTGCGTCGCGTAATTCGATAAGATAGATGAAGCTTTGTGATAGTAAAAAAATCAAAACACACTGTTTTATAAAATATATGTATGGCGATGTGTGTGTGTACAGTGTCTGTGTGCATTTGTGTCTATTTTTGGTAAATGTCCGAATGAGTGTGTATGCGCGTGTGTGTGTATGTGTGTGAATGTGTGTGTATGTGTGTGTGTATGTGTGTGTATGTGTATGTGTGTGTGCGTATGTGTGTATGAGTGTGTATATATGTATCCCTCTATATCTCGAGTCATCCATGGTTAAATTTAATGTTTCAGGCGAGGTTTCAGGGCTCATTTTTTTCGTTTTGACGTTCAAAGGTGGCTGAAAAGAAATATTTTTAATTGGACGATGCCTTTTTGATTTTAGAAATTTTTTTATTTTTAAGTTTTATTAGTTCGGTTTTTCTTATAGGTTAAAATTAATATAATCGATTCGGATATACTGCATTTGAAAAAGGTTAAATTTACCTACCATTTCTGACCAGAAAATTTTGATAAGGTAATTAATTCTTTTGTTATACATGGAAATATCAGCTTTTTAAACGGTTATATATCATGGAAAGTTTTTGAACAATTGTGGTTGTTAGTAAGACAAAGAGGAATAAGGTGAATGTCCTGATTTCTGCTCATATAAGCATTTTGCGTCAAACAAGAAGTTTTAAAAAGTTATTCTAACATTAATTTATAAAGCAGCTATGATTGTTGTCTTAATTATGAATCTAACAATACACTGTAAATGCGTAAAAACCATTTTAAAGACTTAAATATTAATAATAGTCCATTAAAAAGCGTACGCAGAATGCACCTATTTCTGCTCACAGCAAAAAGCGGTGATTTCGATGTGTACCTATTTCTGATCACCGTCGATTTTACAGACTTAATTCATATGATTTGTATAGTTTTATTGTATGAGTATGTTAATTCGCGCAAATACTTCACGATGCTTAAGTAGAAATCAGTTTACATATTGTATAAATACAACTAAAACGTTATATTTTCGTGATTATAAATAGGGACATGCAGAATGCATCTGCGTCTAACCTCAAACTATCACTATTTTCAAAATTTTTCATCAGAATTTACAATATTTTTAATTCATTAGTATAGTTTCAAGTTGTAATACTAAAAATGTACATATAACTTGGATATAATATATATTAAAACAATCGTTATATCTATAATAACAAAAAAACTTCGAGTGATTAGAAATAGGGACGTGAGCAGAAATTGGGACATTTACCTTATTCAGTAAAAGTGTTGAGTCTTAATACTTTTCTGCTTCCGAGACAAAAATCATTTTGTAAAAAAAATCTATTTTCTATGTCGTACAATACCTTTAGTAAAACGGCATTATTTCATTTGAAAATTTCCGGAAATGTAGCTTTTAAATATCTCTTGGATGAGTTATTTTCCCAGGTCATGAGGACTTTTATTTTTCAAGATATTTGAGGTTATATCTTTATACAGAAACTTTTTGATTACTTATTTCTTACGTATTACATGGTAATTTTTCCCAATGAACTCTCTTATTCGTCTTTTGATGAAGATTTGAAATCAAAAGGAATTTTTAAGATTTATTGATTCGCTTTTATTTTATATCGATTATTCAATTTTATAATTTCGTTTTTAAAATTTCTTTGATCGTTTATTTCTTGAGTATTATCTAGTAATTTTTTACCAATCAAGCTAATTTGTTACATTCTTTTAATGAAGGTTTGAAATCAAAAATAATTTTTAATATTTATCGATTCATTTTTGTTTTATATTGATTTTTCACTTTTATAATTTTTCATCTAATTTTTCGCTTATTTCTTTCATATTACGTGGTATATTTTTGACTAAACAAAATTAATTTTTTTTTATGAAGATTTAAATTTAAAAAGAATTTTTAAGATTTATTGATTCGTTTTTTCTTTTAACGTTTTTCTCATATTTATGTATTAATTTCTTTTAACTTTTGATCACTTTGCCTTGGGTATCACCCGGTCATTTACGGTTAATCAAAGCTATTTTTTTATGAAGATTTGAAGTCAATAATAACTTTTAAGATTTATCGATTCATTTTTTATCTATAACGTTTTTTCATTTTTTTGATATCTATATATATATATAGAGCCAATCAGCCCCCCCCCTCACACCCCTCGACCCCCCCCCCCCCCTCAGCCCTTCCTCTTACGATATCTCCTCAAAATAGCGTTAAATTTTACTTTTTTTACGTTATTTTTCACTTTTGTAGACTTCCACATGGACCCCCCTCATCCCCCTTATCCCCTCATTTGACCCCCTCACCCACTCCTCACCCCCATCTTTCCCCTCCTCATGCCCCCCTCCGCCCCCTCTTCCCCCCTCAGCCCCCCCTCATTGTATTTAGTTTTATATAATGTTTTTAAAAAATCTCTCATAATGATTAAAAGGAAAATATGCAGACTTATAAATAGATAGAAACGATCTTTCAGGTAAATAGAGAAATTTATAAATAGATAGCTGCGTTTTTTTGTGTTATATGGAGTGGTTACATTATTTGAAAAACATTTAAAAACTTAAATTAAATTCATTTAAATTGTTTTAGGATTTCAAGACAATTTTTATGGTTTATGTAATGGTACAAGATTAAAAATAATAAAATTATTTAAATATAATATTGAAGCAGAAATAATAACAGGAGAAAAAATTGGAGATAGGGTATTCATTACACGAATAACCTTAAATATTGGAGAATCAGCATCATTACGGTTTATTCTTTATAGAAAACAATTTCCTATTGTATTAGCATTCGCAATGACTATAAATAAATCCCAAGGTCAAAGTTTTGATGAGATAAGAATATTTATAAAAAGACCTTTGTTTTCTCATGGTCAATTATATGTTCTTGTATCTAGATGTAAAGACCCAGAAAAAGTATGTATTCAAAATGAGTCTGAAAATTTAACAGAAATTGCTAATGTAGTATGGCAAGAAATTTTTTAAAATTAACATCATCTTTTAAAATATAATTAAAATATATCTATAAATAAATAAAAATAAAATAAACTATTGGAAAAACAGTTCTCATTACATTTTTAATATATATTCGAAAATTATAAAGATGGATAACATGGAACGGAAATTAAATCAAGATCATAACGAAAGAATGGAAAATTTACGAAACTTAGAATCTTTAGAGGCTTTAGATGACCAAATTGACGATAGTATGGAGTGGGATCCAATTCAAAATTGTTACGTTAAGTTAGTGGATTTACAAAATGCCGAAGATTTGCAAAATTTACAAGATTTAAACGAACAAATTGATGACTATTTAGAACAGGAAGAAGAATATGAAAATTATTTACATTCTGCAGATAAAAATTTATATTACACTAAATTAAATAATGAAATAGACAATTTTGTTGAGAAAGATGGAGATTTAGAAATTTTCAAAAATTGGGAAAACGTACCATGTTATATACGGTTACAGGTCTCTGAAATTTTAATGTTAAAGCTGGAAAACAATGATCCAATTTTAAATTATTATCTTTCAGAAAGTTTGGAAAAGTATTATAAATACGTTACAAATATTGCGTATATTGTATGGGTTATAAAATTTGGTTAATCATTTATTTATTTCGAATACGCCATATTTCCAGTTCAAACTTTTAATGTTTCATATATTCACATATTATAACTAATTATTAAAATAAAGAAAAATTAATAAAATATATTCAAAGCACATTAGCCAATCATAAAAGTAATCATATAATTAATAACGTGATTATTTAATAATATTTCAAGACATGGTGTAGTAATATTTTATAAGCACAACCTTATTAGGTAAGAAAGCATTTCATTTTATTTTATTAAAAATTTTTACTATATGTTTTTGTAATTGTAATATTTTTCAATTCAACAAGTTTTTTTCCTTTTAAGAGTATATTTATATGATTACTTTTTTATACCCATTAGATACAAATTAAGTAGAACATTAATTTTAAATTGATAAATAGATCTAAATATACACAAGTGGTATATATAGATGTATTTTACAAGTTAAATAGTGTTCTATAAAATTTTATTTCTTGAGTATACACACCGGAGATAGGAAGGAGACAGGTAATCTTATCTAAAGATGGGTAATCTTTATTGCAAATGAATAAATTAAAAATTATAACAAATACTTGAATGATAAATATAATATAGAATTATCTACATTAATTATTATACAGGTTATCGTAATGATTTTTAAGTTAATCTGTTTCAATAGAGGTGGGAAAGGAATTCTGATAATTTAATGATAATCATGTAAAATATATGTGAGTTTATCATGTCAATAAATCACATTTATTTATCAGTACATTATTAAATATGATTATTAGTAAATTAAACAAAACAAAAAAATCAACGCACCTTTCTATTTACCTCATAGGTGGTGTGGAAAAAATAGAAAAAATAATTATATTATTTCCTTATAAGAATTAATAATGTCAAGCAAACAAATAATTTTAACTATTGTTGTAAGATGTGGGGATTGGTGAGCGGAGCGAGCAGAGGGCGCAGCCCCCTAGAATATATATATATATATATATATATATATATATATATATATACACTATATTAAAGTTATATCATTTCTGTATAAAACTTTCTATTAAGATTATTATTCATGTTGTAATTTCTGAAAATAAATGTTAACACCTTCAAGCCTTTCTCTATACATTAATCTTCCAGCTTCCCTCTCTTAAAATGTTTCATCTGCACTTATCTACTATCTACACATCATAATATTAGCGGATGATCCTCTAACGTGTGTTCGTACATACGTACGTGTGCAAGATAATCATGTCAGTTATTAAATATTTAAAAATTATTAAATATTAAAAAAAAGATTGTATAATAAAATATTGTTAAAAAATTACGGTAATACTTTTGTATTGCTTCTAAAACGTGAGCGAGCATCAGCGAACGCACGGTTCTTGCTAGTTTTTGTATTAAGTGAATAAATTTATTGTTGATAAACTCAAATGTAATTACAAAATTACAAAAAAGAATTATCTGTAAAAGTAGTACGCATTTTTTATATGCATAAAAAGCAATTTAATCAACAATTTTATAGTGTTGCAAAATTTATTGCTAATTTTAAAGAATGTTACTTGATGCACAAAAAATTGTTAAGTATTTATACAATTTAAATATTTTTCATTATCCATGCTATACTTTTGCATAGGTTTAAATGGCAATTTAAAAATTTTAATCTATGTATCTCGCCATTTTAGAAAGCCACTGCCGATTCATTGACACTTAGCTTCCTCAAACTAAATGAATTGTTCTAATATACAAATTTTTATTCTAATAAATTAATTTTAAATTGTTATATCGCTTTTTATTTATAATTTTTAAAAATGTGTGCTGATATATCACTAATGGTTTATCAAAAGATATTTTTTTATTAAAAGTACACTTTAGTTTAAATTACATTTTCCACGTCTCCTTAGAGATACTGTTGTAGGCGCGTTAGGCTTATAATTATTAAAAATTTCCTTTTTTAAAGATGAAGCTTTCTGTACTTTTTTTCATTATGATTTAAATTTACTTTATCTTTAAATTTTTAAAATTCTTTTTATTTTCAATTTTTCATAAAAATACGAAATTAAAAGAATAATGTATATAAACTGTATAAAACTTAAAAGTAACATTTTATCACTTTCGCATAGGCGCAGACCTTCATTCAACGCATAAACTTGAATTTGTCTTCATCGCTGGCTTACTACTATTCATTTATATAAAGTATATTTTAGAACAAACTTTCAGCTTCAATGTCTTTATATTATTATTCAAAATGTTCATATTCATTTAACAAAAAATAAAACTTATTTAACAGTAATTCCCAATGAATTCTTTATCACTGGTGTAAGATTTTTAAGAAGGTATTGGTTTGTAGGAAAGGTAAGCAATTGTAATTATTAAAATTTGTGATTGATAAATGATATTATGTATAGTAATCACAATCTTTCATAACTGATTATATATATGCTTTATTCCTACATGCAAAAACTTCCATTCGACAACTGGCAATGACTTTGTCTCAAACTTAAATCACATATAGTTACTTCATCGAGTACACTAAAACTGTGGTTTTCCCTTTTATCTATGAATAACACACGGTATTATTGAATGAGTTAAAAGCAAATAATAAACATACAATAAAAGACTTTTACAAGTAATTCTGCTTTGCTTTGTCTACTTGTAATAAAAAAAATTTAATAAAGACTGAAACATAATGAGTGTGTATCTTGCATCAGCTACAGTGGTAAATTATTTATATTAATTTAAGTATGTTAAGATAACCCTGATATTTTTTTTAAACTATATTTTACATTGTATTGAATAATATATAATACTATATTTGTTAAATTTAGCACATACATCTTAAATACGACAGTTGGTGAGATCAAATAATAAAAGCTAGTCGATTATTTTATATGAAAGTGAATACTCGGATTAAAATTATTTTTTATAGATTTTTATATAATAAATTGTTAACAAACAGAGTAACAACGTTTCGTAAAAGTCATAATTCTGTGACTTTATGTTGTATATTTTAGTAAATCTATTCTTTCTGAAAAATGTCCATCTAATCACGCTTGAAGTATTATAAACTTTAAAATAAAAAATAGATAAAGTAGAGTGATAGTTCACTGTATTTAAAAGTGAAAGATTTCCACTCTATTTTTAGAGTTAAAAATAAACTCTAACGAGTGATTTATTTCACTCCAACGGGTTTAGCGTGTAATTAAATCGTTCATACATATAATTTTTACCCAGATTTATAAGGAATAAAACATAAAAACTACTGATATACACTATTTCATTATTCTTCAAATACATTTACAAACAATATTTCAAAATATCAATGGAAAACTAATAAAAACCAAAAAAGAAATATCACCATTTATAAGTAATTTTATACTCTTTCAAATGCAAAATGAATGAATGATGATATACTTTCAACAAAATAATAATAATAATATTGCTGGAATGTCACGGAAATATTACCCAGTATTTCCATTATTATTTTGAAATGAGAATAATATTCGTGCAAAATCACAATAACGCTACTGATTCTGAATCACCATCGTGGTATAGTCGACGGTAACAGCAACTATTGATTAAGGGTTAAGCAGCATTGGCCACGGTTAAGTACTTGGATGGGTGAGCGCTTAGACATAATTGTTTAGGACATAAAGCGACTACTTTTCGCTCTCTACTCGTCTTTGGCTCACAATACGCACTCGTATTCGGCTCGTACTACAAACCATACGCGGACAAAAAAAGGTTACTTTTCACCCTAGGTAAACAATATACTATTTTGTCATTTTATACGTTTGATATGTCAAAAATATGCATATATCCGTAAAGCTCGCGGAATTTCCTTTTGATTGGTAAATCTTATACTTTAAAGTGGTTTTTGTAAAAAAAATGCAATTTTGAACTATGAAAAATTTTTAAAATAGAAATAAATTTATTGTAAATTTATAGATTAGGTAGGTAAAAATGTGTACTTATTCATAAACAAAGCGCAATTTCCTTACATATACAATATATCTAACAATAACTTTAAATTATTTTTGTGAACAAAATACGATTTCATATTTTTAATATGCATTTCATGTGCTTACATTTTGTGTTCACCATCATTATTGAATGCATTTGTGTTTTTCATTAAAATTTTGTAATTTGATTGGAAATAACTTCACATACAACTGATTAAGATTTTGAGCCAATAATGTACCATTTTAATCTAGTTAATCATCGTAGTCTACAGCATCATCTATAGCATTGCCGATTGTTATTAAAGTCACTTGTATCAATGTAAATATTCAATAAAATGTTGTGCATTAAATCTCTTTGAAAAAGCATTGTGCTAAAGCAGTTATCATCGGTTTTAAAAGATTCTTTTATTCCTGAAACAATCGTAATAGCCACTTTATTTATAAGGGGTTAACAGGGTACTTAGTAGCAGATCCAGTCGGACAACTCCAAGTATGGCGAAAGTACTTTGACAGACTCTTAAACGTAAACGTTAACAACCGCGAAACCGTTATAGAACACAACGAAACCATACTCCTGATCCCCTTGTAGAGAAACCTAACCTAAAAAAAGTAAGTAATGCAATCGGTAAACTGAAAAATAACAAAACCTCCGGGATTGACCAAATATCTGCTGAAATGATTAAATACAGGGGTGTCACCTTAAAGAACGAAGTTCATGACCTTATATGAGCGATCTGAGAAATAGAAGAGTTATCTTTAAAAGTAGGCGACAAAACTGACTGTAATAATTATAGGGGTGTCGCTCTGCTTTCATCATGCTTTAAACTCCTCTCTAACATCATACTTGCGAGAATAACTCCATACGTTTAGGAAATCATCGGAGACTACCAGTGTGGATTTCGAAAGAATAGGTTCACAAACGACCAGTTGTTTACCATCAGATAACTGCTAGAGAGAAAATGGGAATACTGTAAGGTCGTACATCACCTGTTCGTAGATTTTAGAAAAGCATACGACTCGGCCATAAGAACGAAAATACACCACATACTCGTTATGCTAGATATACCCAAAAAGTTAGTAAAAGTAGTACAAATCAGCCTGAATGGTAATTAAGAAAGAGTAAAAATAGGAAACAAGCTATCCGACCCTTTTAGCATCCGTGATGGATTGAAGCAAGAAGATGCACTGTCACCTCTTCTCTTTAATTTAGTATTAGAATATGTTGTTAGATCTATGCTAGCAAGTATAAGGAAGGAGCTTCTCTAAACGGACTAATTCAATTACTAGTCTACGCAGACGACCTCGACATAATAGGAGGCAACAAAGCGACTATAATATCATAAAGAATACGGAGCTCCTTCTAAAAGCAGGAAAAGAAGTAGGCTTAGAAGTGAACGAAGGAAAAACAAATTATATGGCGACAGATCGGCTAGGAATCCATAACAGCGACACAGACCTTCAAGCCCTAGGCAAAACTTTCGGGAAAGTCAACGAGTGCAATTACTTAGGGACAATAATAAATAGCAAAAACGAAATCAGACACGTAGTAAAGAGACTCTATTTAAGTAATATTAATATTATAATATTTGTAATTATTTAGCTTTCTTAATGGCAAGGAAACGTTTCTAAGTTATATTTTTATATAATTATTATTATAATTATAATTATTATTATAATTATAATTATTATTATAATTATAATTATTATTATAATTATTATTATAATTATAATTATTATTATAATTATAATTATTATTATAATTATTATTATAATTATAATTATTATTATAATTATAATTATTATTATAATTATAATTATTATTATAATTATAATTATTATTATAATTATAATTATTATTATAATTATTATTATAATTATAATTATTATTATAATTATAATTATTATTATAATTATAATTATTATTATAATTATAATTATTATTATAATTATAATTATTATTATAATTATAATTATTATTATTATTGTAATTATTATTATAATTAGAATTATATTATAATTATTGTTATATATTGTAATTCTCTTTTAAAAAAACCCAATACATGCATTTTATATACGTTAATACGTTTTATACACGAGAAGTTATCCTTGAACAATAGTTATTAAAAAAAAATTGTCAACGCTCTAATAAAAGTATATCTCCGACTGACGCAGTACGATATCAAAAAGTTAACGAACCGTCGCAGAATCATTCTGCGTCTCCGAGAACTCAAAAAACCAACTCTCACCCACTTCATTTGACGAATCTCAAATGAGAATCCCAACACCGCCAAGAATCTCCATCTCTCGCGTAAAAAATAGAGTAAAATCCTCCCAGCCGTATCAAAGAAGCTACGAGGCGCTAAAGCGTCGAGAGCTTTGCCAGTATATATATATATATAAACGTCGGCCGAGACACTGAGCGCAGCACGAGCAGTATACCCCCCGAAGAGCGCGCGACGAGAAAGAGAGGGTGCAGTAAGCCGCAAGGGTGTCGAGAGATCGCCTGCCGCTCTGCGGTGGCGGCGGTGGAGAGGCATTCCTGACCTGGGGAAACGCAAAGCGCCCCGAGACGAGAGGCAAAGGATAAAGGGAAAAGCGGGGTCAAGGTCGCGCGTGCCGGCCCCGGAATATCCCCCCTCCCCCCGGTCAAAGGCAGGCAGGCAGTCAGCCAGCCAGCCAGCCAGGAAGGAAACTCCTCCTCCTCCTTCTCCTCCTCCCTCCGGCTTTGCTCGTGCTCTCCCTCGCTGCTGCAGACGCCAGACTAGGACGACGACGACGACGACGACGCCGGGGCATTAGAGCGAGGCGCCTGCAACGCTGGCGCGGCTGGTGCCCGATCCCGAGGGAAGACTTTCGCCCGGAAGACGAATTGTCGCTTCTACCTACCTACCCTTCTCCCTCCCGCGCCGGCTGAACCACGCTATACGGCACGGTACACTCAATGAAACGGTCTTAAGAGCCTGAGTCGGGGATTTCGTGCGGGGGATGCGAGAGAAAGAGGGATTTACGGGGAGCGCGCTGGAGGAGTCAATGTCCGAGAGTTGATTGACCTCCAAGTGCGACGTTTTGCTTTCTCAAATGGAAAGCTTTGTGAGGATGAAAATTTGCGGATCAGAGGATCCGATATACATAGTCCGGAAGGCGGCTATACAAATTACACTCACATTACGACAAACGTCGCTTATTTAAATTATGCAAAAGAATGTACCAAACGTCTGCCGACCTTCTCGAAACCCTATAATTAGGGCAGTGTCACGTACAAGTAAAATCCGCAGCTAACTGGTTTAGCAGAATGCTTTCTTAAAGAGAGGTCCTGAAAAATCGAGGTTAAGAATTTTATAATGGAAATTCTCTTTAAATAAAGTAATGCTAAAATAAACTCATTAGTAACAAGTTTTAAACAAAGTTATGAGGTATTTTACATTTTTCTGTATAATATACATTATATACACATACATCTTTATTCGTTTCAATGTCTAGATAAACATAGGCTAAAGATTCACTAAAATATTTATGTGGGCGAAGCCACAAGGTACAGCTAGCAAACTAAAGCATTATCTGTAATTTCTATGTAGTCTATGGGGATTTCAGCAAAAAATCGAAGAGAATCGTTAAAGTTTTATTAAGATAGGTGCAGTAGTTCGTGCGTGGTGAAGTAACAAACAAACAACCAAGCAAACAAACTTTCTCATTCATGTATTAGTAAGGATATAAGAATATATATACATATATCTTATCTCTCTATATTATAACATCTCACCATTTCTACGTTATTTTGGCCTTATTTTCAGAATTTTTTCGTTACTTTTACATTACTTATGAGCTATTTCACATAGTTTACGTTAGTTTACGTTAGTTTACGTAGGGCTAAGTTATTTTACGCGTAAGCATCGAGGCCTTCTCCATTACTCGCTTTTACCACGTTACTTTGGCCTATATTTTACAATTTGTTGTTATTTTTACGTTATTTATGAACTATTTCACATATTTGACGTTAGTTCACGTTGGTTTACATTACTTTCCGTATAAGAACCGAAACATTTTATATTATAAGAACTTCGTATAAAAATATTGTGTGCAAAAATATATGACTATCTATTTCTTGTAATTCATATGGAAGTAAGGATCGCGGTCATAAAAATGTGGCGCGCGTCTGATATGTCTAGTGTCTGTGGAATTTACAAAAAACTATATTTATATATAGATATATATACAATCTTCGTTTACAGACAATTGTGTGTTAAAAATAGTTAAGCACTTCTGGGCTCGGCTACATTAAATAAACGATGGTCGATAATAACTATACAACGATGAATGAGCACTCTTGAACCCTGTCCCAGTAATGATGATTCCGCAAATGGGGGATAAAAATTTATGTGCTTTTCGTGGAAGTAAAAAGTAGCCAAATTTGAATTTCTTGTCGACTAATTCTTGGGATGGAGTGAGGGGGGGGGGTGGGTTCTTGATCGGTCAAGTTTTCCCCACGTCTCAGGGCATGTTTCTGGGCGAATGCAGGAATTCAGTGGAACGCGCATGTATAGATTGGGGTTTAGAATCAAATACTCTCCCACACAGGTAGTGAGAGTATACCGTGGAAATGCCACTAGTGTCTATACGGGTTATAGTATGTCTGAGAAGTTTGAGTCAAAACATATATTTCTAGCAAAACTTTTTAGCAAAACTAAAAAATGTACATACCTTTACACAAAAAATTTATTTGTAATAAAGGTAGATTACTGGACCTATAATATGGGTAAATATGCAGGAAATTGTTTCTCATGTTTCAAAGAGAAGCTATTCAAGTTAAATCAACCGCTGCTAACTGTTTCAGTAGAATGCTTTCTTAAAGAGGATCCGAGAAGGTCCAAGCTCTGTTTGCTGCGGTTCGGAATCATTAGTCGTTCAAGAGTTGTTTGTCAAACTTATATAGAAAAATGAGTAAAAAAGATTAACAACATTGCAATAAATCAAAATGTGGGATTCCGAAAATATCATTGTTATAATAAATACATCTTATTTGAGAAAGCAAATACGTAAGAATAAGCAATCAAATGATGTGGGTCAAAATTTTTCAAATTTGCTCTAGAATCTATAGTGATTTTTTTCTTACAGAGCAATTTATTATATTATTAATATATTGCTTTACTATGTTATTCAAGAATATATTCTACAAATTTCAAAGACATAGGTATTTTAATCTTAAACATATGACTATTTTTGTATTACTTTTCTTTAGTTATAAATGCAAACATATTCAAAATGCAAAAAATCGCAATTTCTTCTCTAAATAGAATAGAAAAAATGAAACATTTTTTCTTAACTTTGTATTAAACCATTTCCATTATTTTAATTTTAAGAGATAATTAATTTATCTCAGTGTTATTGCCTTCTCTAATGTGTGCGTGGTTGTGTGCGTGTGCGTGTGTGTGTGTGTGAGAGAGTGTGTGTACATATGTATCCTTCTATATCTCGAGTAATCCACCGTTAAATTTAATGTTTCAGGGCTCATTTTTTATTTTCGACGCACGAAGCGACTGACAAATAATATTTTTAATTGGTCGATGCTTTTTTCTTTTAAAGCTTTTTCGAATTTAAGTAAAACGACATTATTTCTATTACAATTTACAAAAAGGTAGCATTTAACTATTGGCTGATTTTTTGCCCAGATCTTTATCAAAATATTTAAGGTTATATTTTAATCAAAAAATTTTGGAATGTTTATTTTTCATGTATATTGTTGCCCAATGAACGCTTATTTTTTTCGTGTTTTGATGAAGATTGGAAATAACAAAAATTTGAGATTTATCGATTCGTTTTTGTTTTATAACGATTTTTCATTTTTATGATCTCTTTTTTAAACAAATTTTTGATCGCATATTTGTTGGGTATTAGGCGGTAATTTTTGAACAATCAAAGATTATTTTTTTTTACGATGATTTGAAACCAAAAAGAACTTTTAATATTTATCGATTCATTTTTGTTTTAAAACACTTTTATCATTTTTATGATATTCATTTTTTCCCAAAAAGTTTTGATCGCCTTTTCTTTTGTATCACGCCGTCATTTGCAGCCAATTAAAGCATATTTTTTATGAAGATTTAAAATCAAAAATAATCTTTAAGAATTTTTAAGATTCATTGATTCGTTTTGTTTTATATCGTTTTTTCATCTTTAAGATATTTTTGTATTAAGTGAATAAATTCGTTGTTCATAATCTCATATGTATAAAAGGAAATTTAATCAATAATTTGATAATATTGGATAATTTATTGTCAATTGAAAAAAATGTTACTTGGTATAAAAAAACGTTGATACGTTGATTATGGTAATCGTTAGAACGACGAAAATTGTAATCATTAATCTCCAATATTTTAGCTAGATTTTTTTCAATACACAAAAACAATATTTAACTATTAAGAACTAATGTTCTAGACCTTAATCAAAGCACGAACAAATTGATAATTATAACTAATATATTAAATTAATGTTCATTTTATATTGAAGCAGTCGATTAGTTTGTAGGAAGCTACATGTCAATGCATTGGCAGCGGTTTTTCCTTTATAAATAAGATGAAAGTTTGAAAATTTTTAGGCTGAATGGACATACATATTTTGTAAAAAATCTAACACCGGAAGAAGCTCACCGCAAACATACATAATGTGAAAAACATATTAATTCGTATACGCTGAATGTAAAAAAAAACTACAAAAGCAAACTTTAGATTATCTTTCAACTCTCCTTAAAAAAAATCAAAATACCACAGTATACGACCGTCTGCCGCGCGAGCACGTGGCGCTCTTTTACAATCTTCCGTAAGTATCGTGCTGCACACAGCCGCGCGCCGAGTCCCCGTTGTTCTCGGTCTCTAATGCGCGATTTCGTTACACTTTTACACGGGCGCAGGAACAGGTGGCAGCGTTCCTCCCAACGCAGAACGAATGAGAGGACAAAGTACCTGCCGCGGCGCTCGCTTGCCACCTGACGGCTCGCGAGCGAGCACGCACACGCACACTGTATAGGTATAGGTATATATAGTCGTCGCACGCAGCAGAATCCGAGAGCTCGCCGGGAGATTCGGTTGCCGTCGTCGCGTATTTTGGATATTATGTCCTGAGCTATGCCATCCGATAGTCATCGTCGGCTGTCGCCGCCATGTAGCTTTCTTTTCTCGAGTTTTCGTTGGACTGGAGGGGGGAGGACCTTGTGTTCGCCATGCTGCACCTTTGCAGTTGAAGCTTTGGTGCACGCACGTTAACGGCTAATTGCGTTAAGTCTGAAGGGTTAATACAAATGTCTTTTATTTTAATAAAATATTATAGAATATATCGTTGTCACGTATTCTTATACTTACTAAAACTTCTTTTTGTTTTAAACATTTTTAATATTTATATCAAAATATTCAGAAGGGACTGAAATTCTTTCTATCGTTGATCCTAGGTAATTTAAACTTTAGTTAATAGGATAGTTAAAACTCCAAAAACATCGTAGAACTATATTTATCCTTTAGGGGTTCATATAGACTATGCGGGCACCAGGATATAAAGAAAATATTTTTTTATTGAAATATTTTGTTAGTGTACACTCGATGTGGATATATTCTGATCGAATGTTTTGAAATCGTGCCACCTTATTCGTTAATTGGGATTTTGAAAAAGATGAAAAAATCGATTATGTCCATAATGTAGAATATAAAAATATAAAGGACACGTATTTTTTCTTTTTCTAAATAGGTGAAAATTAAAAGAGTTCCAGCTCTTTGAATACTAGTGAGGTCACGAATACATACATGTTCGTGACGTCATATATCATTGCAGTATATCAATATATATATATATTGAAAAACTGTTAACTTTAAACAACTGTAACTCTTTTAATTTGCATCTATTTAAAAAAAGAAAAAATACATTAACATAAAATTTAAAAAATGCATTTGCGGGAAAAAAGTAGATTTGCGAAAATCTTATGCTACTTTTGTCCCGCTTATTTCAGCTCAATGAAGTGGCCATTACGGTTGAGTCGGGAATACAGTAAATATACTTTAATTTTTTGAGTATTATTAGTTCTAAATTGAATATCTGTCTAGCATGGTGAGTCAAAGACAGACAATAGTTATATCAAATTACCCCGACAAATTTAGTTAAAACTATAAATAAAGTTACAGCCCTGATCAGATCTGGATCAGAATCCTTATTAGGATCTAATTTCAGTACGAATATCCCAATTATATTTCTACCCGTAATATAGAAGAAAGAAAGCGCGCGAAACGTACTATGGGCTAATAGTAACTCAAAATCTGTAGGATATAATTCAATGAAATTTTTATTGAATATTAGTTTCACATATAACTCTATCCGTCAATTTTTATGTTATAAAATTCATTGCTTCTTGAGAAAAAAAGCAAAATGTCAACAAAAAGAAATACATTTTTTAGTACTTTTTGGGACATATTAGCACCTTCCTGGTTGAAAATTAACCTGAGGTAAAATTAGGTTGAGTTCTGGCTAGAAAATAGTATATTGTACAACAAGGGGAGGAAATGGGATATTTATAATCCGTGTTACACATTGTATTTTTTGTAACAGAGACATGATTGGGCTTTTTTATGCACGCGAGTCGATGAGAAATTGTGCATTTTGATTCGTGCAGTACACTAAAGAGGGTAGAAATGGCTATTTTTCACCACTTTCATCGGACATGCTCGAAATGCCTGCGTTGATAAAAATTTGTTAATATCGTCACGCTAGCTCTAATCGGGCTAGAAACCTGGTAAGTCTTCTATCAGAGCTTTTACAACTTATTTTATAAATAAAGAAAAGCTCTATTGAAGAAAAAATTAGCAAGCTTGTAAATGATGGTACCTATTTATTTATAACCACTCCTAATATTAGCGAAAGGTGATTCAAATAAAATAACCACTGCCAATCATTCGCACTTTGCTTTGTAGTGCTCAAAATTTGAATTTTAAAATAAATATTTTCTCATTATCCTTGTACTCACCGACATGTATTTACAAAATAGGACAATGTAGCCAATGCAGCCGAGTAAAATTCGACGATCCAGATGGAATAGTTTTTATATCTACCGGCATCTAAGTAAGCACCGTCCAGCATCATCCCATAATCACTGCGAGACCAAGATAACGACGAAAATACTTTGAACATTTTTCTCGAAGATCACGAAGTCACGCGATGAATCCAAGCCCTTTTCTTGCGATATATTCTAATTTTGTCTAGATGAACTGCATGATACAGATCGATGTAATTTTTCCAAAGAGCCACCAGGAATTTTCCCGTTGCTCTCCTTGCGATTTTCGTCATTTTCTTCAGTGAACACATAATATTTATTTAATCTTATCAAATTTGTTATTTACAGCAGTGTACAATCTCTGAAATTTCGTATTTTAGTTGAATAAGTATTTTTAATTATTTATTTTATTTATTTATTTAAATATTATAAAAATATGACAATTTTGTAACCTAACATTTATTCTTAGGTTGGATGTTATGTAGCAATTCGCAGAATTGATAACTTAGTAAAATATTGTATTAAGACATTTCTCAATAATTTTCAATCGTATTTTATAATTTAGAATTTTATAATTTATTCTAAAAAAGAAATAAGCTGTATTCATAAAATACAATCAATAGAATTTCATAATTGCTGACTATTTGATTGTTGATATTATTATGTAGATAAATATTGTAACTAAAGGAATCCTTCAATTATTATAAAATAGTTTCATTTTCTCCCTATAATGTAAAATATAGGTTGTTCCAAGAATCCCATGGAGAGCGCCGGCAAAATTCCTGGTGGCTCTTTGGAAAAATTCTGTCAATATATTTCATGCAGTTCGTCCAGGCAAAATTAGGATACATCGCAAGAAAAATACATGGATCTATGGCAAGACTAGTATCCCACGGAATAAGTCCTTGATTTGTCACTCAGTGTACAGCGTACAAGACCTTTGAATACGCTGGTCATTTAACAATCGTATCTTAGCGACCTGTCGATCACTTCCTGCGGTCCTGTCGGTAGATAGAACTGCGATTTCTTCGAGTCATATTTGAGCTTATTCGCTGCATTGGGGATACGACAGCAGCTTCTCCAAGCCATTTCGTTCTATCTGGATCGCCGAACTTTATTCGGCTGCTTCGGCTGAATTATCCTTTTCTCTAGACGTCATCATCACGACCTCTGGGAGTAAAACATTGGAGTTTCAAAACGTAAACATTCCGAATAAAAAATATTCTAGTGCGTATTTGGCATTTTTAGTAGTGTTTTTGCAGATAAATAAAGTAAATATTAACAACAATCAAATAAAAAATATATAATACAGTTTAAACCAGCTGGTATGCGAAAATTAAAGGATTATAATGAAACTCACTTATAGGGTTTTTAATGATTATTTATTAATTCGACTTAGTTTAAGCGCGTAAAAAAATTCAAAGATAACCAGAAACTTACCACCTTTCTAAACTTTCAGTGGATTTTACATTGTCAAGCTATTGTATGATAGAAAAAAAATATTTTTATCACTTTATTTAATTGAGGTTTTATTATATTTAAAACAATTATTTTTATTTATAATTTAAATGTTTAATTAGTTAATTAAAATATTACAATTGTATACATACATGTATTTATTATTATTCTCCGTTATTATTTCTCGAATGCTATAAAAGGAAGTTTCTACTTTATGGAAAGTGTTTAGCACCCATCACGAAGTAAATATCACAATAATGAACTATTCTATAAAAATTGGCCCACTTATTTCTATAATTTACAAATGCATACAACAAATTTCTTATAATTACATGCACTTATACAATTGTAATACTTTAATTAACTTTTTAAACATTCAAACTAGCCTCAAATAAAGCGATAAAACTATTATTTTATTTCTACAAAATGATAGCTTGATAGTCAAAAACCTACTATAAGTTTAGAAGCTGCTAAGTTTATGGTTGTCTTTGAATTTTTTCACGCACTTAAACTAACAAGGAGAGTATCAGGGGTTTGGATCACGAATCTTGCTGAAACTTTAGGCAATGTTTTCCTGTACCTCAAAATGAAGACCTTGCATGGTAAGAAAATCTAACGCCTTGCCAATTATGAAATACAAGTGGAAACGTTAACATTGCGAGTATATTTATATACATGATTTTTTAACATTGTGTATATGGGTAATACTAATGTATACAGCTATATATCATGATCGAGGCAGCGTTAGGCGCTTTTGCCATGCAAAGTCTACATTTTATGGTACAAAAAAACATCCCAAAGTTTCAGCGAGATCCGTGGCCCAAAGCCCTAATACTCTCCTTGTATATAAGTCAAATTAATAAATAATCACTAAAAACCCTATAAGTGAGGTTATTATAATCCTTTAGTTTTCGCATACCAGCTTGTTTAAACTGTATTATTTATCTGCAAAAACACTAGTAAAAAATGCCAAATACGCACTAGAATATTTTTTATTCGGAATGTTTACTTTTTGAAACTTCAATGATTTACTCCCAGAAGTAGGCCATCTTGCCGATGACGTCAGACGTGAAATAGACCAATATTACATAAAAAATCAGATCAAGAGATCAAGTAAATATCAATTCAGTGAGTACTTACAGGAACATTCAAAAAAGTATTTTCTTTTAAAATTAAAATTTTAAGCACTGGTATCGGTAGTTAAAATTTAAAATTGTTATTATTATGCAAAGATTATTCAGGTTTTCTCATGAGGGTGTATTCATGTACAATCATTCGTATGCATGCATGTTGACGTGCAGGTTTACATGCAGGTTTGCATGCATGTTCCTTATAAGCAGCTTGATATGCATGTTTAAATGCAGGTTTACATGCAAAATAGTATGCAGGATCGCATACAAATTTACATGCAAATTAGGATCCAGGATCGCATGCAGATATTCCGTGAATTTTCTACAGATTTCCTTGCAGCTGCACATGCGGACATACATACACGTTATCATGCAGGTGTCTCTATGTAGCCTCACATGCAACTATGCCTATAGATTTATATGCAGGTGTACAAACATGTTTACATGCATGCATAAATGCGTGTTCACAAGCAACTTTACATGCAGGTTCACATGCAGGTTTATTTCGAAAGAAATCGTACCGATACTATTAAAAATTTCATGGTTAATTTCTAACATATAATGTATATAAAAATATATATTGTTTCACTGTATAACATAAATTACAACGATAGCTAATAACAAAATGTTTGTGCTAGAAAATAGCTAATTTTTAGCTATTTCAAAAAAATTGCAATGAGTTCATTATACTATATTATAGCTAAAAGAATGATAAGCTTATGTTTATAAATTGCATGATTGATTTCAGAATAACGTAAAATAGAAAAATCGTTATAAAACAAGAACGAATCGATGAATCTTTTTAAAACTTATATTAACGTAAAGTACACTCGACGTTGAGAACATCTGATCGAATACGTTTGAATTTTTTTGAAATCCTGCAATTTAATAGGATTTCATTGGATTGAACGCACGTTTTCGCTAATCTCATTGGAGGATTATATAAAATTTAAAAAATTATATTTATATTAAAATGTAGTATTTTACCCACTTTTTATACGATTTTATGTTTTGTTTACTACAAATATTGAAAGGCACAGTTACACAATAATTGGCTCATTTACCCTATGAAGAATTTTATAAAAACAAATCTGCTGGTAATGGGTTCTAAAAGTATCGAAAAAATTTTCTAGCGTCCAAAAAGAAAACCTGTGACACTGCTTTACATGTATATCAATCTCTCTTATGTACTGAAAGAAATCATCATTGATATAACAATTACTCGACTCTTAAGGGTGCAAACATTATTTCATACAAAATTAAATTAAAATCGAAAAAAGAGTAGAGTTTAATTTATTTTGAACCATGCTGCATTTAAATTTTTTGACAATATCAAAAGTTATGAACGATCAAAATAATGACACCAAAAAATCATTAAAATGCGTGTATTCACTATCTTTAACTATTCATAACTTTTCAAATTGTTAAAAAAATTCAACGCAGCACATCTCAAATTAAAGCTATTTATAACAGAATTTTTTTTTCGACATTTTTTTTCTCTAATTTTGGAAACCCATTATCAACAGATTTTTTTGTAGGACTCCTTACATGTGCAGTTACACAAACATGCATTGTGGTAACTCAGAGATTTATACAATTATATAATTTTACAAATGCAAGCATTATTTTGCGCATGTATAAATTTAATTTAATTGATAAAAAATATTGATAATGAAATCATTATTTTTTGCCCATAATCAAAACTATTACAATTGAAAATATATCAACAGAGAATAAAACATTAAATCAAATTTTTAATAATAGTCATTACTTATAACAGCGATGTTTTAATTTGGAAAGTATTTTGTTATAAATGACATAGCGTTTTAATTAAAATGTAAAATAATAATGTTATTAAGGCTTTCATTTTATTTTATGATATTAAAAATAATTTATTTTTCGAATCATTTTATCCCGGCTAAGAAAGATTTCATATATAATCACATATGATCCTATATGATTATATATGATCTTATATAACCATAATATGATTATATATGATCTTATGTAACCATAATATGATTATATATGATCTTATATAACCATAATATGATTATATATGTAATTTTTGTATGATCATGTATACTCATATATGAGTGATTGAAAATAAAGCTGACATTAAAACCTTTAATTAGGACTTTGCATGAAAAAATCTATTACGTCCGTAATGTAGCATATAAAATAATAAAAGACACGTATTTTTTCGTTTTTAAATAGAGCAAATTAAAAGAGTTACAGTCGTTTAAATTTTAGAGATTTTCGATATATATATATATATATATATATATATATATATATATATATATATATATATATATATATATATATATATATATGTATATATATATATATATATATATATATATATATATATATATATATATATATATATAGATATATATATATATATATATATACTGCAATGATCAGTGATGCGAAATTGTGACCCGTCACGATTGTAACGTGACCATTCCAAAATTTTAAACAAAATGACGGTCAATTCCTTTTCGGTCACGTGACATGACGTCACAAGAATTGAAGAAATAATTCTTTTTTGGCATATTAAATAGTAGTCACAGTTTATAAGGGCTGTAATGTTACAAAATAATACTTATAATAATGTAACAAAAAGACTCGATGTGTCCTAAGGAAAAAGACTTATCTTACGAGTTACAATTAGAAAATATGTACCTCGCGTATTACGATTAGTAAAGACGTATCTTGCGCGTTGCGATTAGAAACATCGTATCTTTTTTTAGATTGCTTTGTGGTCTCTATTCGATGTTGAAATATTGTTATAAACAGCTTGAAACTTCGTTTTTGATGATATGAAGATGATGAGCTTACGTAAATAGTTTTAAAAAGTCAATAAAAGTTATTTAAATTATCTTATAATAATTACATAACCTCAAAGTTAGGTACAAAATTACGATTAAGAGGGTATTCTTATGTGTCGACTTCAAAAAACTCAAATTTATTTTAAGAATGTTGTTAGAATGCTAGAATATCTTAAAAAAGTTTAGTAACGAAGTTCGATGAATTTCGATAGTTATGAACGCGGTAGTATCAATACCGAAAAATTTTAACATCTTTTTCTCGAAATGACTTTTTCTTTACCTGCGGAATGGATACAAAATCTGCAAACCATTGGCTATAGTCCGTAGCTGAATTACGTCTTTTGAATGAATATTTAATACAATTTTGATAACTTAATTCTTAAAAAAAGACAGCTCTAAAAAAGCTAATAATTTTGATCCGACGCCATTTTGTTTAATTTTGACATAAACTGTCATTTGAGCTATGGGATATGGCGAAACTCATACAGATTAAGAATCTTTTCGCATTTTTGTTCTAGATAAGTCCACGATCCCAAATCTGCCCCGCAGCCGAGATTCATCTTAATCAAGGCGTTAACCTCATACGGTTGATATTATGATCAGATTTACTATGTATTTGCGTATTTACAGTAGTACTTTTCGACACTGGTGGGTACGTTGGCTTTTTAGCGCATGGGACTTTTATCGCCCGAGCGAAACGAGGGAGAAAAGTTACATGCGCTAAAAATTAACTTATCCACCAGTGTCGAACTTTATTTTATACCACGACAGCCTAAAAATCATGTCAAAATTGCGATTCTTAGGTTAAAGTGGTATCAAATTTATTTAAACCAATCTCGATTTTTTTTATATTTATCCCGAATAATAATTCTTGGATAACGAATTAAAAAATATAGTATTGTCAAATTCGCTCACTTTGTCAACATTTTTTTTTGTATTTTCATCTAAGCATTATTATTAGAAATAATAATCACCAAAATAGTGCTAGTACCGTTATTGCGTTCGGCCCTTCAATTATGCAGCAGCACGTGCGAAAGTTCGGGTAAATTGCACATACAGTCACAAATTTTCGTCATATATTGAATGGCCTTGTAACGGTCACATGACCGTCTTATGCCTTCGGTGACAGTCACGTCGCATCACTGGCAATGATATATGACGTCACGAACATATATGTATTCGTGACGTCACTAGTATTTAAAGATCTGTAACTCTTCTAATCTTTTTAATTACTTTTTTTATATTCTACATTATGGACCTACTGGAGTTTTTTATGCCAAATCCCAATTCGAATGGTCGGAGAGTCATTGAGGATATTTGGCTGAAAAGTGAAAATAGATTCAAAATTGCGAAAGAATTTAGGTGTCAAAATGGGAGGCCGCAAGTTGCCAACGACTTGCGCTCTTAAATTGCCGGCATCTTTGAGACCTCCCATTTTGCCACTTAAATATTTTGCAATTTTTAATCTATCGTAACTTTTCAACAAAATATCGTCAATGATGCTCCGACCACTAAAATTAAAGGTTTTAATATCAGCTTTCTATCTACTGTACATAGAATTGTCCATAATGTATAATACCTTACGTAAATTACGTCAGACTGTAATAGTATGTCGTTTACTTTAAGTGAAAATAGCAAGCTAAAAATAATTCACTGTCACGTTATATGTTCGAAAGACAAAACCAGACCAAATGCATTGTTCTCTAGGATATTTTAACTACTTTTTCTGAAAGTTAGAGCTCAAAAGGTTCCGATAGAAAAAAGTTACAGGGATGCCAAATTGACGATTTTCGAGAAAGTACTTTCCAGAGGCTGTAACTTTGATTATACGTAATGAATTTGAATGTACCAAAAAATGAATTAAAGGCCTTTTTAAGACGAAAAATTTAAGATCTATATATGGTTTGATTACGTAAATCGGCAAGCGATCAAACATAACCTAAAAAATACAAAATTTCGGGTTTACATTTAGCTTTGTATATTGTGACCCATTGAGCTGTTACGATGACAAAATATGTTTTTTTTAAAGTTAGTAAATAATCGAAGAAATCCTTTTTCAAAGAAATAATTTTTTGAAAATAGCTGTTTGTCGGCCGTATTTGAAACTTCAGAACACTCTACTGGGATACACAGAGGACCATAGTGGCTGAAAATTGTTTTGAGTGCTTTTAATCATAGGAACTTTCACATAAAAAATCGGTCGCAAATTTGGTGGACCCTGTGCGCACGATTTCGACAAAATTTGTTGGAACGACTCATATATAATATAACGGACACTTTATTATGATTTTTGTAGAAAGGACATGCCACTGAGGTGACATTTAAGTCACATGTGATTATTTTACTAAAGCATATAAACTTTTTTGATTTTTTATTTAACATTGATAAATGCATCGGACATGAAATATGACAGTTTACTGAAAATCACCCATATAATCATGTATGATCGTATAAGCGCATATCGAATTTCTGTTACATATGTTCATATATGATCATATATGATCATACATGGATGATATATAAAAAAACTTATTATTGTTTAAATTAAGCTTAGTTGCTCAGTTTGAATGTTATCATCCACATGATACGTTCTAAATGGGCAACTATAACTATCATAACTACATCTTAACACGAAAATTCCATTTGAAAATTCATGTAAAGTCGTATCTATTATGTATGATCAATATATGATTATATATGGACATATATATATATGATTCATTTTTAGCCGGGATATTTATATTTGATATTAATAATTTAGGATAAGAAAGTTTCTCAGTAGATTATTTTTAAATTACATAAATTTCAAAGTAAGCATACGTTCTTTGATCGTGCATTATTTATCCTATGTTTACATTCATTAATAACTAACTCTATTTGTAATGAGTATACAAGTTCAAAGTCCTCAATAATCCTTTAACCCATGTAAAACACCAGGGTAGAACAGACAAGTTTGAAAAGCGTATGACCGGGCAACTATTTTTCACAATTATCCAGCTTCAATAACGAATAAACAAAAAACAGAAACAGAAAACAAACCGAATTTCTTATTATCGACCTCGTTTATAGCTTATTTACTAATATATATATATATATATAACTGTAGGGCGACTATGAAAAAAGTTGTGCTGAATTGCAAAATTGTCATTTCTGTGGTATTTTTAGGTTTATTGCCATTAATTTTCATGGCATATCCATACTTAACGCATTTATCAACAACTACTTTTCAAAGATATTGGATACCCGAATATCCAAGTTTCTTTTGACAATCACCCAACTGTACTGCAGAAAATTGCGCTTGATATCCGGTATGACAACGACCTCTGCCCCGCATCTGTCCTCGTCGTTTCTTCATCTTCTTCCCCCACGCGGCGTCACTGCCAATGCATCGCTAGCCCGCGAGCTTTTCTCCTCTCTTCCCGCCCCTACAGCGCCGTCGTCTCTTCTTTACTTCCCCCTCCAGTGGAGCTCGCTATCCCCACCACGAGACTGGCTTCTTCCCTCTCCATCCCTTCATAACCCCTCATTCTCTCTCTCTCTCTCTCTCACTCCCTCTCTCTTTCTCTCTCTCTCTCTCTCTCACTCCCTCTCTCTGTCTCTCTCACTCCCTCTCTCTCTCTCTACTGGAACCCCCTGCAAGAGTCTTTTGCTGCAAGCCAAATGCATAATTTATATTTGTCATTCATCTCGCTCTTGTTTACCTTTGTTATTCTCTCGGTATTGATCCGTCGAGCGAGAGTTTCAAAGAGAGTAAATGGGTTGAGGCGAGTGCGAGCGGGGGAAGAGGACGCGAGAAGAGGAAGAGAGAAAGAGCAAGAGAGACGACAGAGAAGTTGTGTGCAAGAGAGAGAAGAAGAGACAGCAACGGGGACGAGGATGGAGATAGGGGGAACGTTTTGATACAGATGTTAAAGAGAAACAGGGACAGGGGGCAGGAGGGTGAGGGAGGAAAGAATGGAAAGGGTCGGGGGAGAGAGGAAGAAAAGGAGGTTGAGGTACAGGAGGAGAATCTGGAGGTGGAGAAGGAGGAAAGCGGAGTTTAGGAACTTTCAAGAGTGCCTCTCAATACGCGCCGAGTTTGCGCAAACAGAAAGTTGGAGAAACGGATAGTGTCTCGGATAAATCAAGGAAATTTGATGAATCAACACGGAGAGGAAAGGAGACAGCGAGAGACAACTTCTCTGAGTCCCACTAATAACGCCACATGCATTTCGTACTGGTAGAGAACTTGCAAGTGCCTGGATGTAAATTACCAGCGTACGTAGGCTGGAAAATTGAAAATTGATTAGGGACTGTAACTGCCATGTAACCATACACTTTCTTTCTATACACACTATAACAGCAAATTTCTACACATTCGTTATAGTATTTTTCAGATCCTTACAGAAGTTTATCTGAAAAGACTTATAACATAGACCAAAGCAAATACAAACGTTAAGATAACATAAAATGTGAAAACAGTGAAAAACCACATTTGTTACTAGCACCGCTTTAACTAAATCCAAAAAACTTTTACTATTATTCTCCTGTTGAGTACACGTACATGGTATAGCGCACTCGTCGCATTATTGTTGTTATATTATAAACAATTGGTTTTCCTTATTTCTTTCAAAAAATAAATTTGTTGTAAATTATTTCTGTTCTTAATATGGTATTAAGAGTATCCTCATAAGACTGGCGAGTGCCTTATGCTAAAAGTGTATAGCATTTCGCTTTTAGCGATGTTAACTAGTTCAATCTTAAATTTCCATAAAATCATTTGATAATCGTTGAAGCGTCCATGAGAGTCGTTGTATTAACCTCGTTAATGAGTTACCATCCTCTACGTTCTTTAGGAACAACGAACAACAACGGTAGGAGAAGCATTCTTTTGTTATTGTAGGGCAAGCTGAAGCAAAACACTCCGTATGGAAAAAACTCTCAAGTTAAGTGTTATTTCGAACCCTCCACTAAAATTTGGTGGGTATTAGACTATTACAATATAAAAATTCAGTTGAGGGTACGAAATATCACTCAACTTGAGAGTTTTTTGCATAGGGGTGGGGTGCCGAATCTTTCTTATCAACATGAAGAGATATGTAAAACCTCGAATCCGTGGCTGCTGATACATTTCGAATTAATTTAAAACAAAAAATGAGTACGATTCAAATTTTCAATTGAAATTTCATATGAATCAAGAATTTGAATCCCGATTTAAATATTTCGATTTAATCATGAATCGCGATTCAGAATTTGATTCAAAAGAACCGAGCCATTTCGATTGAAGTATAACAATTTATAATCGGAAAAATGTTGGCTTCAATTCATTTAAAATCATTTTTACTTGATTCAAATTGATTAATGAATAAAGTAATATCCATCCATCCATCAACCCATCCATCCATCCATCAATCCGTCCATCCATCCATTCATCCATCTATTATCCATAATATCTATCTATTTCATACAATCGATTTTCTTGATAAAAATAGAGGGGTATAGACAAATTTTAAGCCTATTTTACACAGTTAATAAGTCCGAAAATTTTCGGCTAACTGAGTTTGTAAAACACGTCTTAACCTATTAAGTCCTAAGCGGACAGTCGATTAGTTTATCGTCTATAAAACACATAAAACCAAGTAAACCTTAGTAGGTAAATATGTTTTTTTATGTAAAACGTCCTGCTCTTTCCGAATCGGAGGTTAGATTTTAAAAATTTTCCATCGAAAATTCAAAAGGACGCCCAAAGTTGCCTAAACTTATAGCATCGACTGTCGAGTTTTCATGAATTATTTCTTTATATAATCTTCAAAATAACGTACTAAGGCAACTTATATTGAATCTTTGGAATGTATATCAATAACAAAGTACATCAAAATTTTAATAACAATTATTTTCAAGATGGCGGAACCAAATGGGTGGCCAAAATGCTAAAAAGGAATAAAATACTTGACTACACAAGTGACTATTCATTTTCTATGTTTTTGAGGTCGCTGAATTCGAATTTCATATCGGATTTTCATTATGCAAAATGTCGAATCCAATATGGCTGCTATTATAATAAAAAAAATTTTCTTTTCAAATAGTGCATGTACGTACTTATTTTCTATGTTTTGAAGTGACTGATTTCGAATTTTATAGCAGATTTTCATTTTACAAAATGTCGGATCCAACATGGCCGCTATTGTAGTTTAAAATACATGATTTTTCAAATAATACTTATGAGTATTTAATTTTTATCTTGTTGAGGTCGCTGATTTCAAATTTATCCCCAGATTCATTTTACAAAATTTTGTTTCCAATAATGTCCAATTTTATACCGCAAAACAATTTGTTTTTAAAATTAAATAAATGAATGATCGTTTCCTATGTTTTTGCGTTTACTTATTTTCATCTGCCTTTGGTTTTACATAACAGTAAATTAGCAATAGTACTTATTTCTTTTACTTTAAATATCGTACAATTTCATTTTTTTTCAAATCGCTAATTTATATAACGTATCATCAATTTGAAAAACGATACACACATGCACACTTCATACAACTCACTACAGCTCGCTGTAAACACAACTCAGCTTCTTGCCGATAGGTGGTGGGATACACGCGGCGCGCGTCCCTGAAACAGAACAGCGAGGCCTCGGACATATAAGGAGGCTCACTCTTTCACAACACTCGACAGTCTTAATTTAGAGTGAACCGTCTTCACGATATTTTCCGTGTTAGAGATCACGTTTGAGTGGCAGGCTAACGGATAAAGGATATACTTTCTCATCTGCTCAATTTGTTGATATACATATTTTAAAATATTTAGTGCTTATTGGCGCATATATTTTTCGTCTAAATTAAAATAAAGTAGTTTTGATTTATTTAGTAATTTTATATTTTTATAAATTTACTACTGTAAAAATGTCACAGCGTAAATCTGTTGATCGAATTGATGATGAGGATGATACCAGTGATTTGGAAAGCGAGGATGAAGAAATATGCGATATTGTATTTACGCCTAACAATGATGAAAATAGTGATGTTGATGAATTGAATATAGACTAGGAGATGGTGACAGAAAATGTTCTCCCATTTCTCCTGCATGCCTTTTTAAGAATTGATAACTAACCCTAAAATATGAAAGATAGAGGGGTTACGAGCCCTTGCGCGCTTGCACGTCATAAAGAAAATGGCTTCTCTTTGTGTAAAGAATTCTAGTATTTTTCCGTGACATTATATTGCATGCCTTTGTAATATAACGTAGTTGGAATAAATTTAAGCTATAATCATTGATGGCATGCAATTCGCAACGGCCGACGGGGCTCAAAGGGTTACGTAGAAATGAAAAAAAAAATAGAACATTTCCGTGTTTACAAATTGCATGCCGTTGTAAAAAATTAGTTTTTTTTATCTCAAAAATACTCTACGAAAATTGGCATGCACCCCTCGTATGACCAAGGGTGGAAAATATTAGGAAAATGTTGTGAAAATTCAATACAACTTTTCCGTGATTTCAAACTACTTCTAATAAAGATAAATATTAATTTTATGACCAAATAATTCTGAAATACAAATGGCATGCATGTTGCACATGATCATTATATTATAAATAATAACAAAAGTTGCAAAAAATTTAATAAACATTTCCGCGTTTTTTATTTGCATGCCGTTTTGTATTTCATAAAAACATATTATTTTAAGTATATATCGAAAATGGCATGCGTATTAAATAACACCATCGTATTTTTAATAATAATGAAAGTTTCATAAAATATGTGAAACATTTCCGTGTTTTTCATTTACATGCAATTTTGTATGTTTGTAAATCATTTTTCGTGGTCGCACGATAACTGAAGCAAAACCTTTTAAACAATTAAAATTTAAATTAAAGGAGAGAAATGTATGCTTAAATAAAAAATTACAAGCATTTCAAAATCACCAAAAACAATTTTTTATTTTACGTGACTTTTTGTTGGAACTAACAATATACTATATAAAATATTTCAGTTATTTAATAAAGTAAACCCGAGTACTTAATAATAGAAACAATAACTTTGTTTGAAGAAATCCACGTACCAATATATTGGCAGCGGTATTTTTGTTTATTTAAGTAACTTTTATCAATAAACATGCATGCCATTTGTTATTGAAGTTTAAAATAATATTTACAGACAATGTACAAAAAGGCATGCAAAAAAAAACAGGGAAATGTTCCTTATTTTTATTTTCGTTAAAAAACTTTTTTTAATTTTATGTTTGCACAAGTTTTTTATGTCAGGCTTGTATAATATGCATGCCATTTTTTTATCAACTTAAAATAATGTTTTTTAATGAAATATTGAATGGCATGCAAAATAAAGTCACGGAAATTATAAAGCGTTTTTTGCAATTTTCGTCATGCATGCCACTACTTTACAACTTCCTGTTGTGCATGCCAAATTTGCTAACGTCAATAAATTATAAAAATTAAGTATTGTTCAAATGGCATGCAGTTTGAAATCACGGAAAAGTTGTATTGAATTTTCACAACATTTTCCTAATATTTTCCACCCTTGGTCATACGAGGGGTGCATGCCAATTTTCGTAGAGTATTTTTGGGATAAAAAAAAACTAATTTTTTACAACGGCATGCGATTTGTAAACACGGAAATGTTCTATTTTTTTTTCATTTCTACGTAACCCTTTGAGCCCCGTCGGCCGTTGCGAATTGTATGCCATCAATGATTATAGCTTAAATTTATTCCAACTACGTTATATTACAAAGGCATGCAATATAATGTCACGGAAAAATACTAAAATTCTTTACAGAAAGAGAAGCCATTTTCTTTATGACGTGCAAGCGCGCAAGGGCTCGTAACCCCTCTATCTTTCATATTTTAGGGTTAGTTATCAATTCTTAAAAAGGCATGCAGGAGAAAATGGGAGAACATATTCTGTCACCATCTCCTAGTCTAATAGTGATACAGATGAAAACAACTCAATTGACGTAAATAAAGAAGCTTATGAGAAATATAAAAAAGGAAACAGTAAGAGTACCAAAACAAAATCTAACAGTAAACAACTTGAAGTTTCTCATGAATATCGATGGATTGACGGTGAAAAGCATATAACTCTTCACCTACTGCAGAAATCTTTTGTCCTGATAACATCAAAGAGAAAGTTACAGGAAGTCCTGTGGAACTGTTCCAAATTATTTTTTATGAAAAGATTAAAACTTATATTTTTGAAGCGTCTTTAGAAAATGGACTAGAAATAGATATGACAACATTCAATAATTTTTTAGGGATTCTTATATTTTCTATAAATAATAGTAGAAAAAGTTATAAAGATTATTGGAGTACAAATGAGTTATTACACTCTGAATATGTTTCAAATATTATGAATCGGGATAAATTTATGAAAATATAATCAAAATTAAAAACATCCAAGGCGTCAGATAACAATAAATCAGATAAAAGTGCGGACTCGTAACAAATATTCTTAGGTCTAACATACAACAATTTGGATTTTTATGTTCGGTTATGGCCATTGAAGAAATGATGATCAAATTTTTTGGGTGTACAGTTCTAAATCAGTTTATGAGAAATAAACCTGTGCGTTTTGGTATCAAACTATGGGCTCTTTGTACTATCTTTGGATATTTGTTAGATTTTTACATATATTGTGGAAAAAATGACAGTACTACCGACCAAAATTTATCAACGTACACAGTAGGATCCCGTGCAGTTTTAAATATGTTGTGTGAATTCTTTAAGAAAGTTAGAAAAGATTACGTTTCAAACAAGATCACGTTTTCTTTGACAATTTTTTCACTTCGCCAGATCTATTAGTGTATCTTTTGAATAAAGGTTTAAAATGCACTGGAACTGTTCGAGATAACCGTGTATTTACAAAACAAATGTTTCCTGATGTTGAAAATCCAAATCCTAAAACGGCCAAATAGGAAAGAATTGTAGAAAATAAAAAAAATGTTCACAGACAAACATAAACTATCCAAGAATTCTACAAAAGTGTCTTACGCTGCTAGTCATGATGAAAAAAGTGGAACGAACTACGCTACAGTAGTGCACTCAAAACAAGTTTCTTTTTTATCAACTAGTACCCGTGTCTGCAGTATTCGATCTATAAAATATATTTATGGGTTTAGTAGATCTACACGATCAACATTACGATAATCAACATACGGTGATTTAGAAATCATCATTGGTGGAAAGAAATGGATTTGGGTTGTGCTAAATGGATTGATTGGATCATCTTTGACAAAGGGTTTGGCAATACATAATATTGCACATAAGAAAAGAATGTCAGCCAAAGATTTTTCATTAAGTGTTGCTAGATCACATCTAAAAGATTCTTCAGATATATTTATCAATACATTAGAAAATAAAAGTACGAGAACGACGCAGGATCTTTACTGTTTGTTCAATCAAAACAGTATTTTATTGTTTTGATTGTAAAAAACATTTATGTGAAACATGTTTTAACAAAGTTTATTCGAAGGCTCATCGTAAAGTAACAAACAAATGACAAAAGATCTGTAAAGCCAATCCTGAATGCAAGAAACGCACAACTATGTCTTGTAGCATTTGCGAAATACACATATGTTTATCAAGCTTTGATAACTATCGTGATTTATTATAAATAATTTCTCCAAAAGAAGCGCAATATTCTTGTATAAACGTCTAGGTCACTAATTTATTGTAAAAATATAAAAAAAAAAAACATAAATAAAACAAGACTCTCCGTACTAAAAAAATTTCAGTACATTCTGTTCACCTCTTCGCGGTGAGAATCGGGAATCCTTACAGATGACAAACGAACAGAAAAATTTTATAACCTTATAATATTTGAAAACAAATTTGTTTTTTGTTATAATAGCGGCTATATTGGATCCGACATGAAAAATGAAAATTGTATGGCCAATTCGATATCAGCAACCTCATAAACAAAAAATAAGGGAAACCCACATGCACATTTAAAAAAAATGTATTGGTTGTAATAGCGGCAATATTGGATCCGACATTTTGTAAAATAAAAATCTGATATGAAATTCGAATTCAGCGACCTCAAAAAGAGAAAATGAATAGTCACTTGTGTAGTCAAGTATTTTATTCATTTTTAGCATTTTGGCCGCCATATTGATTCCGCTATCTTGAAACTAATTACTATTAATATATTTATGTGCTTTACTATTATTATGCATTCCAAATATAGTATATAAGCTGCTCAGAAAGTTATTTTTAAGATTAAATAAATAAATAATTCATGAAAATTCGACAGTCGATGCTATAAGTTCAGACAACTTTGGGCGGGTAACATATTTATCTTACAAGGTTTATTTAGTTCTATGTGTTTTATAGACGAAAACCAATCGACTGTCAAATGTCCGCTTAGGAGTTAATGGGTTAAATATATCTTTCTCCTAACTGGATTTCATGAGAATGGTATCCCATGTTTAAGGATATCACAGGAAAACGATCCACTATTCTTCTATTCAGGGCTACCACCATACAAATTTCAGCACGAAAATTGTTTGCCTGAGATAGGATATTCATGCGTGAACCAAGATACTTGGTGCCTTCACCCACCCGTCGATATAATTTTTATTGATAACTTTTCCTAAGGCTCTGTTTCTTAGGATTCTATCGCATCCTCCCTTACTAACAATACGATTTTATTTAAAAAATAGTTTATTACTTACTTTTTGTAAAAAGTTAATACGCATCGTACGCGCGTTTTACGCGCCCGATCATTTTACATTAGCGCCCGTGTTGCATTGCACTGCGCACACGTGTATACCAAGACCGCGTGTTTGCGTGCGTGTGTGTATATATATGTTTGTGTGTGGGTATATGTCGGTCTGTATTTTATTTTTACGAAATCCAAGATTTTGATGAATTTCGGTGTTTTTGAGGTCACTGAATCACAATATGTAGGTTTTTCAAAATGTGTATGGGTGTGTGTGTATATATGTGTGTTTATGTGCGTGTGTGTTTGTGTGTGTGTGTCAGCGTGCGTGTGTATATGTGTGATAGTTTGTGTGTGTGGGTGTGTTTGTATGTTTGTGGGTGTGTGTGCGTGTGTAAGTGTGTGTGTATGTGTGTTCATGTGTGTGTGTGTGCGTGTGTGCATGTGTGTATGTACACAATAACTTTTGATGACGACCATATTACAAGCTGAAATTTTACAGATATGTTAGATATGACCCAATATAGAACTGATTAGATTTTCGATCAAAATGGACGCAACGTACTGCTCATTTAAGAAAATTTTTAATTTAAAAAATTAAAATATAAGGTATTTATCGTTTAGGATTATACATTCGTTAAGTAGACGTAATTTCCTTCCGATTGGTTTATCTCACAATATTTTTAAAGATGGTTTTTGTTAAGAAATTGGATTTTAAAATTTTTTAAATTTGTAAAAATTTAAAAACTTTTTTTGTCATTTTATACGTTTGATATGTTAAAGAGGTACATAAGTTTATGTAATTTTTCATTCGATTGACGTATTTTACGATTACTTTAAGTTTGTATTTGTTAAAGAATTACAATTTTAAATTTTATAATTTGTGAAAATTAAAAAAAAATACTTTTGTCACTTTATACGTTTGATATGTAAAAAATATGCATATATCCATAAAGCTCGCGTAATTTCCTTTTGCTTATTGGTGTACCTTACAGTTACTTTAAAGTTGTTTTTGTTAAGGAAATGCGGTTTCAATTTTGAAAATTTTAAAAACAGTACAAAAAAATTATTGTCAATTTGTACATTAGATAAATGAAAAAACATGCACTTATTTTTACAATCTAGCCGTAATTTCTTTACAATTTATATATCTAATCATTACTTTAAGGTGATTCTAAAGCTACCAGTTACCGACAACTACAAGGAACCGCGTTTCTCATTTTATTTTCAATTTTAAGTAAATATCTCTATGAAACGTTATTGTCCTACTAAAAACCAACAACTTTCCAGAGAGATATTTTCTCAAAATTAAAAATTCGCCTTAAGTTATTTTTGTCAATAAAATACGATTTTTTATTTTGAATATGCATCTTATATGATCACATTTTGTGGTGGAAAGTTTGTAGATTTATCTTAAATAACTCAGGATACTTAGACCTGATTAAGTTTTTAAGCCAACAATATATATTTTCGATTATTCTTAAAATTACTTTAATCAATGTAAATACTCAATAAATGATTGTGCATGAAATCTCTTTGAGAAAACATTGTGCTAAAGCAGTTAGTAGTTGTTTTCTTAGTATAAAAATTACCCGAAAGACAATAAATAACTCCTTTCTTTCAATATTCATGTATTTTCAGTCACAATCTTCAATTGTTCATAACTTTGGGTAAGATTAATATTATTATATGAAACAAATCTAAAATAAAAGCTCTTTTTGCCTACTTTTATTGTATTTTGAATATTCTTTTTATCTACTATTAAAGCTTGTAGAATTATATTAATATGACTAGTAGAGGCTCTTCATTTTACCAAAATTATGCGCTCTTCAAGGACAATCACTTTATGTCTCGAGAA
The DNA here is from genome assembly GCA_949152435.1 of Gastracanthus pulcherrimus. NCBI lineage: Eukaryota > Metazoa > Arthropoda > Insecta > Hymenoptera > Pteromalidae > Gastracanthus > Gastracanthus pulcherrimus. Next base: position 39,631,441 of record OX424573.1, read on the forward strand.
AAAAAGGTGCATTAAAATAAAGTACGAGTGCTGGGCTTTATTTTAAGGTACCAAAAAACACCTCTCAGAGTTTTATCAAAATCAGTAATCCAGAGGTATGCCACTCAGTTTGTAAGAACTGACTTTTTTAATTAACTTTTCCAGCGTACATAACACTCATGAGGTCATTTTACCTCGCATCCTAGTGAATGCTACGATTTTCAAGTTTAGGGGAATCGAGAAGACAATTTGTTCGAAGCGGGACCTCACCTTCGATGGCTGCACGACGCTATCGTGTTCATTTGCAATGAGTAAACCTTCACATCCCATGTGTACTTATACATGTGTACATGCTGAAATTCGTTGATGGCGAATTTGAGAAAGGTTGTTTATTCTGAGTACACGTACCTTAATAGTGTAAATTTGTTCTTGCGATTTGGTTCAATATTGCACGATGAGTCGAATGTTGATCTGAGTAACCGTTTTTGCTACAATTATCATTTATATTTATTTAATTATTAATACCATTGTGATGTCCACTGGAAGCAAAGTCGTAAGTTGCATTTTGATCGAAAACGAGATAAAATCGCTGCTTCTTTAACAAAAACCTTTTAACATGTAAACTATTATATGTTAATTTTCATGGAAATGCATTTTCTTACTTAATCCTTTCATATCCGACTTAAATTTAGCCATGATATACCACTTTCTTAAAGTAGTGCTAAACCCACCCGTCACCGATAATCACGAGGACCCACCTTTTGGAAATTTGTATAAGAATATAGTTCTACATAAAACTGAAATTAAGTAATTTTTTCCCATATTCTAAGATAATTGGTTACGAACATATTGGTCCCAATGGGCCAATTTAGGTTTACGAGACTAAAATTGTTTGTTTTGTAAACTATTTTGACCTGATGCTATTTTGGTAACTTGGTTTTACAATTTCAAGGCCTGAAAGTAATACAAAGATTAAAATTTATATTTATATACTTATACAACAATGCAATCACCTAAATAACGTTTTATACGGTTGAAGAATTCAAGACAAAAATTTGAAGCCCTGCAAAATATAAATAAGTCTATTAGGTCAGTCTAGCTGCAGACTACGTGAAAGAACTATAAATATAGTTATGAGATAACTGGATATACAGTTCGAGTCTATTAAAATCAATTTATGTTCAAAGAAACTCACCTTAATTAATCACGCAATTTTATTCGAATACAAATCTTCCAAGATATTTTATAACATTTCCTGTCGCTGTTGTGTAATAAAATAACTACATCAACCAAGTTGAAATTTCTTGTTTCTCTCTACTTATCTAACATAAAAAAACACATTCAAAGAAACATACTCAAAAAGTCAAAACGCATTGATCATTTGATACACTAGGGCAAAATTACATGCTAAGCGCGTCTTTTCTTTCTATTAATTTCTTGTTTATATTATCTAACTACTATATTTCAATTTAGAATTACTTGTAAAACCAAAATTTATAATTGTAACTAATATTGAAATTTGACGTTAAAAATATGTAAATAATGATATACACTTAATTCTATTAAAAATAAACAAAAGCATAATAATTCAAATATACTATTTTATGTACTATTTATATACTATTATATGTATTTCATTTCCTCCTAAAGGAAGCTTTGTAATAGTAAAAAAAGTTCTCTTAAAAACATGTTAGAAATATGTTTTGTGTCATTTGGGATCAAAATACACTATTTTTAGAAAATGTCCGTATGTGTGTGTGAGTGTGTGTGTATGTTTGTGTGGGTGTATGCACATGCGTGTGTGCGTATGTGTGTGCGTGCGTGTGTCTACACCGTCTGTCTGTGAACACTTGATTAGTTTGGAGGAAACTACGTGCCAATGAATTGGCAGCGGTCTTTTAGGTTTAAATTAAAGAAGTATAAAATAAAATTGACTTTTTTCTTCAAAAACTGAAAATTTTGCTTTTCAAAAAACTGTTATAAACTAAATTAAGGTAAAAACATATTTTAAATATTTCCTGAAAGTTTCAAGGAAAATGATTGGAAATTGGATTTTTATGCCTGAAGTAAGTGAATTTTGGCTGAGTACGTATGTCATAGTCTTCGAACAGTAAGTACCCGTTCACTGGGTGATTTTAACATTACAACCTCTCAAATAATTGCATTTTTATATTCTTTTAAGTATATATACCGGTCGAGAACCTCAACCTAACTTTAGTAGTTTAATTTCTAGTTCAGCCAAATTTTGCAGTGTTATGTAATATGTAAAAATAGAATTTAATATAATATTTAAAACTCCAAATGATGATTTAATTTTATTTTATAGGATATAAATACGTAAATAATAGGTAAAAACTTGCCTTCTTTTGTGTACGTTTCACGATGACATTTTTAAAATTTTCGATTCAGAAATATTTTTTTTGACAAATAGTAGTACAAATATTTTCATAAAAGTTTATGTTTTACATATTTTTAAACAATTTCTTCATAAGAAAGTCGATTTTCTGATGATTTTTACTGCTTTTTTAAAGTAAAAAAAATAATTTCTCCTCATAATAGCTGTAAATAAAAATCATACTACACATTTATTAATTATATATATAGTAATCAGCAAAATAAAAAAGTTTAAAAAGAATTCATTGCAAAATTCATCGCCAAATGCACTTTGAAATTTATAAATAATAAAATCAAAACAAGTTATACATAATTTTGTTTAAACAAATTAGATTACAAAAAGTGATTGACTGATATATTAATCTCTTAAAAGGATACTGTCAAAAAGAATTACAAAAGTTTTTTTGTAACTTTAAATAATTACAAACCATAAATTGTTAATTAAACAATGTTTATACTTTTATTGATTTTCACAAATTTCGACCAGCCTATACCCTTAAGTAAGTGCAATTTGTGGTTTTACAATTATAATATAAATATTATACAGTATTTGTGAATTTTCACTTTTTAATTAAACACCAGATTACCCCCTTAAATCTACTACAAAATCAATTATTTTAATGATAATTTAGTTTATTAAGTTAAATAAAACTATCTATCTAAACAACTTTAAACTTCTATTATTTATATTATATACTTTTTCTACGGTTTGATATTATATACTTTTTCTACGGTTTGGAGGTTAAGAGTCAGAATTGTCATCAGCGACTATTTGGCTACAGTGCATATGGTCCCAAGCACGGTCGTATACACGGTGTATACTACTGTGTTTCTAGCCGACCGGTCTTACTTAAATTAAAGTCTTACATATTATATAAACAAAACCACAAATATGTTTTCTAATAAGCTTTCACGTGGTTTGAATCGCGCGATATTTGAGCACAGACATAACAATATATACATGAAGATTAGCCAATACTTGGTAATCATTTTCTTAGGTCAATATATCACAGGTATCAATCACAAAATTACGTTACATATTACAATATTATTATTGCACATTTTTTGTTACATATTTCTTATTACTAATACTTCGGTAAGTATAGTAGTAGCAGAATATTTAATGCATTTGATAATATTTTTAATTCAATTTAATTTGATAGCATTTTTTAATATTTTTACATCACATCTGCTGACTCAAAAATGTGCTTAGGTATCGTAGCCGTAATCCTGTTAAGCGATGACAGGTATCTAATGTTGCGAGGTATCGAATTCCAGAGGCGCGCACCGTGAGCGCTGAAAGAGTTCAGGCCAACATCGGTGCGAGACTCCGGAATCGTGATTGCTTTCGAATCTCTACCCGAGGTCCTAGACTGATTTTTTTAACAAGGATAGCAAGGTACGGCGGCTGCCTGATTGCAATTGTTTTATATAGCAATACTGATGCAAAATACTCCCTTCTTTCCTTCACACTTAACCAGCCCAGTCTTCTCCAATGGGAGAGGGGGGGGAGTATCGTGTTTATCCTTTCTAACACCACAAATGTACCTGACACATGAATTTTGCAATCTTTGAAGCCTACTCTGGAGCTCACCTGACACGCCAAGATACTCAACGGAACAGTAATCTAGATGTGAAATAACGAGAGCACTTGAAAGCTGCTTGCGTAGCACCTCGGTGGTACAGGATCTAAAGAATCTGAGCCCGGACAGGGCTCTGTTAACCTTTCGACTAACTGCATCCACTTGCGGTTTCCATGTTAATTTAGAATCCATGACAACACCTAGGTTGATAATTACTACACTTTGTGAATTAGCGCGTTTTCAGTGTACCTTAATGATGGCGCTTAAAGCTTCGTTTTGCATGACTTCAATTTAATTCATATTTGATTTACTCGTTTCTTCCCATACTGTTGATCTATACGTTAATATTGGTCTTATAAATGTTTTATAAATTAAAAGTCCGTTTTTGATACCTAATGCTGAATGACTTCTTATTAACGGCATTAGTTTCGCAAATGCCCCAGTTGCTTTGTTATACGTATTTGTGGTGTGCGCTTTGAATGTTGGTTTTTGGTCTAGAGTTACTCCAAGATAATTTACACTGGTTTTCCATGGTATGGCCGTATGGGTGTGTTATCAAATTTAGGGAGCTCTAGACCTTTAGGTAGATTGCGTTTTATAGAGAAAATTATTGCTTCTGATTTGACCACGTCTATATTAATTCGCCATTTAGCGCACCACATATTTATTTTACTAAATTGTTCGTTTAGATTTTTAACTAGTGTGTTATTTCTCATTGATGTCCCGAATATTGCTGTCATCAGCATAGATACCCATTTCAACATTATGTTTAGTGGTGGTGGGAATATCATTTATATACAGGCTAAATAAAATTGGCCCTAATAGACTACCCTGTGGCACTCCTGCTTTTATCGGTAATTTGTCCGATGTTATACCGTCGAGTAATAACTCGAATGATCTATCGTTCAAGTAGGACGCTAGTAGGTGTATTCTTTATGAGATTTTGGCTTTAAATATTTTTTTCATTAGTCCATTAATTCAAACACTATCAAAAGCTATTTCGACATCTAGTAGAACCGCGCCTGTGTCATATTTTAAGTTAATATTTCTGGTGTATTCTGTTATGTGTAATATTTGGTTCAATGGCCCTCGCAGAATGCCAATTGTTCTTCTCTTATTAAATTATTCGCGTTTATTTGTATTAGTGATTTGAGTGCTTTGCTCATTGTATTTAAAAAACTTATAGGACGAAAACTAGTTGGTAGGCTTTACCCGCTTTAGCAAAGACTAAAATTAAGGCTCTTTTTCATTGGCTAGAAAAATAACTAAATTTAAAACAAGCATTAAAGATATCAGCTAATCTCTTTAATATGAGTCTAGGTAGGTGTTTTAGTACAAACTTTGAAATTTCATCTAGTCCCGAGGCTTTATTATTTTTCGTTTTTCTGAAGTACTGCTTGGAATCTGTACACGGTTGTTGTAAAAAGTCTGCTACTAGATTATCCGTTTCGTCTGTAAATTCTGGTAGGGATGAGTTGTCGTATGGTGTGAATGTTTTCGCGAAGTTTTCTGCTAGTCTTCTCGCCTTGACTTCTGGTGAGAAATATTCAATGTCGTTATTTTCTACTTTTAAGGGCGGAATGTTAGTTCGCGTTAATGTTAATTAATGTTAAGTTATTTTACTGTATCGTTCCAGGATTCACATATAAATTCTTTAATTTTAAGAGCAATAACTTTACGCTATCTGTTTGTTTTGTTTTAGGTTAGAGTTAGGTTTTCTGCGGTATTCGCGACGTATTATGTTGCGTTGATTAATTAATAGTAAATATCGTTTGGTAAAGGTGCACCACCGTTTTTGTTTTGGTTTATTGGCGTTGAAATATTTATTGCTTCGGTATTTATTGGTGTTATACTGGCGATGGCGGTATCGATTTGTTCTACATTGTTAAGTTCATATTCGTTTTGGATATTTTTGTTTATTATGCGAGGAGTTTAATCCAGTCTGTTTTCGCAAAGTTATGTCTGGCTGTTGGAACGTTAAAACACATGTCGAGATCTATAGTTATCAATGGAGTAGTGATCTGAGTCTAATTCGTGTATGGCTGTAACATCGATTGCACTTTGCAACTATTTTTCCGAATGTGCCGGTTAATGACTGTCAAAAGGTGCCTAATATTGTATCCTGCGGCTACTCTAAATAATCGGACTATATATAGACTAAGCTAAAATGAACAAACTCGACATTGCGTCAAAAGTTAAACTTAAATACCTCAATATCTGTCGTATATAAATAATAATAATAGAAATAATAATAATAATAATGATAATAATAATAATAATTTGGTTTTTTTCGAGGGTATGTAGGAAATGCCACCTAAGGCACACCCGACTGGGTCCGCACAGCCAGATAGTGTGGGGATGGTTGGGGATACATCCGCCGTGTGTATAATATAGGACGAAAAATAAAATAAACAATAACGCGAAGAAAAACTACACAGCCGTTGCATCACAAACCGACCCACTAAAACCTACCACCCTTTCCACTTCTGGCGGAACCCACCCTGATACCGTTTATCACATTACCTCAGGGTGGTGCCATTCTCGTATCGTCTTGGCAACCGCTGCTGCCTTGACCTGAAACAAATTTAAAAATTCACAATTTTAAATCCCCCGAGGGGACGTCAGATCTAACCCGTCTCATTTATATGCGTATTCGAACCGGCGCACTCATCTCCGTACGGAATCGAGAAGTATCCCTGTCCCTCCCCGAATAATAATAATAGTAATAGTAATCATAATTATAATAATAATAATGATAATGATAACAATGATAACAATGATAACAATGATAACAATGATAACAATGATAACAATAATAACAATAACAAGTAATAAGAACATAGCGACGATTATAAGAAAATGGCGAATATTAAAGAATAAAAATCTATTTTTTAGAAGATGATTACGTTACAATAAACAATAACAAGCAGAGTTGAGAAGATTTAGGGTTTGTTGTAGAAAACAAGCGCAAGCAAATGTACGATACCAAACCTACATCATCTAGAACATCTCAAGGTCGAACGAGTGCAAATGAACATACGACGCGAGAAACATCTCTAAGCCAAGCGAGTGCACGACGCAAAACTTACAGCACCAAGAAAGCTCTTAAGGTTAAGCGAGTGCATGCAAGCACAGGACGCACCGAGCACCGACGCTACGAGGCCAAGTGAGTGCAACGGGACAAGAACCTCTCGAGACAAACAATACCAAGAAAGCCAAGCGGTTGAAATGAGACAAACAATACCAAGAAAGCCAAGCGGTTGAAATGAGACAAACAATACCAAGAAAGCCAAGCGGTTGAAATGAGACAAACAATACCAAGAAACTCGCGAGACAAACAATACTAAGAAAACCCTCGAAGCCAAGCGGATGGAATTAGACAAACAATACCAAGAAACTCGCGAGACAAACAATACCAAGAAACTCACGAGGCAAACAATACCAAGAAAATCGTCGAAGCCAGGCGGATGGAATGAGATAAACGATACCGAGTAACTCTCGAGATAAATAATACCAAGAAACTTTCGAGACAAATAATACCAAGAAAATCGCCGAACCCAGGCGGATGGAATGAGACAAACGATACCGAGTACCTCTCGAGATAAATAATACCAAGAAATTTTCGAGACAAACAATACCAAGAACGCTCTCGCGGCTAAGCATGCTAAAGAAGACGGACGCTTGGAAGGGGAACTTTCGGACTGCGTGTAAAAGGGACGCCATCCACTACTCGAGAGCTTATTCTTCCTGAAACCTTTCACGCATGCAGAACCACTGACGAAAGGCTACATTACAAATCAAATTGATTACTTTGTAAAGTCATTATTAAATCTTTGTTGAATATTATGCACGTTAATTTCTGAATATTAATGTATAAATTCAAATTCAAATAAATCTTGTCATTTTAAATCCTTGCTTGAGACACTCTTCAATGCCTTATAGAATAATCGAACTAACTCTTTGCAAATCGACTCTTGCAAATAAGCTGCTTACGCCATAGACTATGAACCTTATACCATAAACTATGCACATTTTGACTGTCATCAACCGGTACGTTCGCAAAAGTAGTTTTGCCCTCGGGTGTACACATAGGTTTTGTTTTTGACAGTAATTGATTAGTTTTGAACTAAGTGTATTGATTGTTCTGCTACCCCAACACGTGTGTTTTGCATTAAGATCTCCTGTAAATATGAGAGTAAAATTAGAGATAATAATATTATTATGTGTATATTTTTATACTATGTACATTTATACTATGTATGTTAAAGGAAACTGATTTAGAAATAAAAATTCAACAATATACTTGACAGCATATTAATTGATTTCACTACATTTTTAGGCTTCATTCGTGATTCATTTGTATAAAACTATATATTGTAGTAGAAATCTTTGACTATATAAAATTTGTACTTGTTATTTTCAAGTTTATTTGTAAATATTTGCTATTATTTAAAAAATATATTAATCGGATATCGGTTACATGACATTATATAAATACTTTTGAAAGAGAATAACGTTTTTTTTATTTATATTATTCTGTTTAATGTATTCCTTTGATATTAACATATTTTCTTCAATTTATGAATGGGGAATACTAAAACTTATACTTGCCAACATTTTACTTTTTCTAAAAGTATTTTAGAGTGATTTCACAACTTTTTAAGAGACTGAAAGAGTCGGCGTAAATAATATCTTTGAAATCTATTTGCAAAGATGGTCTTTTCTTATTTAGAAATAGGATTTGAATAGTATTTAATAGATTCGGCACATCCGGAAACGCACAAGAGATAAAACGGTCTGTACCCCATTGTGCACACCATATTATTTGTAACACAAGTTTTTGGACTACGCGTCTTTCTATGCATTTGAAGTGAAACCAAATACATATGACCGTTTTACGTAGACATATAAAGTATATAGACTACGCATTAAGATATGGTCTCGATTTTCCAGTTTAGAAAGAGACAAACAGTTGTGAAAAATAATTTCGTAGTCTTATGATATGACAAAAGTTAATAATATTTATATTGCACCATTATACAATGTGAACATATTATCTTAAAATTAAAACAGAATTTAAATGATCTACTCTACTAATAATACATCTGAATTTATGTTAAGATGTTTACATTAGCCAATAATTCGTCAAACTGGAATAAATCCTTAGATAAAGGTCACCGTCAACAATATTTTAAGTAAACACTTCAAATGATTAACAACACTTCTCACATAATTTATACTTTTAATAGATTCAAAAGCGAATATTAGTTATTTCTAGCTGTAAAAATACCATAGAATTTTCTTAGAAGTGCATGACAATGTGGTGTGTGCAAGGGCTATTTTGAATATAGCCCGTTTTTACTAAAAAAGTAACACATTATGCTGAATAACTTTGAATATAAAGGCTAAAAAAATCTGAAATTTACAATGCAAATTCATATAATCATAACAAATATTCGGTGTAAGCTCTAGATTTTTAAAATTTAATACAGAGATTTTTAAATTTTCATCAGGGAACCACCTTAAGAACAAAAATGCACCCTTCACGGGATAAGGGTTAAGAAAAATATTTATTTTGACGTTTAACCCAGGCTTATCCCTCTAAATGGCGGGGTGAAAAGAAATACATTGTTTTGTATTTTATATCTGAATGACAAAGTATCTAGATACTCAAGTATCTATCAGATACAGTATTTTTTCATAAATATAGGTTTTAACCATAGGGTGTCATAGACAAAAATTATTAACAAATGTTTTCTGTGCGTTTCGGAGATTTTGTTGAAAAGTATCTAGTATCTCGAATTTCTAAATACGACTGTATCTGGTATCTTGTATCTAATTTAAAGATACTCAGTCTACCCATGAACCTTTGGTGACTCGGGGTCCATGGCCTCGCGATTTTATATCTGCACATACACTCACTGCACTTATTCGCAAAATATTGAATCATTTCGCGTCTACACTCACTGTACAAAGTATTCAATCATTTCACGTCTTCATTAAAAAAGTCAAGGGTCTAAATTTTTTGTCACGCGACCTTTCTGCTCGGCTGCATTTCTTACACTGGCGGACTTGTGTCGGGAAATATAACTCCCTCTGCTCCGCTAGGCTTTTGAGAAAAAGAATTAACAGACGATCGTTGCTTTGATTGTACACATGTTGCTCGCGTGTTTGTTTCATTTTCTCGCCGAGATGCTTGGCTCGTGTTGCCGTTGATCATAACAACGATTGTGCATATGTAATAAATAATATGTGAATGAGCGTTGATTGATTTCCAAAAAAATTAAGTAAAATAAACCCGGTGGTTACGTGAATTTCGGTGGCCATTGATGCGTATTTTATGGCAGTAATAGATATAAATTAGCGCTTAGAGTGCGCCTTTACGGTGATTATAAATATAAAAATATACAAAAAATTGCAGTTCATAAACTGTACCTTAGGTAGAAAGATCCTAAAAATGAGCCAAAAAGGCGAATACTTGTAAGAAAATTACATAATTTTAAATTAAAAATTAAAATTAAAATTAAAATTAGGTAGAAAGATCCTAAAAATGAGCCAAAAAGGCGAATACTTGTAAGAAAATTACATAATTTTAAATTAAAAATTAAAAATTAGGGAAAAAATAAATAAAAAAATTAAAGATATGTAGGTAGATTATATAATTTCAAGTTAAAAGTAAAATAAAATAAATTAAATTTTAACAAATCTAGGCAAGTTAAATATTATAGTTCGAAAGTTATGAGTGTTTACAAGAGCTGAAAATTACACTTACAGTTAAGGGCTTTGTAAATATCTTAGCACGAATATGTTATATAAAAGAATTACAGGGTCGTTTCTGCCACTGCTTTCCACGAGCGTGTCGATCCCTTTTTTTTACCTGCCGGGTAATGTTTATTAAATAATACAATAATAAAGGGGTACTTAAGTTTTACGACTGGCTTTAGGAACTTAGTAAATAAGTATGGGGCTGTGAAGAGATCGAATGGAACAACATTAAATTCGAAAAGTTGCCCTTCAAAGCAAAATTTTAAAAATATGTTGAGTTTTGGGTGTATTGGGATAAGGAAATAGGCGTCTTTGAGGTCGACCGTGGCTATATTATAACTGTTATGCCTAATTAACTTTAGTGCCAGATTGAGTATGAATCTTTTCCCCCCACTAGCCTTATCTCGATAAAAATTGCCCGTGACAGGGGGATACAAGGAGAAATCACTCCGTTTTGTATTAACTCCTTTATTACTCTTTAACACTCCATATGTTCACTGGCGGACGGTCGTGGTTCTGCAGAAATATTATTTTGAATTACTTTTTTTATTGAAAGGGATTTTGTATCCCGTAATAGAATTGATAATAAAAGGATCGTTTGTAATATTTTTACAATGTTCGTTAAACAATTTAAGTCTGCTGCCTAATACACCTCTATCTCTTCTTGCCCCATCTCTGCTGGCCTCGAATATAGCTCCTCCTTTGCTCCCTCGGGTGTCGCGTGCTCGTGTATTGTCCGAGAGGGTTCCTTTAGTTTAAATACTCGGTGCTTTGTATGAAAGGAGGTTTGAAAACGTTTCTCGGGGTTTTGGAGCCACTTATTTTTTCTGGTCGATCGGATTTTGGCACCTCTTTGCTCGCTTGTTCAACTTTTTTTGCTGTTTTAATTCTGTCCGTGAAATCTTTTCCGTACAAAAAAGCATCGATTTTGCAATCCTCAGATACGTGTCTCACGATTGATTTGAGCGAAGGAATAATAAATGCTCCACGGGTAATCGAAATCTCGTGGAGTATACCGGTTAGTAACCTTCCCGTATCCATAACGCATGCAAAAATTTCTTTTTGCTTTGAGACGTGATCCTCGCTCTCCTCAGCCATCATTTGAGTAAGTGCTTTCCCAATCGCACTGAGAGCTCTGTCCAGCTAGTTTTGCATTGTTCTTTGGTACTCGTTTCTACGTTGAGACGCTTGTACACCACACAAAATTTTACTTACTTTCAGAAAGAATCCGTACTTAAAAAGAGATGCAACAATTTTAAGAAATTCGGTGTTATGAAAGTAAAAAACCTCCAAAGTTTCTTAAAACAAGAAGACTTTTTTCCTAAATTTAAGTAAATTTTCTTACTGAAAAATATGTAAATTTTGTTTTCTGAAATTCAGAACACATTTGTTCTTAATTGAAGTAAATGTTGTTTCTTGTATGAAGTAATCTTTTATTCTTAATTTTAGTACATTATCTTTCCTAATTTCAGTAACGTTCTTTCTTATAATGATTTTATGACAAATTTAAGGTTATAACCTCAATTTGCACTGATAAACAAAGCAGGTATTTTCTTAATATGTAATTTGCGTAGAATATTAATAAGTATTAAAAAAACAGTTACACTGAGGTGTTATTTTTATCTGAATCAGCATATTTAATTCACATAATCAGTGTCTCAAAAGATTCACGGATAATAAAAAAAAAGTAAGTTAAGAATATACACATAAGTAAAGTTACCGATGGCTCATGAAGGATTCGAATGTATATTTCTCTTTAAGTACAAGGTACAAAATCATTCAATAAAATTATCCATTCACATAATCAAATTGAATTCAAACGTGTAATGGAAGTTGAATCTCTCCAGTGTTCGAAAGTTAAAGTAAGGTTTCTTTGGATATGTATGTGGGTGATTCTGAGCATAGCGTACAATTTGATGTCCCAGGTAAATTAAAAAAAAAAATTCTTTACTTAAGTTATCAAAAATTGTATATTTAACCCATTTCTTCCCAAGCGGCCATTTTATAGTCTGATGTTTAAAGATTCCGCAATTTATAGTTACAATTTTTGAATTTGTTACATATTTTGCAAATAGTATATATAGGTATGAAAGTTATCATAATTCACAGAAACTGAAACGTTTCTTATTTTTCTCTTGATTCATTTTTACAACATAACAACTTCAACTTTTTTGGTTAATTTCTAACTTATTTCTGATAATTCGTTGCTTACTTCTATAATGTAACATTTATTCCATGAATTATTTATTTAATTTTTACCTAAAATATAATAGAATTAGTATTTCTTTTTGATTAAACATTTTTTATAAAGAAAACTTATGCAATTTATTATTGATCTTTTATGAAAGATTTTGCGAGCAGCTGTTTTTCACTGAGAGGTCCGTTATAAAAGCGAGCGAACGTTGTAGAGTTCGTAGACCACCCTGCTGCCCTCCTGATTGTTTCGATGTTTGCACCGTTTCTTGCTGCTGCCGAAGTTGCCGCATGGCCTGTACTATGCGCTGAGAAAATATTGGTATCTATGTCTCTCTGTTTAAGGGTATTCTGAATCCATCTGCTGATAGACTGCGTCGTTGTCGCATAATACGGCTTTTTAAAAGTTATAAGTAACTTTTCTTCGTCTGATAGCCGAAAACTCTTGGTTCTTCTAAGATACTCTTGCAATGTTTTACCAGGACATACTTCCTGTCGATTAGGGATAAAAGGGATCTGTAATATTGGTTGCTCACTCATATATTTTGAGGTCTTCAACCTATCTGTTATTTTTATTTGATAAAGTTTCTCATCATCACTTATGTCATTAATATTTATTTTGGACAACGTCTGTTCTCTCTCTGCTATGCACAGGGCTAACAAGGTTACTAACTTTTTTGTTAATTTTTCCAAACCTATGTTTTCTTTTGGGAACCAAGTCGACAGATAATCTAATACTTTATCTGGATCCCACGTCGAAGAGTATTTTGCTCTATTTGGTATTATGTTGGCCACTCCTTTAAAAAACTGGCTTACTTCTGAATCTTTGCCGAGTTTATTTGACATAATAAGCGAAAGTGCTGTTCGATAGGCATTAAGGGTGCTATAAGAATTAACTTTATTATACTGTATTGTAAGAAATTCGATGGTATTAGCTGTGTTGGCGTCATATATGGATAGTCCCTTTTCCAAGCAGTATTCCCACCACAGCCGGAGTGGTTTTTCATATTGCTTTAGGGTACTACAGGTCATAGAAGCCTGAAAACAGAAGTAAGTAATGTATGATTTGGACCGAGTGCTATTAGCTCAGTTATCGCCAAGGACTTGTATTGTGGAAACCACGGCTGTGTCGGTCAATATGGCACAATTACAATTCCATCTGTTCCATGATCACAAGCTTTTCTCTTTTTTTGAAAACCTGCACAGTTCAATCTTTATTAAATATGAATTATTTTTTTTATTCCTACCTATTCTACCGTCGTGAGATTTATATTCGGACTTTAATAAAGGTAATAAATGTCGATTCAGCAATTAAAACGAATTTATCCTTAGTAAAATTGACAAATCACAAAGGTCGCTATTTTTCATTTGATATTTAGAACATTTTATGTTAATCGCCTCATATGTAACATATATTCCCAAGATCAACAAAAAATGAAATAGTTTACTAATTTTTTATATGAATAAATATGTATTAATAATTATATTAATTATAGAAAATAAAATAATAATAATTTTTGTTTTATGGAAATTATATTAGATATAAATTAATAAACATCATAGGTAAGTTTAAATGATTTATTTATTATTTAACTCAGACAAAAAAGGAAATTCCTTGATGTTAAGGTTATGGCCGAGGACGCACGACGTCCTGCCTCGCTCTTTGAATAACCGAATGATCCTTGATCAAGGTTGCGGCCACGGACGCACGACGTTTCGCCTCGTGGTGGTCGAACGATTAAGAAAGACGCTCGGTGTCTGTTTTACGGCTGAGGAAGCGATACATCCCGCCTCAAATAAGTAACAAATTTTGAGGATCATGCGGACGTACCTGAATTCACCCTAGTTTCGGAGAAGAAACCGGCGAAAGGCCTGTCGATGCTCGACGGCAATGTGCGAGGACAGCAAGCCGTTGCTACCAAATTGAACCAGAGGATCAACCGATCAGATGATGCTTCACCAGGTCTTGAACGCTGAGCGAGATGCTTGCCCTGTTTTTTCGCCGCTATACATCAGATTGAACAAACGAAAGACGTCGAGCTGCTGTCTTCTCGCACCCTTATGTATCTCTTTCACCCGACGCTGGAACGCACACATTCGCAACGCAACACCATCGACATCATAGTTTATTATTTTTCGTAAGACTCTGAGAATTAACGAAAAAGGTGGGAAAGCGTAGAACTCTAAGTTTGTCCACGAAACTGTGAAAGCGTCTACCGCGATAGATTCTGGATTTTTGCGCTAGGAACAAAATTTGCTGCATTTAGCGTTAATATGGGACGCCAAAATATCAATCTTCGGAACGCCTAATATGTCCGTGATTATCTTGAATGCTCATTGGCCACTTCCCACTCCGTTTCCGTGGGTAAAACACGAGATTTCTTATCTGCAATTATATTATCTTTAGTATTGATGTATGATACGAACAAGTGTATTTGCCCGACCTCACACCATTGCCAGATTTCTCGCGCCATATTATTTAATTTCGGGTACTGTATTCCCCCCATTCTATTGATATACGCAATTTCTGTCATATTATCAATGCGCATAAGGATTTCGCAACCGCTCAAACGTGATGCAAAACATTTTAAGCCGTTTAGAGCTGCTTTTAATTCTAATAAATTGATGTGTCCTTCCTGATCTTTTTTGTTCCACCAGCCATGTGTTTTTTCTCCGTTGCAGTAGGCTCCCCATCTAGTAAGAGACGCACCAGTAAAAATTTCCAATTTATATTTATTTTCTCTGATAGGATTCTTTGCATTCCGTATATTCTTTTGCCACCATTTTAATTCTGTTTTCATGGAATTTGAAATTTTCATCACTTCATCAAAATCTCCGTTGATTTTTGAAGCTAAATATTTTTCACGCTCTAGTGTTTTTGTGTACAATATTCTCTAATTTGAAATGGCGGGTATCTATAAATTAATTGAGTTTCTTGAGGTTTAAGATAAACCTATCGTCTTCATTAGCTTTCTCGCGAAGAAAATAGGACGAAACAAACTGTCCTTCGCAGGGTGTGCACGCCGAAATTGTTCCCTTTTCTATTAAAATGTTTCTAGCTGTTCTTCAAGCTTTATGTTTGCGTGCTGATAAATGCGGTTCTGGAGAAGAAGTATTTTGAATTACTTTTTCTTTGAAAGGCATTTTATATCCCGCAACCGTGCCAATGACGAACAGATGTCTGACCAATAGCAGATTTTATCTCTGGATTGAGCGTGGGTGCATTTAATAGTAAGCAATTTTCCGGACAAGGGTACTTTTAATGATACTATCTCTAGTATCCTTAGTTAGTCCTTGAGAACAATTGTGTAACTACCTCTCGGCTATGTAAACATTGATAGGAGGTCCCGTTTCTTTGGATTGGGAAGAATCTTCTAGCAGATTAAGAAAGTTACTTTGTTGCACCTTCTGGAGTGCGGCTTCATTGACTTTCGCTTTGTTTTTATTTTCCTTTGTTGGCTCACTCTTAGATGGCGTGCTGCGGCGGCTACGCTCTGTACTGCTACCTGCAGATTCTGGACTCCTTGAGGAGCTTCTAGTATAGCGTCGTTTGTGTAAATCTCGGTCAATAGACGAGCGAGGCGTGCCTCTAGGGTTACACTCTGCGTTTTTGGTAAAGACATTCGCTGCATGATGAACTGTAGATGCGGGTCGTACTTCTAGAGTAACGATCACCGCTATATCTGGTACAGCTGCGGCTCCTGCTTGAACTACGGCTCCTACTCGAGCTGCTGCTGCAACTGTACATGTCTCGTCTGCGGTATATCGGCCCTGTAGGGGAACGCTCTCTACCGTTTCCGTCCGAGACTTTGCGCGGGCTTCTTACCTCTGCGCTGCCTTTGTGAATGCCATCTTTCTCGCGTTACGTGGATAGCTCACGTCCGCTCGATTCCCTTTGACGATCATGCTGTCCAGAACGAGAACGATTTCGTCGACACCTTGTCTCATAAACGTTCTTTGAACAAGAAGACAGTTGCGGGCTCCATCGCGATCGCTCGCGAGAGCTTCGATCATGGGGGCGGGGAGAACGTCCGGCAAAACTCACGCTGCGCGAGCGATAACGTCGTTTTTTACTCTTTTGATGCACATGTTTGTATTCCTTATTTTCCGACCGACCGTGCTTTCGACGGCGAGCATGATGATCAGTCGAATTAGGACTGATGATGATAAAAGAAACTAATCCTGGTACACTTTACGTAGGAGCGCGTGCTATCGTGTGTGGCACCGAACGCACAGGAAAGCGTAATGACGGTTGATGACGAGAACGGAAGGCAGTGAGGCGCTAACAGCGCCCTTGTTGGTGAGTGCAAAAACTCTTCGCTTTAAAATTCTATGGCAGAATGTACGGTGAGTTGTAATACTACATGTTTGATCTAGATGCCGAGGAAGTGTTGTACAATTATACGTGGGAGAAATTACTATGTAATATGGGAAACAGTTCCATGTAAAGTAGAAAAGAGTCCCATAGAAATAGCAAAAGTTACATATAAAGTAGAAAAAAGTACAATCTGAAATGGAAAATTTGCGAGTTAATAAAAGAAACATTTCGATAATTTACATGGGAGAATTAATGCGTAGACTCCAAAATTTTACTTAACAATCCACCATATCTCACCAATGCTAGATGTACAGGGGAATTTCTACCATATTTTTTCTGTCAGTGTATAAGAACCACTTAGAGGGGTCTAAATCATGGAAAAATGACATAACTTACATATTTAAGATATAAAAACTTGCATTAACTTAGATTACAGCGTATAAGACTGGCGCATTAAATTCCGTACAATTTTCTGGACATGGATATTTTTAGATAAGGCTTTCGTCTCCTTTGTAAGCTCTTAGATGCAATTGTACTGCGTTCAATCTACAATATTGGCGTTAATGGGAGGGCTCGTTGTTTGGCCAACAGACATGTCCCGAGCAAGTTTACGAATTCGCCCCTTTCTTTTGTTGCCTTGTTATCGGTAGTCCTTTTTTGTTGGCTGCAGACTGATTCGCTGCTACAGGCCGAGCCGCGCGATGTGCTTCTACTGCGACTTTCGTTTCGACTGCTATATGAGCCAGCAGAAGAACGGGACGAGCTTATATGTACTAGTCTCGTTTGCAGGTCGTTCTTCTGGGGTGACGATCTGTTGTCTCGAGTTGCCTTTGTATGCGCCATCTTTCTTACGTTGCTCCCGTGTTTAGACGATTTTTGTGTCACTGTTTTTTCACTCATCTGGCTATGGCATCTGCCACAAACCTGGTTCCGATGATTTCTCTCGCGGACGTTATATCTTCCATGCGAAGGGTAACACGCATCCCTGCGATTTTCCCTTGAGCGATCTCAGCAGCTTTGATGAGTTTTCCTGTGAGACAACCTTGAATAACTCCTGCTGCGTGAGCAATGTCGTTTTCTTTTTATCTACGATGCGCACTTTATTTTTTATTGGAATTTGAACGGTCACGTTTTCGAGATTGCCTTTGTGTCGAGTTCGAATTTATGTTTGCAAAGAAAAGAAAACACAGCGTGTTTATGCGTGTTTGAGCATGTTTGTGCCAGATGGAATATCTACTAAGTTTCTAAAACATCAACTATACAAAGAAAAGAGAACCAGAACAGAACGATGAATTTGCTTCTTTTTGGCTCTTTTGCTCTTTCTGTAGTTGGTATTTTAGAAAATTACTAGATATTCCATCCAGCACAAACACGCTTGAACATCTTCAAACACACATAAACACGCTGTTGTAGAACCAGCCTAATCCGGATTGAAACAATAACTTTATCCAAGCGCGTGCTTTCGTATGTGAACTGGAACGCTGCACATGAAAGCGTAATGACGATCGGAGTCGAGAGCGGCCGGCAGCAGACCCAGAGATGCATAGGCAGCGCCCTCGGTAGTAAGCACGAAATCTTTCTAGCTTTAAAATCCTGTGGATGGAACTCATGGTGAGTAGTGATATTTAATCTAGAGGACGAGTCAGAGAAGTACAATTCAAATTGAAATCGCCTACATAAAGATGCGGGATCCACATACTAGGTTCTGTTCTGCAATAAAAATTAATAATTACAAAAATTTGGGGTTTTTTAATCTTTAAATACCTTTTACATGATAAATACCGATAAAACTTGGCTTATATATCATTAAAAATGTTACCGACGTAATAAGAAAAAAGTTTCCGGTGTCAGGGCTCAAATTTAGAAGTAATCAAAAATATTTCATTATTTTAAGTTTTTTTATACTTCGCACAGGATAATTTTAGCTAGAACTTTCTATCATGAATTCTTTAATCATTTAGAGTCGGCCGGCACCTGAATTAGTGGAATTAGGCTTATAAAACGCCTACAATAGAAATTTCGCACTTACAAGGAGAATACAAACCCTACGGAACTCGGATTTTAATGAGGATTTGGGATGTGCTTTCTAGTACCTAAAAATAAAGCCTAGCACCCTTAGATTGTTCTAATGGGCCCTTGTATTCGAGATACAAGCTATTTTACTCCGAATATGCGTTATTTTAGTGAAAAAAGATACCTCTTCTAGTGATTATAAATATACATATATTGACAATAGAAAAAATGGCTTAAAAGATAATAAAAGTAGGCAGAAAGAGGTTTATGGTAAGACCTGTAACGTTAAAAAATATTAATCGGAGCCAAAGTTATTAACAATTCGAAGATTATGACTAAAAATATATAAAAAATCAACGAACATTTTTAGTTTCTGAGAAAGAAGTCATTTTGAGAAAAAAATCGATTTTCTATTTCCTACGGTTACTAGAGCACGGATAAAAAAAATCGGTGGGACAGTAGATCGATATGCGCTGAAAGTATTATCGCTGGAATTTACAAATTGTTCGTTACATCAGCGACTGCATTTGCTGAACCAACAGACGTAATCTTGGGAACACTAGCTAAAATACATTGCAAAAAGTAGTTCAGCTCGTTCAGCACAAGACATGAGTTAAATTACCGAAATTTTCCGTCTAGAACAGTGATTCATGGCTACTACTGAAAAATTCGGTAAATCAGCCAACGTAATCGTTGAAACAGCGGACAATGTTGGCTACATACAGCAATATAAATAGCTAATACTGCAAAAACTTTGGGAGGTGTGTGGTTGCTAGAGAGCTCCGAGCGGCGCCGTTTTTATTTATATTGAAAAATATTTGTTTGTTTTTGATAACATTTGTGCAAAATGTCGTAAATATATATACATATACATATACATATACATATACATATACATATACATATACATATACATATACATATACATATACATATACATATACATATACATATACATATACATATACATATACATATACATATACATATACATATACATATACATATACATATACATATACATATACATATACATATACATATACATATACATATACATATACATATACATATACATATACATATACATATACATATACATATACATATACATATACATATACATATACATATACATATACATATACATATACATATACATATACATATACATATACATATACATATACATATACATATACATATACATATACATATACATATACATATACATATACATATACATATACATATACATATACATATACATATACATATACATATACATATACATATACATATACATATACATATACATATACATATACATATACATATACATATACATATACATATACATATACATATACATATACATATACATATACATATACATATATGTTATATGTAATTTTTCGAGGTTAGAATCTTCGTATGTGTAATGAATGTAGTATTCTAAAGATTGCTTTATATTTTGGTTTTTAGAAGAAGAATTTGACTAATATATTATTTATATTATCTTTTCATACTCTTTGATAACTTGCTTGTACTTATTGATGATAAACTATGTTTAACTGGTAAATTTTCTTAAAATCATTCAATAACTGGCACATGCCCCGTGATAAGTATATTACTAACCCTACGAATTGTATTTTAATTGATATATATTTTGTTCATATTTAAAACTTAATATAAACTAAAAATTATTATTAATTAACTTTAATACCTTTATTATATTATGTACATGTAAACTTCTTTAATTTTCAACTAATCGGTTAAAATGACTCTATACAATTTAAAATGAATTTATTTATATAAAAGAATTAATACGATGTTTCATAATTTAGCTATTTTTGTTAGCTAAACGTTTATTTTTCTTTGCAAAAATAGCCACGTACAGTTGCTATATTAGTCAAGATTTCGGTATTCCAGCAAATGCGAATCGTTGTGTCGATACTAACAGCGGCTAATAGCTGCTCCAGCCATTTTTTTCGCTGTTTTGGCTAGGTACTTTTCAGCGTGAGTAAATCAGCAGCATTTTATCTGAATCTTTTTAGAAAGGTAGTTTTCCAGTATATCATATATTGTTTGTGATAAAAGATTGTTTAATTATACCTCTATTATATTAACAGAATACCACTGCTGTATAAATTTTCTGTTATTTTCTGTTAATATTATTTTTTTATGTTATAATAGCTGAAAAAATTTTTTTTATCACTTTCTGGCCTTAATCTTTACATTTACCTTCAATCCTATTTCTCTTAAAATATTCTATGTGCGTTAGATATAAGAGATATAATAGAGATATATTGCATTAGATATAATAGAGTATAGATTATATTATCAGAATACCACTGCTGTACAGATTTTCTGTTATTTTCTGTTAAGATTATTTTTTTATGTTATAATAACTGAAAATTTTTGTTTTCACTTTCTGACCTTAGTCTTTACATTTACCTTCAATCTTATTTCTCTTAAAATATTCCATGTGCGTTAGATTAGATAAAAAATATGATTATAGGGGAGGATCCTTTGTGCGTACGTACGTACGTCCGACCGTCCGTCCGTCCGTCCGTGCCGATATTTTCGAGATCTTTAACATAGTCGAGATTCAGATATATTGGGAGGTGCAAATCAATTTTAAAGTGGGATATCTTTTTTTAAGTGGAGTACGTACATGTGTGCGAGATGTTCATATCAAGCATGGTCCAGATATTATTAATTTTATAGTGGGTGTAAAAGGCTAACAATTTGATGGGTGATTGTTAATGGGTGATTGATAATGTGTTGAAGTATATTTTTATTATAATTTTTCTATGGTGCATTAATGTATTTCCAAGATGTGGTCCAGATGAATGGGATTCGGGGAATAATTCTTGATACAAAATGATCAGTATTTAAAAAAAAATTCTAAATATGTTATATGCTATATGTACAGATATATATCAAAGATAATAATTGCAAGATGCGGTTCAGATGAATGGGGTGCTGGGAATAATTATTGATACAAAATAATGAGAATTTTTTTTAAATTCTCACTTATGATATACATGATATAAATATATACATATAAAGATATATATGAGATATGATAACTGCAAGATATGGTCCAGATGAATGGGATGCGGAGAATAATTCTTTATACAATATGATAAGAATTTGTTTAAAAATTCTCACTTATTGTATACATGATACAATATATATATATATATATATATATATATATATATATATATATATATATATATATATATATATATATATATATATATATATATATATATGAGACATAATAACTGCAAGATGTGGTCCAGAGGAAATTAAATAATGTAACTAATGATACAAAAATAGAAATAACTTTATACAAGAAGGATAATTATGATAGATATTATTATGATAACACAGGCACACAAAGGAAAAAAAGTTCATGTTCCCGGAACCAAACTAGTATATCTTTATGTTTTTGGGGTCGCTGAATCCGAATCCGGTGACCGTTTGTCTCCATCAGGTCAGGTTCAAGGTCATTTAAAGGTCAAATGATGGAAAAATGGTCAAATCGATTAAAATTATTATTCCTATATATTTTGGGGGTCGCTGAAACCAAATCCGATATTCATTTGATCCGACAAGGTCAAATTCAAGGTTATTTCAAGGTCAAATTTGTTTGTTCTGCTAAACATGAAGTTTTCACTGCAGATACCGAAAGAACGGGAAATTTTACATCTAGATATCTATTCAATTTTTTGATAACATAACCCCCAAGGACATTTCAAGGTCACTTCATGTTGTTGTATGGAGGATTCATATGAAATTTGCAAAAATCAGAAAATGTGTCTTCACGGGACTAAACTACTATGTCAATATGTTTTTGGGGTTTCCGAGTTGGAATTCGAGGTTCGTTTACTTCCAGTATGTCAGGATAAATTTCATTTTAAGGTCAAATCCAACAAAAATGTTCAAATCTATTCGCATCATCACTCGGTTATATTTCTGGAATCGCTGGAATGTGCATTTTTTATCTCACTATTCTACTTCTTCATCGTTTCGCCTTCTTTTATATCGTACTCGTTTATCCTCAAAAGATCTGTGCAAGGGATTTCTCTTGCGTTTTTTTCATTTTTCCGTGCTTTCTCTCTGCAACATCTAACAGAAATCTGCCATCATGTTTTCATCCCATCTACCCTGAAATCTTCGTTCTAGATCTTTGAAATCTTAGTGAAAACGTTCTCCTTCTTCAAAGGGCGTCCGTGACTCAGTTG
Source organism: Gastracanthus pulcherrimus (assembly GCA_949152435.1). Classification (NCBI taxonomy): domain Eukaryota; kingdom Metazoa; phylum Arthropoda; class Insecta; order Hymenoptera; family Pteromalidae; genus Gastracanthus; species Gastracanthus pulcherrimus. Next base: position 39,654,945 of record OX424573.1, read on the forward strand.
GTTAAGGCGCACGCTTTAACTAGCAGATATACGCTTGCTCCAGGGGTCGAGTGTTCGATTCCCGGTGAAGGCAAAACTCGGATTTTTTCTGAGTTGTTTTTCAACGGGAAAAGTACCCTGGACTCCGGCTGTTTCAAGGCGGATTTTTCCCCGAAATTTTCTTTCAGTGTAGTTCCGGGTTGGATTTGACCTTAAAATGAAATTTATCCTGACATACTGGAAGCAAACGAACCTCGAATTCCAACTCAGAAACCCCAAAAACATATTGACATAGTAGTTTAGTCCCGTAAAGACACATTTTCTGATTTTTGCAATTTTCATATGAATCCTCCATACAACAACATGAAGTGACCTTGAAATGACCTTGGGGGTTATGTTATCAAAAAATTGAATACATATCTAGATGTAAAATTTCCCGTTCTTTCGGTATCTGCAGTGAAAAATTCATGTTTAGCAGAACAAACAAATTTGACCTTGAAATAACCTTGAATTTGACCTTGTCGGATTAAATGAACATCGGATTTGGTTTCAGCGACCCCCAAAATATATAGGAATAATAATTTTAATCGATTTGACCATTTTTCCATCATTTGACCTTTAAATGACCTTGAACCTGACCTGATGGAGACAAACGGTCACCGGATTCGGATTCAGCGACCCCAAAAACATATAGATATACTAGTTTGGTTCCGGGAACAAGAACTTTTTTTCCTTTGTGTGCCTGTGTAATCATAATCTCGCGACCTATGCAACCACACATCCCACACGAAAATAAAACATTATGGTATATTCTACTACAATATACAAATAATTAATTATCATATATATAAATATGTATTTTAAAAATATTAATAGTTGTCAAGAGAAATTATAGACCACATTAATAGTTCGCGAGCGATTGTAAACGAGCAAGCGATTCCCGCTAGTAATACATTAACATCAGAAATTGATTATAATTCAAAATGTTCATAAATAAATGGAAATAGATTCATTCAATAATTAAAGCTTTTTAAATCAATTATAAAAGCATTTTAGCTTAATTCCATTTACGTTGTAGAAATTGGATCATGACTATTGACGTAGATAATAGAATAATATTGAATACGACAACTGTACTTTGTATAAAATGAACAAAGGCAATCGCTCCCCCTAGTTCGACGAGTCTTTTGAACAGCTACGCTTGATATGCTAATAGAACTTAATCAATTAAAAGCCACTTACGGAGTAAAAATATCGAAACAATCATATTAATTTAGCTATAGAATATACTCTTTGCACAGATTTTTATTTAAATTAAAATAGCAGATACAAGAATTATATACTCTTGTATTTAATACTGAACGAATAGGTATATCGGGAATCATATTTGCATACATACTGAAAAATGATTATGAAAGTTTGTTCGCATACATATTTAATAACCATACGTCACGCTAATTCATAACAAAAATAACAAACATGCCAGTCGTAATAAAACCTAAACTGTTGCCTTAAATCTTGTCCTAGTCATTTTCTAATTTCTTCCTTCAAGGAATAAATAAATAAAAGCACTATTTTTATTGTTTTTTTTTATATTTACAGGAATTTTTCAGTATCTATATGTATCACAGTTCTAAAGTATAAAACTTATAATTTTAAAAACAAAACCTATTCATCCATCACCTGTGGTATTTCATTATTTTCGCATAATCGTGGCGGCATTCTTAGTTTACATAGAATCCATTACGTGAACAGTTACACATAACTCAATGTACAAGGAATGTTGCATTCCTTATACACATAAACAAAAGAGAGTAACAAGAATAAAATAGAATAAATATATTAAAAAACTAGAAGTCTACGCAAATACAATTTAAATAAGTGTAGCAAAAGATATTCTAATTTTACGTACTATATTGAAGAAAAAAACATCACTGAAAAAAATTAAAAGCAATTTCAGCTTTGTGATTCCAAACAGTATCTAATTTTTAGGTGTCAAGCTACTTTTGCTCAAGAGTTCGGTAGCTTCTACTTGGCTCCAAGTAGATTCTGCTTTCTGTGAGAGAGTAAGCAGTAATCAATCGACGCGCACAAGCAGATGTTGCTTGTCTCTGCAAGCAGCTACTACTTGAGTACCTCTACTTGACTGACAACGGCAGTTATTGCTTGACTGTCGAGTTAATATAACCTGTTTTTTTTTCAGTGTACGATATCATTTTTAATAAAGGAAAATCATGATGCAAACTTGATTAAACACTATGCTGTTGTTAAAATTCATTTCCCTATTTATAAGTATTTCATTAATTTATTAATTTTATATTTATGAATATTTCAAAAATATCCGTTTTAAAATCTAACGTGCAAGATGACATGCGATAAACGGAGAATCTTTAAAGAGATGAAATCTACTTATGCACGATACCAATATACGGTAAATGCATTTACAAGTTATTTTGCGTAAGTTGTATATTACACGAATTTGCGAAGCCGCAAATAAGCACATAAGCAAGATATTACGATGAAGCGCGCCCGAACGCCCTCAACCGCAATACCTGTCTCCTCCATTTGGTCTTATTGGAATAAATCGACGAAATTTAACTCTACTACATGATTAAACCATATGAGCTTCAAAGTTATACTAACTTATACAAGCTATTTGCATTACTTTATCTTACTGAAAAAGCAAGAATATAATCAAATATATCTTTCTGACTCTAGCAAAAATTATAATTAGTTACTACGTATAAAAATGAATGATGTAATTCATTAAAATTATACATGGAAATCTATAAATGGGTAATTTTCATACAACTGTGATTTTTTATGTTCGATTTATTTTCTATGCAAAACAAAAGATCATGTTTAGTTTTACTTATTATATTATAACAAAGCTATAGTTACTTAGCTTCCTTAAACTAAATTAATTGTTCCAATAAAAAACTCTTTGTTCTAATAAATTAATTTTAAATTGCTATATCTCTTTCCAATTAATAGCTAAGAAAATGTGTGCTTTTTTATCATTGATGGTTTGTCAAAATATAATTCTGTTTTCTCAAAGAGAAAGCTTTGTAACGATGAAATTTTTTTATCAGATTTTGATGATTTCAAGATTCCAGAGTAAGAAACACATGTTTCTAAAAAATGTCTGTCTAAATGTATGTATGTATATATGTATGTATGTACGTATGTATGTGACAACAAATTTGTGGAACGATAACGCTTCAAAGGAAGCATGTTATGAGCTGAAATTTTGCAGACATATAAGATATGTCTCAACTTAGAAATGATTTTATGTATTTTTTATTTTAGACGCTAATTGTGTTAGAAATATGTACGTTTTTCCGTTTAGTTCACGTAATTTCCTTTAAATTGATGTACCAAACAATTATTTTCATGTTATTTTTGTGAAAGAAACATGAAATATAATAGTTTTAAAGTTATAAGTTTGTAAAAATCGACAAACATATTAAAAATATGAACTTTTTCATAAAATTGACGCAACGTCCGTCTAATTTATATATTTATGAATTACCTTAAGGTAGTAAGTAGTCTGGTAACTTGCACGTTTTTTGAGGCTTTTTTCGGGAATTTTTTTTAGAGAAAAATAAAATTCACGAAAAAAGCCTCAGAAAACGTGCAAGTTACCAGACTACTTACTACCTTAAGGTAATTCATAAATATATAAATTAGACGGACGTTGCGTCTATTATTATCTAAAAATGTACAACATTTTTTTTTCTTTTTTTTTAAATTTCTTTTGATAGTTTTTTAACACTAAAGTGAGCAACTCAAAAAAAAGGTAGGTTACTGGTCCCGGATATTTCCTAGTCCCTGCGAGAGCTATTAATGTGTAGACTAACATATCCAAATTTCAGGCCAATCGGTTGGATAGAAAAATTTTTTTTGAAACGTTCATTTTAGTGTTAAACAACTATAACAACAAAATTAAAAAAAAAGAAAAAAAAATTTTTTTTACACTTTTGGATATTAGTAATAATATATAAAAAATCAAACCGATTGAATTTTATTTTCCCCCAAAATAAAATTCCCGAAAAAAGCCTCGAAAAACGTGCAAGTTACCAGACTACTACTTTAATCCTATTTTAGAGAATGAAAAATTAAATATTAATTTTAAATACTTTACCAAAAAACGCAAAATTTGTTTTGTTCTTTTATACGTTAAACATGTTAATTATATGTTTTCAAAAAGAATATATAATTTCCTTATAATTTGTTATATCTAACATTCATCTTAAAGCTATATCGTGAAAGAAAGATAAAAATATTAATTTCAAAAAATTTGTAAAAATCGCAATTTTTATTCGATGTATGTCTTTTATAATTTAATGAATTTTCCGCGTGCAGACATGTTAAAAATTATTTTAGATTTTAAGATTTTCTCAGACTGGCAATACTTAAGGGGGCACACCATCTTTAAAATGTGAAACAAAAAAATTGATTAGGAATTTTTATTTTGATATTTATTTTAATAAGGGTTTTTTTTCCTGAAAGTATACATACAAACCTACCAATTTGTATATTTGTTACCTTCGTTGGACCTTCTATGCCTCCATGGCAAACCAGACTGTTTTCGAAGACTTTAAGCACTGTCCGTAAGATTCCAAGTCAACGCATGGATGGATTGGGCTAAAAATTTATGGAGATACTCATTATAGTAGTACTTTTAGTATGAACGTAGGGATTTTGATTTGAACAAGTAGAAAATTTTTTACATCTATAAAAGTGATAAAATTATTAAAAAATAAGTGTTATATTGACAATGTTCATATAAAAAAATACTTCTCAAATTGGTAGGTTTTTATGTATACTTTCAGGAAAAAAGACCCTTATTAAAATAAAAATTCCTAATCAATTTTTTTGTTTCACATTTTAAAGATGGTGTGCCCCCTTAAACGCTTGTGTCTAATGAATTAATTTTAGCATTATTTTATTTAAAGTGAATTTCCAATATAAAATTCTTAAACTCAATTATTCAGGACCTCTGTTTGAGAAAGCATTATGCTAAAGCAATTAGCAGCAGTATTTTACTAAACTTCGACAACGATACACACACACACATGCACACACTTACATACACACACGCACACACGCACACACGTACACACGCACACGCACACGCACACGCACACACACACATACACACACACACACACACACACATCCATACAGACATTTTCTAAAAATAATGTATTTTGATTTCTTAAGTCTCAAAACATGTTTTTAACATATTTTTAGCAAAACTATTTTTTTACTATCACAAAACTTTCTCTTTGAGGGAGCAAAAGTATTCCTTTTACTCATTCGTAGTTTTATATGGTCAACTAATACAATTCCCTGTATTATATTAATTAGCTTCCATTGATTTATTAAATTCAGTAAGTGTACCTTTTTATCTGATAACTTAACATACATTTTTCAGTATTTATATTGCTTTTTTCGCATTTCTTAGTGTTTCTTTGTTTTCACTACATTCGTCGTCGTCTTTGTTGTCGTCATCATCGTCATCGTCGTCGTCGTCATCGTCTTTGCCATCGAGGTGCTTTAAGCAAGTGTCTGCATTGCTGCATGAATGGATTGCTGCGTGGGTGGACCATAGCGCAGAAACTTGGTGTGCGGGTGGATGAACCATAGCGCAGAAACTTGGTGTGCGGGTGGATGGATAGCAACGTTGGAGGGTGTGTGTTGGTGAATTAGTGCGTGGGTAATGCATGAAAATAATAATACATCGCTGACTAAAACTTACTAGCCCTTTATACAACAATAATGGACCTATGTGCGAAGTATTTTATTTTTTTATTTTTATTCTCTATTCCTACCTGTATATCCTTGTCCGATTTTAACAGGAGTAGGCACCTCAGGCGTGCTATGCGCACCACAATTTCGAACATCAGCATGCTAATATCAATTGCGCGAAGCAGATATTAATATTCGTAGTACGTAGAATTATTTATATGCATTATTTATATATTTATAATAAATAAAGTACTAAACCATATGCTGAAAGAAAAGGGTCAGTGCAGAAAGAATTCAGGTGCGTGCAACTGCTAAATGACGTGCAAAATCGCCTAAACATTTAACACATTTTCTCACTTGATTTCTTATCTAAAGTATTTTTAATAAATTATCGTATAATCCGTTTATCTACTTAAAAACATATTTATAAACGAAGTGTATTATATTGGTACTGCCAATATATAATTAAACGTCCAAACGATCTTACATGTAAGTGAAGTTCGATCGTAATTATACGAGAACTCGTTCGAAGATATTAAACACGTAGTATGGCTTCCTGCCGCCAGATGTCGCCATTTTAGAGTAAAGCAAAGTCCCATCTGCCTCCCCGCGTCAACAAAAGGGCACGAACACAAACCAAAAGGCAAGCAAGTAAATTGACACAATTTGCCATAATATTCAAAACGTAAATATTTCCTGTCATTCTCATTTGTTGGGATTAACAAATATGCATCTTTAACGTCTAATTTGCACATGAAATCAAGGGGTTGTAACAAAATACTAGTTAGTATTAAATTTTCTAATTTAAAATGATCTATCTTTACAAAATCATTAAATTTTTTCAAATTCAAATTAAATCGGTAACTACCGTCATTTTTAGGGGTTAAAAAATAAGTTGATAGAAATTGCCCTTCCACGAGTCAGCAAGCTTCGATTGCACGAATTTTTATTAATTTACTTATTGCTATTTTTAGCTGTCGTGTTTCATGATTATTAAATCTCGGAACCGTCGGTGGCCTATCTTGCCAGACCTGCTCTTTCAACGGAATTTTATAACCTCTGAAGCAATCTAGCACGAAACTGTCAGGCGTTATGTCCTTCCATCGGTCTACAAAGAATTTTAATCTGCCCGCGCGATATACCTCTAAAAGCAGTATCCTCTCTTGTTGTATTGAGATATCGGCTCGTTGTTGTGGTATGGCGTCCGCTCCGTCTTGTAGTACGCCATCGGTTGAGTCTGGGTATAACCTCGAGTTGACCGTTGTTGAGCTTTGTTCCTCCCGGAGGCACTTACGTCGTGTGGACGTTTCTTGCGGTTCATCTCATCTGCTTCCTGTGCTCTTGTCGATGAACGTTTCCAGTTTAAATGATTCGATGCTTTAAATGGAGCTTTTTTGTGCACTTTCATTTCTATTCCAGTCTTTTCGCAGGTTTGTAGATCCTTAAATCTCTCGCATAGCTTTTCTACGAATAGCCAGTTAGTGCTTTCTGATTCTTCCAGCACCTCTTTCATTTTTCTATCATAAACGGGAGTTATGAAGGCTCTTCTCGCCACATTAGTCAAGTATAATAAATCAGATAGTAACATTGTAGCATTTGCCAGCATCTACAATACTCTCTCTCTCTCTAACTTCTTCGTTTTCCTCGAAAACGAGCGTCATGGTTAAAGATACGGAGGCTAGTGCTGTACCGGCCACTCTATGTATGTCTTTAAAGTGGTCGTCCCTCTTCTGTGTTATTTCCGTGAGGTTAAGCGCAATCTCTTCGTTCAGTAGCGGAGGTGCCAAACGTATGGCATTCCCATTTAGCGGAATCGCTTTAAAAATAGCGTCCTTCGAAGTAGCATCTAGACCGGACTTTATCCAGCCTTTGATTCTTGGTAGAATTTCTTTGTGAATAATCAGTTTGACTTCTTCTTTCATATCGGGTTTCTAGCTCAGAAGTTTCTTTACTTCGGCAGCCGGATCCACCTCATCTTCGTTCGAGCTCGAGGGCGAGTCGTCTCCCTTCCCCTTACGCTCCTCCTCCTCCTCTTCACTACTCTCGGACGAGGAATTTTCTGTAAAATAAATATTGACAAATATTTCCAGATTCTTTGAAGATTGAGGTTATGTAGGCTTATGTTATTTTCTCAGGCGTCTCAGCTAAAACTGAGCTCAACCTTGACATTTCTTTAACGGGCTTTTCAGCTAAAACTGAACTCGACCCTTATATTATGGGCGACCCAGTTAAAACTGGGTTCGACCCTATCGCTTTCTCAGGTGAATCAAGCGTGAAAAGATATCAGAACTCAAACTCTATGCCTAGCGAAAATGTGCAGGCTCGCCCGTGAACGTACCAGTTCTCTGTCGTTTCGATGGTCCACCATTTTTGTTCTTCCCGAATTTGTTGCTTCATTTGTTTCATTTGCAGAAGTTGAGCTCGCAAATTATCGAAATTCAAAGAATTTTGAAATTGTGTAGTGAAATGGGATCATATTGATCAGTGTGTATTTAAAAACAAAGAAATGCATATATTTTTGTACTTAGGGGAGACCGGGGCAGAGTGAGCCTGAAAAAGTTTGTTGATCGAATTAAAGAACATGTATGAATTGAAGACATTGGAATTAGTTTCAAACTATACTTTGAACTTTCATTAATGTTACCTAAAAGTTTTAACCTCTTAAATGAAATAGAACCACTTTTAATTTAGAATAAAATAAAAAAATTCGTTTGGGCTCACTTTGCCCCATACCGGAGGTAAAGTGAGCTTTTAGTTATTAAGTAGTAAAAATCATATATATAATTTTTTTTCTTTTAAATATATGTTTAAAAAGAATTTTTTTAACCCATTTGTGCACACTAATAGTACCTTATGTAACAAAGGCAAAAAGTTGAATATTTCTTCTCGAGTTACATATAGTATAGTACATAGTACTTTATGCCCATCTCAACTGTGGCCACTTTTCGACTTGGAAGGCGGGATTAATGGACTGTTAAAAGACAATATTATTAAAAGACAATCGAAAATCAGGGTTATTGGTAGAACTTGATGACCTCATTTGCGGGAAAAAAGTGATTTGTGGGAAAAAAGTTACTTTTTTCACGCTAATTATTTTTGCCGGCAAAAAGTGTAATTTTGGTCTCGCTTTTCAGGGAAACAGGTGGCCATTTTCGTTCAGATGGACATAAACACATTTATAAAACAAAATCAACGAAAATTTCATAGAAATTAAAAAATACGGTTTTTATTTAATTCTGACTAATTAATTCATGAAATTAGGAGAGTCAAAATGATAACATAATTAAAACTTGCTTATTAACAGAAAACATTCTTATTTTTATTTTCTGCGTGCTTTAATATGTTATATCGTCCAAGGCTCACTTTGCCCAGAGTATGTATCATTTACGAAGTAGCATGTTATTAAGGAATGGTGTTATACGCCCAATACTAGATTCTTTCACGTAGCTTAGAATAGTTGTATTTAAATTTTCGCACCGTTGCGCGAAGTTCCCGACAGCGTAGTTCGCCTACCGCCGCCAGGCGGCGTCACCTTTCCCGCAGTAGGAGTAGCGCAGCGAGGCGCATCTAGAGCCGGCCGGGAAGGCACTCGCCTGTTCCTCCCCCCTTGTGACTCTCACTTGAGAAACATACCTAGTAACGCCTAGAGACGACTACAGGGTTAATTACTCGAGTTCTAAAATAAATCACGATTTTGTTCAATTAAACAATTGGTTTAATTATTTCTTCCCACTCCTTTTCCCCACTTCTATATCTACCTATACAATGAGCTTGTCTCATCGGCGATGAATGTCGCCGGGCTGCTCCTCTCGGAGCAGCTCTAGGCTCCTAGAAAAGTAGGTAGAGTGGACAGTGCTGTGTTCTCCCTCTACCCAACGAGGAAGCCAGGCGAACAACGGCACAGGACTCAACCTCCGGAGGACGACAAGCGCCGCCAACACTCCAAGTGCTCCATGCAGGTGTTCTAGCACCGCCACCTTCGAGGGAAGGCGGCTCTGCAGGCAACCACGGCCCTGCCAACACGTCGCTCTCTGCTTAGCGACTTCACCAGAGCTACCGGACATGGATGTACACGTCATATTCCCGCTATCTCCCTGAATTGCAAATTTTAGGGACTGTTTTTCTTCTTAAATGTTCTAGAATTCCGTACATGTCTTGGAAAAATTGAGTATGAACAATATTTATAAATATTACGAAATGTTTGAGAAAGATGAAAATCATCTCAAGTACCTCGAAAGTGTTATTGTTCAAAACAGTGAGAGAAAATCAAAAAGCTCTCTTTACCCCAATACTCGCTTTACTCCGGTCTCCCTACAACATTTTTTCCTTAAGTGATCAGTATGAGCCCGTTCTACCTGACGTAATTTTCTCTCTGATTCTTCATTTGAGATAACACATTTCTCTTTTTTTTTTAAAAGGTCCGTGGATAGTAGAGTATGTGGATGGTAGAGTGCACGGATAATGGAGTGCATAGATACTGGGAGTACTTGGTAGCATGTTCGGTGTGTGTATATATAAGAACAAAATAATGTATGTGTTTCCTTTTGAGGTTCTTTCTGTCTATTTTACGCTCACTATAATTTTCTTATTGTATCTTTCTCTCTCTCTCTCCATCTCCCTCTCTCTCTCTCTCTTTCTCTCTCTCTTTCTCTCTCTCTCTCTTTCTCTCTCTCTCTCTCTTTCTCTCTCTCTCTCTCTCTCTCTCTCTCTCTTTCTCTTTCTCTCAATAACTCTAATTCGATCAATATCTTACTCTCACTCTGTGTGTATCTCATTCTCTCCATTACTATACTCTCAATCCCTGACTCTCTAAAACTCTCATATTGTTACTAACTCGCACTCGCTCACTTGCACATGAATTCAATCAATCACTTTTGTTCTCATTTGCACATTCACTGACTTACTCACACATTAACTCATCATCTAACTCACTGGTGCATTGTCCCACTCACTTACTTACTTTCGAGGTAATTGGCTAACTCATTAATTCTCGTACTCACACGCAAACCACGTATTCACACACATACTTATTCATACACTGACTTTATAATTTGTGCACTGACTCAATTGCTCACAAACGCACTTAATAAATCACTCATTTACTCTCGTACTGGCATACATTTCACTCACTAACTCATGTCCTGATTTCACTCGCTCACTCACTATTACATGGACTCACTTTCGAACTCGTTCGCTTAAGCAAATACTCAGTCACGCACTGACTCCTTCACTCATAATTATTGAAGGATTAATTCGCTCAATCTCTCACTCGCTCACACACCCATGCACTGAGGCACTCGACACCATCGAAGGTGCTCTTGATGTCACGAAGGAAGACTACAGTGTAAGCATTTTAGCGAAGCTGAAGTATATACAGTAGGTGAAGATGGAGAGATTGTCGGCGCAGGATCTGTGCTTACGAAAGCCAAACTGGAAGCGAGGAAGGATTTGGTATCTTTCCAGCCACCAGTTGATTCTGTGAAGGACTAGCCTTTCAAAGACTTTAAAAACTTGCCAGAGTTGCTTTTAGGGATGAGAAAAACATTAAATTATTTCGAGGAGGAGGGAAATTTTCACCTCATGAAAAAACCATTGAAGACAAAGAGTCAGGAGACAAGGATGTGTTTTGGAAGGTGAGTAATGAGGATATTATCGATTTTGTCTAGACCAGGGGCCGACTTGGGCTTGGCGAAGCATTTGTAGATAGAGATTTCGAGTTCTAAGTAGATGAAAGGTTTGTAAAAGAAATTTAAAGTTAGAGGAGAGGAGGTGAAAATTGAGGAGGAATTAGGATAAAAGCAAGAGGAAGGGCAGATAGAAGGAATTAGATCCTTTTGCATCTCGATGTTCGCGATGTTCTTGCTAGCTTCGGAAGGGCCGAGGTTGCGGTGTTTGATTCTCTTGATCATATCCCAAAAGTATTTAGGAGTCGATTGGGGGAGAGAAAGGCGCAAGTGTCTTAAAAGGGGTAAAGATTAGGGTCGCGGCGGAAGTTTTTAAGAGCGACCTTTCTGGCGTACTCAGCTGTAGAGCATTTCTCGTTCCACCAGGGAGGTTCAGGAGGTCTGGGAGCTTTTTTAGAGAAACAAGAGGGAGAGAGTGAACTGGGTCATGATTACGGGATGAATAAAGAGAAACCATAGGTTGAGACGAGTTGTTGGTTGATTGTTGTGCTGTCTTATTAATGATCTTGGCGGTGTTGGCGTCGTTGTTGTTGGAGCTGGTGCTAAGAGCTTGTGCTTTGTTTTTGGTGGAAGTGGTTCCAGTAGAGATGTTGATGAGAGAGGTAGCAAAAAACGTGGTGGAGATTGTGAGCGTAGATTCAGGTAGGTTAAGAAGAGTAGACTGGGCGGTGAAAGATCCTTACTTGGAGGGGTGATCATCAGAGTATGACTGGTTCTATTTAGGGGGAGAGTTAATTAAGTCCATGGGCTCGCTGGTATTGTTGGTGTCTGAAATATTAGCAAAGTTAAAAGGTTGGCTGTAAGCGAGGAGAGCTTCAGCATCAACTTTCTCATTTTCTGTAGTGTAATTGTTATGGTCAAGTTGGGAGAGCAAGGTTATATCTGGAGAGGGAGAGTTAGGAGAACTAAAAGGATGGGGAGAGTCATGAGGAGGGTCATATTGGAGAGACATGGCGAAGTTGAATGGGTAAATAGAAACAGCGAAAGCATGATATGTGCGAAGAGACAGGAGGAATTGGCGGGAAGGCGGGCCAACGGCCCCCATCGCTTTTTGGAGGTTAGGTGGAGGGAGCAGGATTGTTGCAGCAGAGAAAGCAAAGAAAGGGAAAGAAATCAACAGAGATAGAGAAAAAAGGGTGTAAAGAAGAGCGCGGATACACGGACACTGGGTGCGGACATACAGAAGCACTTATTTCACTAAGAAATTGCAAAAAAAAACTGAGAGAGCACAATAAGTACGCGCATAATAAATCTGTACTTAAAATAAAAATGTATTAAACTCATGACTTCGGCGAGGTTTTTAGAGCTACGCGAGACCAAGACTATACGATATGTTTGAAATAAGAAAATAAATGGTATTCAAAGTAAAGTAGATCATTTTTACACAGTTTATAGCACTTGAAGATTTGTAGAATCTGAAAGGAACCAATAAATGTAAAAACCTAACCTCACGTTTTGCGAATGTAAGCAATGCGACCAAATTTCTTAAATTAAGAAAATAAGTTTCTTAAAATAAGAAACTTTTCAGCATGTCTAGAAATAAGAAAAAAAGTGTTCTTAAATTTGTTGCATTTTATTTTAAGAAATTTTTTATCTCAAAACAAGTAATCCTTTTTACTGTGTAGGGTTACGCGCGCAAATCTAGTCATGCGCACGCAACTGAGACGATGCGCGCGCATTTCTGTGTGATCTTACAATCATTCTTTTATAGAAGGAATAGAGGGATTTTATAGAAGGATAATCGATAATAATATAATAAAGTAAAGAAATAATAGCGACAATATTATAACGTCAGTTCTCCACGATTCAGTGACGCCATTACGCGCGCAGCCCTGAGCATTCACGCGCTGGTTAGAGGATGCGTGCTCACCTTTTTGGCTGCGCATGCAACTCTAAGATGCGCATTTCAGCGTGATTTCACAATCATTCTTTTATAGAACGATACCCCCATCACCTATGTGTGGAGGTATTTGATCCTAACAAGCCCATCCTAATTCCCCACACCGTTTCCGCATTCGCCCAAATTACCGACCACGGCAGGTTTCAATCTATATCAGTAACCCGTGATGGAGGAAAACCCGTAGGAAAGACCTCCGCCAGGACGCGGTGCGGTAAAGAAATCAACTTGGTAGTCAAGTATCATTCCTTACCTACCGGAAAAAGACACTATTGTTGATGCCCTTGGTTATGCGAGTGGTCACCCATCCAAGTACAACCGCGCCTCAACGATGCTGAACTTTCGTGAGCGATCTGCCACACAACCACTGACTCCTCCAATGATGCACCAGTTATGTGCAGCGTATCAGACGTTAAAAACAACAGCATGGTTTTTAACCTCTGAAACTTCGCACATAGGTCCATTACAGCTCAATCTAGGTGACACGATGAACAAACATTTTTTTCTACAGTTATTCGACTCCTTCAGACATGTACTATTTCGATGTACTTTTTCGTTCAAATTTTATTTTATAATTTGTTTTTAAATTAATTTTTAAATTTTTATAAAAAATGTTTTTAAAAATTGACTTGATCTCCGATAAAATTATTAAAAGAGAATTTAACGAAAAGTACTTCTATTAGTTTTTAGTACATGTCAGAAAAAGTCAAATAAATGTCGAAAAAATATTTAGTTCATCGTGTCACCTAGAATTGCACGCCACAAAGTTCCTCCAATAAATTTAGTGTTAATAATGGTAGTTTATCATGACCTGTAGAATGAAGATTTTGAGGTTTTACAATGGTGAAATTAACGATATTATCAAAGATTTATAGTCAAAAATTTTTCAAAATGATTGCTTTTGAATATAAAAAGTTTTATGGACTAAATGAAAAAATTAATTTTTTAGGTTTTACTCGGGCTTGGCCCCTTGAGAATGGGGCCCAGTCGAGAATCTATTTTATGTTCATTAACACTAAAACTTTTGAAAATTTAGCAGCATATAATATATATAAGAACTAAGAAAAAGAGCCCAGAAAGACCTCAAAAGTCCCCTTAAAAGCTGAGATATGCCTCAAAATTCGTTCAAAATAGTCAAAAAAGTGAAGATTTTCAAACTAGTCCAGGTGATGAAGGATTCGATGGTGATAGTTTCCTTTGCATATTTCAATTATAACATACGTAATAAAGAGATTTGTGGTGTGGAATTGCTTTAGAAGAATGATAACAAAAGTTACACGTGATAAAACGTACGACATTTAAAAAAGCCCTTTTTTCAGTGTTTTTTCATTAATTTTATTGTATAAATTTTCATATTATTTCTATAATATACTCATTTCTAAAACTGACCACAAATTTGTCGGTATGTTCCAAAGAACACCTAAAAAAAATTCAAATGGATTCGTTGCAATACTTTGAAGCCTGATCGGTAATAAAAATATTAATTTGAAGACAATCAGTGTTTCGTAAATTATACATATATGTGTTTCGTAAATTATATATATATATAGTTGCGTGTGTAGAATAATATATATAATTAATATATATTTTATACATATATATAGAATCGATATACAGTAAAATTCGAAAATAGATTTATTCGTAATTTTTTAGAATTCTCGAGTGGGTCACATCCTTAACGCTCGGGACAACTTGCAATTATTTCGAGGATTTGGGAATATAATAGGTACAACAAATATACATAACAAGATGAAAAAAACGGAAAGGAAAAGAGTTGCAGAGAGATCTAGGTTCGCGTAGGGCGATACATCATCGTCAATTTGATGCATGGGACAAAGTGAGAGAGAGAGAGAGAAAGGGAGAAAGTGAGAGAGAGAGGCAGAAACGAAGAGATTCAAGTGACAGTTCACGAGACGCAACATGAAAAATGAGTCCCGACAGAGTGCATCGTACTTTGCTGCACCCTCCTCTCTCTCTCTCTCTCTCTCTCTCTCTCTTTCTCTCTCTCTCTCTCTCTCTCTATCTCTCTCCCACTCACTCTTCGCTGTCTCTCTAGTACGGATTCTTCCATCCACTTCTTTCTGGAATGATTTGCAATAGGCCGGGACAAAAATGCAATCAACGCCGAGATCGACGCTGCATATCTCATATTAATGATTATTTAGAAGTGAATATTCTGCATAAGTTTGATTTTAGTTCCGCATAGAGGAAGCTTGGTGATGCAAAAAAAATGTACTAGAAATGTTTTACAAACTTGTGTTGAGAAATTAGGAATTTGGATTTTGACAGATAGTGTATTTTGCACTACATATTTTTAGAAAATGTCTGTACAAATGTCCGTGTGTGGGTGTCATCTTTAAATTTTCAAAGCATTAGCTCTAGTCTTTTATTTCAAGAAATTACTGAAGCGAAGCAGCGGCATTTTATCTAAAACTTTCCAAAAACGAGAACGACTTGATCAGTTCTTTCTAAACAAGGCTCATTTTTTTCTTGTTTTTTGCTAAATATTTAAAATCGAAAACAATTTTATAGATAACTCTTGTTTTTAATAATGTACTTTTCTAATTTAAGATATTTGAAATCGGTTATTTAATTCATGAACATAGGCTTGTAAGTTTGTGTTCCTATAGTGTACGGATTGCCTATCGCCGTGGTTTTGTTGTACAAAAGACAAATTTATTTTAATATATCTCTTTAAAACTAATGGATAATCATGGAACTCTCTTAAAAATATGTGTAATAAGCTATTTAAATTATTTTTTTATAATAAATTTGCATATTGGAATGGTTAATTAAGTTTGAAGAAGCTAACTGCCAATGAATTGTCAGCGGTTATTTTCGTTATCATTGTAACAAAAAAGTTAATGATTCATAACTGTGTTATTTACATTTAGCTATGTATTAGGTATACTTGAAAATTAACAATTATATTTTGAAATTTTAACTTCTATTTTAATCAATAAAAATATCTTTAGTAATAGTAGAAAGTGCTGTTCTATAATAATTATATTTGCAAGACAATTGACTAACTTGTCTATAAAAAAGACTGTTTAATTTAAGAAAACCTTCAGAATTTAAAAGCGAAAATCCGATTAGTTAGGCGACTTAAAATAGACAACCGTGATTGAACAATTTCAGGCTACTCAAAGATTGATTGACTTGAGATAATAAATATTCTTTATTAAAAATAATAAAACTTAAAATACTTGCAAATAATTACTTACTTATAATAAATTGATAAATGTTTGTTACTGCAAATCCATATATATCATAATTTAAAATTATTTTATTTTCATCAAATAACGAGACTTTATTGAAACTGCAGGTGGTTGAGCAGGTGTAATAGAAAACTAGCAACAAAAAGTAAGATAACTTTACAATAATACTGAAAAATGACGAGCTAAAATAACTCGCTTCCAAATTACATCACGTTTTTAAATATTATTGAACAACCATGTATAACATTATACTCATTACCTATTTAAATATAAGTTTCTCATAAAAGTTGCATTTTGCAAGTTAAAATTCAAATAATACTTTACTCTAGAAAAACATCAATACTTCATTAGCGAGACAAAATAGCCCGCAAATTGAGACCAGAATTAGCAGCGTAAATAAAGCACGAGTCGCATTTGAGGTAACGAAATTTATTATTTGAATGAGAAAGCATCGCTAATTTTACATTTCAGCAACTTTTAGAAACGAAGCTGCGATGCTTTAAAAGCGCTTTTTACGAGAAACTCGTCTATTTAAATGAACCTCGTTTCGCGTGCAAGTGTGTATATACGCGCGCTTGTTCAGCACTGAAAACTTTATGTTGAAAATGAATAATAATTAAAATCTACATTTTAACAAGAAAATAAAGGAAAAAATCCCGCACAACATCCTTTGCTCACATTTGCATTAATTAAACTAATTATAAATGCAACTCTAATAAAAAAGAACCCATTATGGTTTCTCGTTCGATGTAAAATTAAATTACAAACTCTATTTTCGCGTTTTTCCCGAAATATTATATATTTTTTTCTAATATTCATTTCCACATAGGTACTTCAAAGTATAAAATTTTCATTCCTGAATTAAAGAAAAATAATTTTCGCTGTAATGCCTACGTAAAAAAGTTACTTTTTCGTAATATTATAGAATTATTCATTTTGTATTACTTTAGTAATTGAAATTGATTGGTACTGTCTAATAAAGATTAAAAATTTTTCAATTTATTTTCCTGATACACTTCGAGAATAAATATCTATTTTCATAAGAAAAAAAACGAGAATTTTCTTTCAATTTAAATTACACCGAGTGAGCCAAGAATGCATTTCCTGAATTTAATCAAGAATTGAAATAATTTAATTAAATGCCTGTCTTGCATATGTATAATGCATTTTTGTCAGTATAGTAATCAGAATGCAAATACTTAACATGTTCAACGTATTAAATTAAGCTTTGACGTATTAAACGTAGCAAATGAAATATTAATATCATAAAGCATTTTAAAAAATTCAATTATTTCGATGAAGGGCTCAAATAAGCGACTGCATTAATAAATCCTCCAATATAAAAGAGTTTGATATGCGTACAGTATTTCAAATTCGAAGAAAGATATGTTGTATAAACACATTTTGCTTTATCGTAGAGGAATCTTTGTAATACACTATTTTTAGAAAATGTCTGTATGGATATGTGCGTGTAGTTGCGTGCGTGCGTACGTGTGTGCGTGCGTGGGTGCGTAGGTGCGTGTGTTGTGTGTGTGTGTATGTGTGTGTGTTTTGATGTAGATGAGTATTACTCTGAATATTCACGTTCAAAATTAATGTTTCAGGATTCATCTTTCTTATTATCTTTAAAGAATGGGGGATAAAATAATTTTTTTTTTAGCTTTTTAGTGGATTATCGATTTTTGTGTTTTAGTTTTTCGGGTTATTTGATATGTTTGAAATAATATTATCAATTCAATTCAAATGCATTTGAAAGAGCATAAAATTACCTATCATTTTCAATCCAAAATTTGAAATAAGCTAGTTTCCTTTTTTTATTATACACGAAAATGTTGTTTTTTGTTTAAACAATGATATCTAGGAAATGTGATGGAAATATTTTGAAAAAATTTTAGGTGATTGGGAATATGGAGAAGATTATTCTGTAAAATTTTTAAGTTTTAATATTTCTCTTTTTCTAGAAAAAAATCATTTTGAGAAAAATTTTTATAATCAAAATATGTGGCACATATCCTTAATAATTTTCGACCAGGAATCCAAGGATGATATTTGATTTTGGGTCCGATATATTTTTAAGGTCCATTTAAGGCCAATGTTAATTTTTAATAGGAGAACATATATTTTTTATTTCATATTGGAATTCCTCGCCTCAAAATACATACGGATATAAAGTAAATGTCCCGATTTCTGCTCATATAAGCATTTTGCGTCAAACAAAAAGTTTTAAAAATTTATTCTAACATTAATTTATAAAGCAGCTATGATTGTTGTCTTAATTATGAATCTAACAATACAGTATAAATGCGTAAAATCCATTTTAAAGACTTAAATATTAATAATAGTCCATTAAAAACCTTCGCAGAATGCACCTATTTCTGCACCTATTTTTTATCACCGTCGATTTTACAGACTTGATTCATATGATTTGTATCGTTTTATTGTATGAGTATATTAATACGCGCAAATACTTCACGATGCTTAAGTAGAAATCAGTGAACATATTGTATAAATACAACTAAAACGTTATATTTTCGTGATTATAAATAGGGACATGCAGAATGCATCTGCGTCTAACCTCAAACTATCACTATTATCAAGATTTTTCATCAGAATTTACAATATTTTTAATTCAGCAGTATAGTTTCTAGTTGTAATACTAAAAATGTACATATAGCTTGGATATAATATATATTAAAACAATCGCCATATCTATAATAGCAAAAAAACTTCGATTGATTAGGAATAGGGACATGAGCAGAAATTCGGACATTTACCTTATATTTACTTTATTGATTATTTGTATTGATCATTAAAATTTAACCTGATTAGTTTGGGCCCTATCAATATTAGGTTTTCCTGTATCCAAAAGCAGGCAGTGGACTCAAATAAACTAAATACGTATTCGTATGTATTTTGAAACGGGGTATTCAAATATGTAATAAAAATGATATAAAAATGATATGGCCCAAAATCTAATATCACCATTGGATTCCTGGTCGAAAAGTATTAAGAATATATGCCACATTATGTTGTTTATAAATATTTTTCATGAGATATTAGAGTGTTTAATCATTTTTCCGTACTAAATTTCCAAAATTATACCATGGCTACGTCACAAATCGACTGACCAATGGGAATCGTTTCGAAATAATTCGTGCAAAATTCAAAATCGCATACATAAATAATGATTTTTTCAGTAAATTCGAGTTGGAAAAATTCTGAAAAATACTTTACTGACAATAATGAACCATTTTCTAATTGATTTATGCATTTTTGAAAATCATGCAAAGTTCTAATTGGCAGCGATTTTTTCCTTTTTTAACAAATTTATTAAACTCACATTTCTCAAATTTAGGATAACCTCGGGAATATGTCTGTATATGATATTGAATAAAATGAATACTCCAATTTAAGAAGTAAAAGGTTAGAGAAAGAGAGAGTGTGAGAGAGACAGGAGGAGAGAGATAGAGAGGGCGAAAGAGAGCGAGAGAGAGAGCGAAAGAGAGAGAGAGATGAAAAAAAGTAGGAAGTAAAGTAGGAAGCAAAGCAGGAACAAAAAAAGATACACATTCAAACTCAACAATCCACTTTTGCAATTCCACTAATTAAAGTCACTAGAGAAGTAACAAAACGAGTTAGTCGGCAACTTCGGCCTGACTCTGTAGAGCTCGCGTACCTTGTATATACATGTATAACTCCGTATAACTACAAACTTAAACAACTTCGAAATATCGCAATTCAATTTCGAAATTCAACGAACTAAATATTCAATGTTTCCATGCAAAGTCCCGAACAAAAAGCGCATAAAACGAAAGGGGTACGCAAGAAATATAACGAGAGGTGGAGGTTGAGAAGTAGCTGGGAAAGGCGATGGGAGGAGAGGGAAGAAGTAGAAGAGAAAAGTTTGATCGGGTCTAAAACTCTCGCTAGTGGTTGTGGGCGCGAGCGCGTGTGTGTATGTGTAAGAACGAAGAAAAAAGCTGAAAGATAGTCATGTGGATCTTCTCCATCTATGGCATATTTACGTAGAAGATAAATCTTACATATGATCAATACGAAAGTAATCGTATAAAATAAAAACTCTTCGTAAATAACACGTAATATTATGAAATCATAAAACATGTAAAAATTGCAATATAAGTTATTTGTCATTTTTGAAGCAGCAGAATAATTTTGTAACATTCAAATATTATTCTGTGGGTTCCCGGAATAACCACTTAAGTCCATTTTTATGAAAATTGAGTTTTTAGTGATTTTGGTATCTACGTATGGTGTACTTTCAGATAAAAAGTCAAAAGTTTCAAAAGTTCGTATAAAACTTTCTCTTTTTCATAAGTTATGCTTTCCTTTTGCATAGGCTTAAATGGCAATTTTTAAATTAAAACTTCAATATCTCGACAACACAAAAAATGGACTTAAGTGGTTATTCCGGGAAGCCACAGTATTGTATTCATTAGGCTTTCTTAATAACTGTACTGAATGTTTATATTATTCTTTATTTAATACATTTTTAATGATTACTAATGATCTAATTGAACTATGTAAAGATTCACGTATTTTTTTAAAAACTTGCGATGAGAATATTTGAGAAGACGTGATAAAAATATAATCTAATAAGGTAAATCTTTACATATTTTCAACTAAATACAGCAAAACTAATCAATTTAAATTTAACGGTTTGGTGAATGGCCAGAGATTAAGACGGAAAATTTTTTACATCCTTGAATGTTATGAAACACTTTTCAATATTATGATCATGAAACTTCATCAATAATGTTCTGACTAATCCATTTTGTACACGTAGAAATTGTAAAATTTACAAAATGTATACATGCATCCGTCACTACGTACATATGTACACGACTTTGCTCAACCCTACATACGTATATATTCACGCTTACGCATACACTAGTAGCAGAGAGGAAAAGAGGAGTATATATGGCTCGTCGAGTGCTCATTTCAGATAGGCGAGTTTCAAAGTTTTAATTTCTTCAGTTTTACGAAGCCGGTTTTATGAGCTAGCGTAATGCACACACAGGCAGCAGGAGGTGGGGTTTCGACTCTGCTGAGCAGAAAGAAAAAGAGAGGGTGGATGGGAGCTGGTTGGAAGAGGGGGGGGGGGGAGCGGAAGGGAGGGGGGCAAAAAGCGCACTGCGAGCACACATTCAAACGCTATCGTGCTTACATCGCTCTTTACCGCGTCCAATCGCGCGGAACCCAATTGACGTGTAGACAGTTTCGGAAAACAAAGCTTTGGTCGTCCCTGCCCTCTGGCGGAGCGCAATTCTTTTTTTGTCATGAGGCTCTGTCTCTCTCTTCCTTTCTGCCTCGAACCGAAAACTTTTTACGAGGCTCGCTCGCCGCACCCCCTCTTGGCGCTTTTTATTGGATTTTCTTTGCGCGCTTTTATAGTATTTTATTTTAAAACCCGCGGAGATATTAGTTTCGCGCTGCAGAGGCGTTCGTTCGCGAGTTTTATGCAGTCGTTTCGTCGAGCTCGTACCAACCTCGGGACTCACGCAGCTTCCGCGTGCTTTTTTTCTCTTTCATTTTGAAATTGAAATAAGTTTATGCCGGGGAGGCTTCATGTTGACATGGGACAGGCCCTTGTTTGGTTTTATTTGGTTGCAGTGAGTGCGTGTATCTAATGATGCAGTGGAAATAATTCAATAGATGATATCTTTTGAAGAGGTCAGCGATAAATTATTTCAAAGATTTATAGCAGATGGACAATTTAATATCAATACTATTTGAAATACTTACAAAGTGTAGGCTTCAGTGTAAGTAATGTCAATTAGTGTATGAGCAGTTCTTGAAGTACTGTAAAATGCGGATCGAACACTTGTGTATTGCTTGTAAACCTTACTCATCACTTTAAAAAATTCTAAAATATATATATACATTATTAACATAAATTCGTTACAAGGGGATTCTCTGAAAGTAAAATCAACTTTCCCCGAAATCTAAAATAAAAAATTTACTACTTTCATTTGGATTGGTAACAGGTGCCCGCAATCAGATTGGCTCTAATTTCTTATCACTATCGTAAGATAATAGTATCAAATGAATCTCCTATAAAGTACATATATGTGCGCATTTGTAAAGTAATCAAGGACAAATGTTGAAATACTATTAAAATTGATATGTTTTAGGTACGCTCGGTATGCAGATGTACCCATGTACCTTTCACAGAGCACTGTTAAAATCAAAAGAGCTATTAAAAGAGTCAATCCTAGCAAATCACAAAACCTTGCAGGTCAGCCTGTAGGTAAATTTTGGAACGACGACCATTTTGTCTAAGAATAATTATGCGACAAACCTTCATTCACGAAGAAGAACCTTTTGAATTTTTTATTTAAAAAAAGCCAGCTTAGAAAAATTGTGCTTACCACGATACACTTTTAACAAAATATCTTCCGGGGATGTGGCCTGTTACTTCTTAAGTTTTTAATATTATTTGACAAAAAAATTATAAAAAGTTGTCAATTATATGTACTTTTAAATAAACCATCAACTGTAAAGAAAATTACAATATATTTTTACAATATATCACGTTTTTTCTTGGCGTGCTTAGTGGACTGATTAAGTAGATACTGAGTAAGTAGATACTGAAATTTTGATTAATTAAAAAAATTGTTAGATTTATATTAGATTAAATTGTTGTTAGATTTAATTCAGAATTTTTACGAATATGTGTCATATGGCTCTTATAATTAGAGGAAATAGGCAATCATTAAAGAATAATTGATGCATCAAGATGACAAGATTTTATCCAATTAATAATACAAAAGAAGATTTTATTGAATTTCATAGAAGTACATTTTAACGTCAATTATATTTCCACATCAATCACCTTTTAGTTGAATTGTGTTCTATATAATTATTTCAGTTAAAATATGATATAAATGGATTAAGCGACGCAGACATCGCAGTAAATTCATTTTGCATTGAATGAATTGTATGTCGGAAGTCAATTTTGACTCATCAACTTTTATGACATTGATAAATTATTTTAATAATATACATTTTACAAATATGCTTAATAAAAATGTATTTTTTTCCGACAATAAAAAAAAAAAAAACACGCTAAAGTAATTTGTAAAAATAATTTGTTTACAGCGATAACATTTGAAATCTGTATACAACTTAGGTATTCCTTAAAGTTATTTAAAATATTGATACAATTATAAAAGGAAATTAAATTTATTCTCATAGAATATTGTTTAATTTATTTTAAGTGAAAACGCCAATATCAGTGTTGTATCATTGCTGCCTTTGCTGTTTACGCGGGCGATGAATATGGTCCCAGCTAAGTTCGCAAAGATTGAAATTACGAGGCGAGTTTCATTTTAATATCAGCATTACGTTTTTGCGTCTAATGGAATCCGATCGCGTATTACTTATTTTTAATGTACTGGATTAAAGTTAATGTACAATTTTATAACGAGTCATTAATTTTACTTACAAAAATTATTAAAAAGTTAAAATGTGCATTTTTATAACAATTCTTGCATAATAAATGCCCTCCATTACATTTCGTGAATACATGCACGTCACTAATGCGCACTTACATAGTTAATACTAAAATGTATATTGTAATAATTAATAAATTTAACGACCCAACGTATATAAATGTAATTTTAAAAGTTTTTGTTGTTTGGAAATACGAACATCCATTACGTTAAACAAACTACTTGAACTAGAGCACTGAGTTATTACTTTCGAAACAAGTTCTAAAATGTAAAAGTTTCTTTTTCCGTCGATGTTTTCTATGAAAAACTAACTTTTTGTAATGAGTTCATAAATTAAATCAGAGCCGAACATTAGTACTTGCTTCATGTCCAATTATTGATGTTTCAGTTTTTATTTTTATACCCTTTTGTGCTATATGTACTACTTGGCCTACTTTTCGACGAACCACTCGGCTTATAACAATATAGAAGCTGATTGATTCAATCAAAGCAAATCAACGTGCACGTTGTATTTATTATTGGAAATCCGTTTAGAGAAGAAAAATCAGACGCATGTTGATAAGTTTCAAACACGAATATATCTTTCTCTAACATTATTTTTTTTTCTTTTTCAAACTTATATTATAGAGACATTTCCATACAAAAATGATTATTATTTACAAAGCAATAAAACACTCTCAATGAATTAAATTTTATTTTATCAAAGTAAGATTAAATGTAACATTTAACCGACACAACTGGAGTGGCCCATGGGTCTGTATTTGGCTGCTTATTTAATAGCGTTTGGGAGATGAAAGACGATAACTTTAGTGTTTTTGAGCAATTCCGAAACGACATTGGTATTGAGGTGTAGTCTGTTGCGAATTTTTCTTTTTATGGGGAAGGGGGGGGGGTACACACATGTAGCCACTATAAGCAGTTAAGTTATTATTTTTCCATATGAATAAGAAATAAATTTTAACTAATACTAAACATGATGATCACACATTCTAGTACCAGAATCATCAGAAGGTTTTAAAGGTATGTAAATAGATTGCGTGATAATCAGATTCAGTATCCTATATACAAAATCGCTGCTAACTGCTTCAGCATAATGCTATCTCAAAGAGATTTAAGGGGTACGGCCACAGTACAATTTTCAAAAAATCGAATATTTTTTTGGCTGTTTTTGATACTTTATTATCATAGAAATAAGTTATCATTCGAGTTATAGCATGAAAACAAAATTATTTTGTTCCAGGTTCAAAATTACGCATGTAATTTTGCATGCAGAATAGCGTAAAGAAAAAAAGGTGCTGCCGGAAACGCGCTGTGGGTAACCATTTTCTTTTTAGAAAAATTCAAAAAAATTTTTTTTGATACTTCAAGACATGTATTTAATATACCATTGTTTACTTTTATTATTAAACTTTTTTTCATATTAAAAAAAATGTTGAATATGCACATGATTTTATGCTTGCTACTGTTGCCATACCTCTTAATGAACAATCATTGATTGAATTTTTACATTGATAAAAGTGATTTCAGGAATAATCGACAATGTTAATATAGAGAATATTATGGACAATGTTACGCTCTTAAGGTAAATTAAAATAGTGCATTGTTGTCTCATAAATTTAATCAGTTCTATGCTGAATTATTTCTGATAAATCTACAAAGTTTCAATAAAACATACAAATTCGTTCATAAGTTGTAGTGACCACAAAATGTGATTATATAAGATGAATATTCAAAATTTAAAATCGTGTTTCGTTCACAAAAATAACTTAAAAGAATTGTTATATATATTAATTGTAAAGAAATTTCGCCTTCTTCATGAATAATTTATTACAAATTTTCTCAAATTTTCAAAAATTCAACACCGATATTCTTTAACAAAAACAAACTTTAAGAACGTTGCAAGGATACACTAATCGAAAGGAAATTACGTCTACTTTACGAATGGATACATTTTTTTGAGATATCTAACGCATAAAACAATAAAGAAAAATTTTTGTTTTTAAATAATATTTTAAATTCAATATTTTTTAAAATAAGCAGGTAAGTTTAGACCAATGAACTCCAAAATCTAATCAGTTCTATGTTGGGCCATAGCAGATATACCAGAAAAATTTCAGCCCGAAATACGGTGGCCTTCAAAAGTTATGGTGCCACATACACACACACGCACGTAAACACACGCACACACAGTCACACACACACACACACACAGCCATATATAATATATATCTATATATATATATACATACACACATACACACATAACCTCAAATACCGTGAAAGATAAGAGACCTTTACAATCTTGGTAAAGAGCTCAACCAAGTGATAGTGGAAAGCTACCTTTTTCAGCTTAATTTATTTTAAACATTTTCCATCATATGTTTCCCAGATATCGCCATTCAAACAAAAAATTACGTTTTCGTGTATATCAAAAGAAGAAAGATAGCTTATAGAAAAATTTGCGTCAGGGAAGATAGATAATTTTATTCTCTCTCAAATGCATTTATACTGAAGTGATCCTATTATTTCTACATACCAAAACAATATACCCCATTGATTCCAGAATAACGTAAAATAGAAAAATTATTGTAAAGCAAAAACGAGTAGATGAATCTTAAAATTTCTTTTTAATTCTGAATCCTCATTAAAAAATGAAAGAAATGAGATCCAGTTGGCAAAAGGTGACCCTGCTGTTCTCGAGATATAAACTATCAAAAAAAAGTTGGAAAAAACATAACCTCAAATATCTTGAAAAATAGAAGTCCTCATGATCTGGTCAAAGAACTTAGCCAAAAAATAGTTAAAAGGTATCTTTCTGGAAATTTTCAGAGAGAATAATGCTGTTTTACTCAAGTTATCGTTCGACATAGAAAATCCATTTTTCTTACAAAATTATTTTTTTCGGCAAAAAAATCTACTGAACATTCCTCTTCATATTCTTAATCATCTCAAATGTTTTCAAAAACTTTTCGTCATATGTTTCCGAAATAATACCGTTTAAACAAAAAATGACGTGTTCGTATATAACAAAAGAAGGGAATGACCTCATCCAAACTTTCAGGTCGGAAAAGTTAGGTAATTTTATGCCCTTTAAATTGCATTTTCGTTGGTTTGATGATATTTTTTCTAAGGTATTAAAAAATCCGAAAGACTCAAATATCGAAAAGCCGCTAAAAACAAAACCGCATCGGAAAACAAAAATAAATATTTTTGAGCCACCTTCCTTTAAGAAAACCAGAAAAATGAATTCCAAATCTTTCATTTTTACCGTGGATTACCTGAGATATGGTGATATACATCCATACACACACACACGCACTCACGCACGCATGCACGCACGCACCCACACACCATGTACACACAAACACACATACACATCCATATGGATATTTTCAAAAATAGTGTATTTTGATTCCAAATGGCCCAAAAAATATTTTTAACATGCTTTAAGAAAACTCTTCTTTTACTATTACAAAGCTCCCTTTAGGAGGAAGAAAAAAGTTTTATTAAAAACATGTTAGAAATATGTTTCAAGACTTAAGAAATCAAAATGCACTCTTTTTAGAAAATGTCTATAAATGTGTGCGTGTGTGTGAGTGTGTGTGTATGTCTGCGTGTGTAACTGTATGTGTCTGTATGTATGCGTATGTCTGCGTGTGTAACTGTATGTGTCTGTATGTATGCGTATGTGTGTGTGTGTGTGTATGTATGTGTGTGTCTGTGTGGGTGTGTGTGTATAGACGTGGATCAGCATTACTCTGCATATACGTGGTAACACTTAATTTTTCAGGGCTCATTTTTTGTTTTTTTAGAAGATAGGGGGACAATGATATTTGTTTTTGTTTTTCGATGTTTTTTAGTTTTTATAGCGGTTTTTCGATTTTTCGGTTCTAGTTTTCGGATTTTTTGGTATACATTAGAAATAATGCATTCGAGTCAGCAAAAAGGCATTTGAAAGGTCATAAAATTACGGAACTTTTCCGACCTGAAAGTTTGGATAAGGTCATTTCCTTCTTTTGTTATACGCGAAAACATAATTTTGTATTTAAACGCTTATATCTCGGAAACATTACGGAAAATTTTTGAAAAATTTGAGATAATTAAGAATATGGAGAGGACTGTTCAGTAAAGTGTTTAGAGTCTTGATCTTTTTCTTTTGAGGAGAAAAGAAAAATATTGTAAAAAAACGATTTTCTTTCTCCGACGATAACTGAAGTAAATCAGCAGCATTGATCTGAAACTTTACAAAAAGGTAGCTTTTTACTATCTCATGACCTGTATGTTCTTTTATAACATGAGATATTTTATTTTCTAAAATATTGAGGTAATGTATTTTTTTACAATTTCTTTTTATGGCTAATATCTCGAAAACGGCGCGGTCATTTTCTACCAGAGCTCATTATTATCGTTATTAAATAAAAGTTCAAAATTTGATTTTTAATTTAATTTAATTTAATTTAATTTGATTTTATAAAGATTTTTCGATTTCTCGTTTTTTTAGTTTTAGATTTTCGGGTTTTGTGGCGTGTTAGAAATATTATAATCGATCTGGTATAAATGCATTAAAAAGAGCATAAAATTACCTATCTTTTATAACCGCAAATCTTGAATAGGCTCTTTCCCTTTCCGATATTACAATCTACATCTGGATCGATAGGTGGGTAAGCGGGTTTATGTCTATGGATAACTGGGTGTGTGTGGGTGTATAGGTGTACGTGGGTGGATGGATAAAAGTGGCTGTCGGTTATGTAAGCTGTCGGATAGGTGAATGGATGAGCGGGTGGATAGATGGATCGGTGGGTGGATTTCGGAATACGTGGGTGGATTTCATAGTGCGTAGATGAATGGAAGTGTATGGGTGGAAGTGTATATAGGAGGGTAGATGGAATAGTTCGGGTGGGTGGATGAAAGTGTATGGGTTGGCGGATGGAAGCGTATAGGTGAGTAAACAGAAGTGTATAGGTGGGTGGATGGAAGTATATGGGTGGATGAATAGATGCGTGGATGGGTAAGTGGATGCGTGGGTGGATGTATAAATGCGCGGGTGAAGGGGTGAATGCGTGGGTGGATGGATGGATTTATAGGTGGACGTCATAACGCGTGGGTGGATAGAAGTATATGGGTGGGTGGATGGAAGTTTATAGGAGGGTGAATAGATGGATTTGTGCATGAATAGGTGGATACGTGGATAAATATCTATCTACCCGGATGGATGCATGGGTAGATGGATAAATGTGTGGGTGGATGAATAAATGAGTGGGTGTATAATAAATACGTGGGTGGAGGGATAAATGCATGGGTAGAGGGGTGCATGAGTGAGTGAATGGATGGATACATAGGTGGATGGATAACTGCATCGGTGCGAGAGGTAAGTGAGTGGGTGGATAGGCGAATGCGCGAGTGAAGGGATAAATGGTATTGGTGGAAGGGAAAATGCTTGGGATGATGGATAGATGCGTGAGTGAAGGGGTGAATGCATGGGTGGATGAATGGATGCGTTTGTGGATGGATAAATGAGTGGGTGGTGGTATAAATGCGTGTGTGGCGGGATAAATGCGTGGGTGGAGGGGTGGAGGTGTGAATGCGTCGATGGACAGGTCTATGCGTAGGTGGAGGGATACATGCATGGGTGAAGAGGTGAATGCATGGGTGGATAGATAAATGCTTGGGTGGATAGCTGGATGCGTGGGTGAATAAATAAATGCGTGAGTGGATAAGAGTATATAGGTGGAGGAATGCGTGGGTAGATGGATGGATGAATAGGTGCATGGATATATGCGGGGGTGAAAGGATTGAAGTGTATAGGAAGACAAATGGATGCGGGAGAGGATGGATAGATGAGTGAGTGGATAGATGGATCGGTGGATGGATGTTGGATTGCGTGGGTGGACGTCAGAATGCGTGGCTGTGTGGAAGTATATTGGTGGGTAGATGGAAGTGTATGTGTCGGTGGATGGAAGTGCTTGGGTGGATGGGTTGACGTACATGTAGATGAATAAATGCTTGAATTTGTGGATGAATGAGTGGATAGATAGATGGATGCGTTGATGGATATCGAAGGGCGTGAGTGGATGGATGCGTATTGCTCGGTGCATGATAGTGTATGCGTAATGAATGAAATTTCAGTGTTTAATTAGTAAAACGTGTATCATTACATGATACACTGCACCGTGAGAAGTTTTATTTTTGAATATGAGCAATTCTACATGAAATCAGAAACAACTCAACCAAAAAAATAAATTTTTTGTTACATTTGCACGTAAACGCGTTTTTTCATACCCATATGGCGGGACTAAAGTGGACGTGTTCTGACTGGCGGATGGAAAAGTAAATTTTCGAAAATCAGCTATAAGTAGGTTTATCATGTCATCTGAATGATACCACATGTTTAGGTGGGCCTAAAAACTCTAGTAGGCTGATTTTTGATAATAAGCCATAAGAGAGTTTAGGACCCCTAAACATGGGGTATCATCCGGATGATACTACCTGTTTAGGCATACTAGTGCATTAAAAAAATAAGTAGAAATATTTTTTTAGTCATTCTTTTTTGTTCTTGTACTTATTATAAATTATTGTAGTAGTCTTCCTTGTTATAATAAAAGAAAAATAAATTTATTATATCTTTAAGAATTCTACACAACCATTTTTACTTGCACTGTAAATATTTTTATATTTCATTCTCTAAACGAGCAATCTTCCTCATAGGCATGTTGTGTCACTTCGCATCTCGCTTTCGCCTATCGTCGCTTCTTCTATTGCATCGCTTCATACACATGCACTGTTCATACTCGCACAAACACACGCATACGCACGCACGCATGCACATCGCGCACACACATACTTACACGCAGAGTTTGATCAGCGTACACCAACGCTGCACCACAAGGAAAGCGCATTGGTGCAGCGGATAAAGAAGGATAAGGGAATCAAAATCAAGAGATGGAGAGGAGAGAGAGAGAGAGAGAGAGAGAGAGAGAGAGAGAGAGAGAGAGAGAGAGAGAGAGAGAGCTAGAAGGTGTACGAGGGTTAAAGGGTGGACAGCTCGGCAAAGGGTCGATGTGGAGGATGGAAGAGGGGGATATGACAGGAAGAGGGTTAAGCTTACGCAACGGGGATCCTGTGCATATACGCGACACGAACGCAGCCTCTCTCTCACTCTCTCTCTCTCTCTCTCTCTCTCTCTCTCTCTCTCTCTGTCTCTCTCGCTCTCTACATATGTAGTAGAATAATAGTGCCGCAGGTGTAACGCCCTCGTAAATCAAAGGCGCACTAAATTCCGGTCGTTCCGAAGCGCGCACGGGCTGCACTGCGCGAGCCTTTACGAAATGACGGGACCTCGCGATAATAGAGAGAAAGAGAGAGACAACAATCTCTCTCTTCCATTCTCCGACTTCGGTATTGGTCAAGCAACAATAAAACGGCGAAAGGGCAATTTGGCGATGGTCTGCCTGTGCGTGCATTACTATATGCGTACGCGAATAATGCGAGCGAATTGCCTGGGAAAGGAAAAGTGTGAAATACCATGTTTTGGTGAGTGTGCGTGCCTATCTCGTGTCCAGGATGTGTGATTCTGATTATAGAAGCCTATAGAAGATACGGATTTTTGTTTTTAGTAATGCATCTTATATCTTTAGGAAACGAATTGATCAGACATAAATGGTACAGTGATTCAATATTCTTTTTATATACATTTGAACATAGTGACATTTTAATTGAATGACAAAACAAACATGAAAAGAAACATAAATAAATTTAAAATAGTTTTTGAAAATTCGATATCATTTAGCACTCCCAAAATAGCTACTTGAACTATACCACGAATTCTTAATATTTGAAAATGACTGGCGATAATTTTATATTTTAACACTTTTCTTAGTTCACCTATTATTCTAAAACTTTTCACAATATCAAAAGTATGTTCACTTTGTGTAAAATGCTTTTTATGATATTATTTCTTAAAATTTTTCTTAAAGTTTTGTCATTTTTCTTATAAAAGGAAAAATACTACTCTTATAAAGAATGATGATAGAAAGTTTTATTCTTTGTAAAGTCGTTCTTGTAGAAAATGAAAACCACGAGAATTTCGCGAGATGGAAATTTATTAAAGTATAACTTTATAACTGCGGAGTTCTAGCTGCGTCATCGACCACCATATCAGTAAAATAAAATTCTTCGAAAATTATATTTTCCTTACGTATCTTCAAGGAAAATAAATTGTACTAAAATAGTAAATTTATTAAATATATTAAATTTTAAATTAATATATTACAAAAAAAATCAAATACTTATAATATGTAACAGTTGCATCAAATAAATAAAACACATTATTTTAAAATTAATACGGGACATACACTAAATTGCAAAATAATGTTTTAATGCAAATCCCTTCACATTCTATGAATTTATACGGTCATAAATATGTGTGAACGATCCTACGAAATGGAAAACTTTTTTGTCATTCCTTCGTTCTAATATAGAAAAGCAAAACGGTAAATACTTTTCAATGAGTAAGAGCATTAAAACTTTTAAAATTATTTTTTGTAACACATGGACCATTTTTGCCCTTTTTCATGCCTATAAAACAGACAAAAAGTAGCCGGTTTTTCCGACCGGCGACAAAAAAGTTACTTTGCCGCCTCTTCCAGCGGCCGCAAAAGTAACCTCTTCAAAAGACGTGAGAAGTGAATGTATGTGAACGTATACATATTTTCAATATCAATCAATGTATTTTTATGAATCAATGTATGTGTAGATATACTTTAATTTCTTAATAGAACAAGATGGCAGTTGTACCGTGTCGAAAAAGGAGCAAATGTGGTTCCGCTCGATAGATACGAAAAATCGTAAAAATCAACACATGTGTCACAAAAAATACGGTATACAACATGAAGAATTAAAAAAATTTTTGAAAATTTCTTTAATTGATATTTTTTACAAGGAAGGAAATGAAGTTATTTCTACACAGGTTTGGCAACCGCGCTCGAAATGAGCAATTTTCCATTAGTTTTATTATGCATGCAGGGAGAAAGGCCTATATCATGTACGTGTTAAAAAGCCAATGCAAAAACATTCACAGATGGAGCTATATACATTTTAAATAATGTTAAAGGTATGTGAAAGTGAAGGGAAGATATATACGTTACCGACTATATGTATTTTATATTTTAAATAATTTTTTAAACATTTTTATGGAAAAACGATACTTTAGGCAGTTCAGACCCTTCCGTTATCACTAACAACCAAAAATGTTGTCAATAAATTCCATTCACTTTATCACTATTAACTTTTAGTTCTCGTTATAGATAACCATATTCGGCATATAGAAAAAAAAATACAGTCATAAAATTAATGAAAAAGTTAATAATATTCTAAAACTAATATTTTTATTAAATAGATTACTTTTTATTATCCAATAAGCTCCAACATCTAACCAGTACTAACAAGGAGAACACCAACCCGACGGAATTCGAATTTCGATGAGGCTTTGGGAGGTACTATCTGGTACCTAAAAATGAAGCCTAACACCCGTAGTTCGTTCTAATGGACCCTTATGTTCGATACACAAGCTTCTTTACTCCGTACCTGTTTTAGTGATTATAACTATGCATGTGTTAACATTAGAGACCATGGCCTAAAAGATAATAAAAGTAGGCAGAATGAGCTTTAATTTGCAACCTGTAACGCTAAAAAATAAATGAATATTCGAGGAAATTAAACTGTTTTAATTTCGCTGACTTTTCATGCATTTTCAGTCACCATGTTCAATTGTTAATAACTTTGACTCAGATTAATATTACTTTCCGAAAGAAAAAGCATTGTTTTCATAAAAAAATGTGTCAGTTTTTAATGTTAAAACATACTATATAAAACATAGTATATGACTTGGGAAGTTTGAATAAGCTATTCTTAAAAAAGTCAGCTGTACAGATGTGTGTGTGTGTGTGTGAATATGTGTGTGAATATGTGTGTGTATGTGTATGTATATGTGTGTGTATGTATGTGTATGTGTGTGTGTGTATGTGTGTGTGTGTATGTGTGATAGGTGTATATATGTATATATGTATCCCTCTATGAATCGAGTAATCCGAGGGTCGAGAAAGCAAAAAATAACTATTTTAATTTTCAGTTTATTAGCGCTAGCAGGAGCCTAGTACACCCTCGAATCGTGCAGATGATCTAATTTGGGCCTGCTAGGGTCGACTCACAAGCCGAATCCTAACCGTTAATACAGCCTCAAATTCGATCAGACAGCGGGAGATGCTTATTAGTCCTGTGGTCGTCGGTCAATAATGACAACGTGAACATTACAAGTTTAGTAGAAGTTTATTTTAATTAAACTATAGTGCTTGTTAATAAATTCAATCTTTATACAAATTAATCTTAATTGTTTAAATTTAATAATTATTAAGTTAACAATTAAATTTTAAGAACTTCAATTTTGTATCTCAAAAAAATGTTGTATCCGATTCTTTAACTCATTTTGAGCAAAAACGTCCTTACATCATTTTACGTAGCACCTTTAGTATTTAAGAAAAAAGCCAAAGTTGATATAAAAATTGCAAAAATGAAACTTCAACGATCTTAGATTAGACTTTTGATAGACGGACTTTATACGCTTTTTGGCTTAAGGTGGTTCCCTGGTGTTTTTTTCGTGATATTGACCAATTTTTCTTTTCATTTTTGCAAGGTATTGGCCTTGCGTGGTGCGGAAATCCGGTAGGGAAGATGGTCCGGGAAATCACGAACACTGGTGTAGATAAAAAGTGATATTATTCGTACATGTGACTCTAGCTATGGCGTAGTTCGCACTAACGTTGCAGCGCTATACACACGGAGTTCTTAGCTGTGTCGTAGGCACCGTAGCGCTATACACACGGCGCTCTTAGCTGTGTCGTAGGCGCTGTAGCTATGTATAGTATGTGTAATGTTTACAGTGCGCGTACATCACAATTTTCTTTCCATTAATAATATACACTTTCTCATCTGATTAACATTGAAAATAATTTAATTTATTCGATCCTACCATATATATATATATCTATATACATAAAAGAACTTGTCCTGACTGACTGATTCATCAACGCCCAGCCAAAACCACTGTACCGATCGGCTTGAAAATTTGTGGGTACGTTCCACCCAAATAGTAGGTGCTCACTAAGAAAGGGTTTTTTGAAATTCCATCCCTAAGGGGTGAGAAGGGATGAAATGTGTTTTTATGTTTTTTTTACTGTATTTCTGCAAGAAAATAAGATTTTAAGTTGATTCTTGCATCAAAATATCTGAAATAGGATTATGTAACAACAAATTTCTAGATTTTTTATAATTCCACCCCCAAGGGGTGAAAAGGGGTGAAAAGGGGTGAAATGTATTTTTATGGTTTTTTACTGTATTTCTGCACTGAAATAAGATTTTAAGTTGATTCTTGCGGCAAAATATCAGAAATACAATTACGTAACAACCAATTTCTGCGTTTGCCGAAATTCTAGCCCTAAGGGGTGAAAAAGGGTGAAATGTGTTCTAATATTTTTGTACTATATTTTTTAATTTATCCAACGAAACAAGATTTTATTGAAGACAAAAGATTAAGTTGATTCGTGCGCGAATTTTTTGAAAAAGTATAAATTTCTTCAGGTTAATTTTCAACTAAATATAATTAAGAAGCAAAATAAATATTTATAAATCAATCTATATCTATAAAAGAAGATGTCCGATACACCTACTCACTGGCTCACTCACTCACTCACTCACTCACTCACTCATCAACGTTCAGACCAAACCACTGGATCTATAGACTTGACATTTTTGTGGTATATATCTCTTATGGTGTAGGGGTGAGATTAAGGGCGGATTTTACCCCCATCCACATCTAAGAGGGTGAAAAGGAGGTAAACGTGTTTTTACGTTTTTATCGATATCTTCGGAATATCGAAAGTTATGAATTCGATTTTTATCCCCAAAGGTTGCCTATATGAAACTATCTAAATATCAATTTATGGATTTATGTTTACCCAAAAGGGGTAAAATCGTTTCTTATCTAAACCATAACACATATATATTTTATTATATTATAAAATTTCAAGTCTCCAAGTCAAATAATAGATATTATTTACTTGTGAGTTCCACGCACTATTAGCACGGGCGAAGCCATGACGGGGGATGCTAGTTATCTATATGTAAAAAAAAAAGATTTTGTAAATTATAAGTTTTTTTGGCACCTTTCGATGAATGGTCTTATCAAAGTTCTGCATTTGGACATAAATTGACCCTCGCATACAAAAATTAAATAAATTATTGAAACTTTGAGAATATATTCTTTAAGGTATTTTCAACATGAATTCGTTCGTTCTTTTATTAATTCATACTTTAAAGTTTATTTATAATCCAATTTTTAATATAGTTGAAGTAAAATTACATATATTCTTTTCAGAGCTATATAATAAATAATCAAGTAAAATTAAAAGCAAATATTAGTTATTTCTAGGTTTAAAAACATGATGGAATTTGCTTAGAAGTGTATGACAATGTAGTGTACGCGAGGGCTATTTTGAATATAGCTCATTTTTACTCAAAATTAACACATTATGCTGAATAACTTTGAATATGTAGACTAAAAAATCTCTTCTTTTTTAGAAATTTCACCAGGGAGCCAACTTAATATAACCTATATTTTTAGAAAATGAGTCTATTACCTGACCTCAAACATTGTAAAAAAATAATCGATCCGACGTTTCGAGTGTTTATCGATCGGAACAATCCTAATTTATATATTCTACATGAAAAGTTCTAGTCCTCGTGGGAAATTTATGATAAATGTTAGTCTTCGTGGGACGCTCGAGAATAGTGCCAGACTTTGTGGGAAATTATGAAAGTGTTATTATTCGTGATAAGCGCTCAAAAGTGGTACATCGTCGGAATTTGAAAGTGCTAGTCTTCGTAAGGGCCATCGATATACTTTAGATATATACTATACTTTAATATACATATGTGTGTTGATGAATCAGAATAAAAATATCACTTACCATGTGCCTTAAAATAAATTTATTTATTCAAGTAAAAAGTTCTAGAGCCTGTATACCTAAATAAACCACATATACTTTTATTTCATATAATTTAGATGTATGACGAAATCTAACAAAAGATACATTTATTTGGGTCCTTTTATGCGTATACATACGAGTTCAAGAATTCATTAAAAAGAATTGTTGTTTTCTTAGCGATTTTTCGATTTTTGAGTTTTAGTTTTTCAGGTTTTCTTATAGGTTAAAATTAATACAATTAATTCGGATATAATGCATTTTAAGGAACTTAAAATTACCTACCTTTTTCGACCCGAAATTTTTGATAAGGTAATTCCCCTCTTTTGTTATACCCGAAAACGTCCTTTTTTTAACGGTTATTATATCTCGGAAATATATCGTGAAAGTTTATTGATCTGGATATTAGTAACACCAAAAGGAATATTCAGTAAAATTTTTGATTCATATTACTTTTCTGCTTCCGAGAAACAAAACATTCTTTAAAAAAAATCGTTTTTCTATGTCGTACTATAATTTGAGTAAAACGGTATTCTTCCTTTTGAAAATTTACAGAAAGGTAGCTTTAACTATCTCTTAGCCGAGTTCTTTGCCCAGATCATGAAGACTTTTATTTTTCAAAATATTTTAGGTTATATTTTCTTCATAAAATTTTTGATTGCTTATGTTTTTAGGTATAAGAATGTCATCTTTTTACCAACAAGCGCTTTTTTTTCGTCTCTTTTATTCGATTTTTCTTTTTTCTTCCTCACAGGGGAAACTTTGTGATAGTAAAAAAAATAAAGTTTTGCTAAAAACATGTTAGAAATATGTTTTGAGACTTAAGAAATCAAAATACACTATTTTTAGAAAATGTCTGTATGGATGTGTGTGTGTGTGCGTGTGTGTGTATAGATGTTTACCAGCATAACTCTGCATACATACTGTGAAACTTAATATTTCAGGGCTCATTAATTTTGTTTTTCTTAAAGGAAGGTGACACAATAATTTTTTTTTAGTTTTATGATACTTTTTTGTCTTTTTAGGGGTTCTTCGATTTTTGAGTTTTAGTTCTTCGGATTTTTTAATACCTTAGAAATAACATCATCGATCCAATGAAGATGCATTTAAAAGAGAATAAAATTACCTATCTTTTCTGACCAGAAATTTTGAAAAAGATATTTCCCTTGTTTTTTTATATACGAGAACATCATTTATTTTCAAACAGTTATATCTGTGAAATATAAGATGGAAAATTTTTGAAAAAATTGAGA
The DNA here is from genome assembly GCA_949152435.1 of Gastracanthus pulcherrimus. Lineage (NCBI taxonomy): Eukaryota > Metazoa > Arthropoda > Insecta > Hymenoptera > Pteromalidae > Gastracanthus > Gastracanthus pulcherrimus. Next base: position 39,693,236 of record OX424573.1, read on the forward strand.
TGATAAGGAATATTTAGAATAATATCCTGTAAAATTTTTGAAGCTTCATATTTTTCTTTTGTCGAGAAAAAAATAATTTTGCTAAAACATCCCTTTTCTTCCTGACGCGATAACTTCAGTAAATCGACAGCATTTTATCTGAAACTTTACAAAAAGGTAGTTTTTTACTATCTCATAACCTGTATGTTTTTTCAGAACATGAGATCTTTTACTTTCTGAGATATTGAGATTATGTTTTTTTTATTTTTATTTTTTGATCGCTTATATCTCGAGAACGGCGTGGTCATTTTTTATCAAAAAAGACTAATTTTTTTCTTTTTTTAATGAAGATTCAAAATTGTAAGGAAATTTCATGACTTGTTTCAGTTTTATAGTGATTATTTTATATTTTTTTTTTTGGGGTTTTTCGAATGTTAGAAATTTTATGATTAATTTAGTGTAAATGCATTTAAGAAAGTATAAAAAGACCTATCTTCTACAACTGAAAAATTTAGTTAAAAAAATTTAAAAACGTTAAATGTTAAGAAAATGGTAATATTTAATTTATTTATTTATATACTGAGGATTGGCGAGTGATGCGAGCAGGAGGATTTCGGTTTCGTTTTTTTATAATTTTTCCATTGATATTTTGAAATATTGATTAAAAAAGTATCTTAAGACAAATGAAATAATGTATATCAATATTTTTTGTTTTATTTTGTATACATATAGGTAAAAATCATACGTATGATCGATATAATTATGTGATTTTAGATGTTGTTGAATTCAAATTCAATGTGAAAATTATTAATTTAAAAAAATAATGTTACCGAAACCTGCTTAAAACAGATTTAATTTATGTATAAATGTCAATTAAAATATAAATATAAAATAAAAATAAGATTATGGCTACAGCTAGTTTAAATAAATGTTCTGAATTAAACCATCAATGATAAATCAGCACTCATTTTTAAGAACCGAATTAAAAAAAAAATATAGCAATTTAAAATTAATTTATTAGAACAAAAATTTTCATATTAGAACAATTAATTTAGTTTGAGGAAGCTAAGCGCCAATGAATTGGCAATGGTTTTAATTTTTGATTGCTTATTTCTTGGGTATTACGCGGTAATTTTTGACCGATCAAAACTAATTTTTTTCGTTTTGTGATGAAGATTTAAAATCAAAAAGAATTTTTAAGATTTATTGATATTTTTTTTTGTTTTATATCAATTTTTATTTTTATGGTATTTTTGTATTAAATGAATAAGGTTGCAGGAAGCTAAGTGCCAATGAATTGGCATCGGTTTTTGTATATGTTACAATAAATAAGTTTATCCTAACTTAACCGAGTAACTTTATAATTATATTGAAAAACATTTTTTTTATCAATGTATGTATATCATGAATTAGTGATACCAAACCAATTCGAAAGTTTTAAATGTACCAAACAATTAAACTAATGATTATACTTCTTTTCTGTGTTTCAACACATTCTGCGCAATGTTGCAAGGCCGTTATAAAATACCGGACCAAAGAAACATAAAACATTCGATTGCCTTTTAAAACGGTCGCAGGAGAGTAGAGCCTACATCGTAAAAAGCGGCGAAAAAAATTCGAGCAAAGAGGGAACAAAATACGTAAAAGCGATAAAGTAAGAGAGTGAGAGAGGAAGGGCGGAAGAGAGATAAAGAGAGAAATAGAGAGAGAGAGAGCGAGAGAGAGATAACGAAAGAGAGAGAAAGCGAGATAGAGAGAGAGAGAGATAGAGGCCACGGGGTGAAGAGACTAAAAAGAGACGCGAAACGAGAAGAATATACGAAACGGATCCTAGGAAAATATAGGGATTAATAATCGTAAAAGTCTGTGTCATCCAAGAGTCATAAAGCTGCAGGTAATATTCCTCCGCGAGCAGCAGCAGTAGCCTCTGCCGAGGCCCCCCTCGAATCCTCTTTTTATTCTTCCCCTCTCGTGAGGCAAGTCTGAAAGAAGGGGTGAAGAGGCAGAAGGGAACGTCATCCCTCCTGCCCCTCTATCTTTCGGTACCCCGCAAGAAAAAGAGAAAGAGAGAGAAAGTAAGGAAGCACCTCGTATCCCATTCTCGATGAACATAACGCTTACCCCCTTTTCGCGATTACATTTCGTTCCACCCCGTCGCATTTGCCTCTCTCGCGCACACACACACACACACACTCACTCTCTGAAGCTTCCTTTGAGCGGCTCAAACCTTATCTCTATCGCTCATCTCATACTTTAAATGTCAGCCTTCCGCGGAGCCATGAAATATAACTCCTACTTGCCATGATAATAGACGAATTTGAATTTTTAGGGGGGAATACTCGGAAGATAAAGGACAGGAGCGCAGAATAAAACTTATGTGTAATGTTTATTCAGATACGTTTTTAAATCGATATTTAAGACTTTTTGTTACCTAGAAATTATGGTTTATCTCAATGACTGAAAATAATTTTTCATGAAATTTAGAGAAATGAATGTTCATACCTCTTCATTAAATGAAAAATTAAATTTTAATTTTATTACTTTCATAGTAGTGATATTCTCATATTGCGACCCTGTCAACGTCGACATAGAAATAATTGAAAATTCATGAATACATCTATATAATATATTAAGTATAACAATAATATGCAAAGCTGCGTATTATATTACATTATATTACATATTGAATTTAATCTTCTAAAGGCACCCCTATTTCAAGTCACGCTGGGAATATTGAATGTGGAAACGCACATCAATTTTTGTCTGCCATTCTGTTTCTAGCCATTTTTTACGTAATATATTACATAAATTGAAACGTCAAACATCAAGAGATTTGAAAGTTCCATTTACTTTTTTTAGCTATCTGACTACTAACAGGCAATTAATATATGTCACTAACAACTCAGAAGAAATGATAAATTTTCTTTTATTAGATAATCGATCAGAAACATATTCTACATAAGTTTGCATTTAAAATAATGTAAGGAATTCATACAAAATTGATATTATAGTTTTTGCATTAAATTCGCAACAGTATTTGGATAAATATGTACATCAATATTTTCTTGCAAAAATTTAAAGTTAATAATTCTAGAACGAAACATTACTAAAACATACTTCGAGTATATTGCTATAGTCTAATTTAAAATGAATTAAACGTTACGAAAGAAATAAAATTGTATTAATCACTTTAATTGTGAAACTTTACTTATTCCTCTAATGGAAAGTCCTTTGAGGAAAATTAATGTTATTACTTCTTCCAAGTGAATTCTATTAAAGAAGAAATTCCCTTCAACTCGAATCAATTGCCAAGTTTACTTTTGAAGGGACCGAAGTTCCTTCCTCGATCATCAATTAAAAGCTCGCGCAATCCGGCTCTCGTAAAAACTTTCAACGAAATAATTAAAAATTCATCATCCAGAAACGGAACAAAAACTTGCGCTGTGCACAAAAACACCATTAATAACCCAAAAGATAACTCAGTTCCCTGCTTCCAAACGTTCTCCAATAAATGCGCGCGTATTGGCAAGATGAGACAAGAAAGCAATAAAGGAAGCTCACGATAGAAGCGAGGAACATTCGAGTAAATATAGTTAAGCCTTTAAAAAAGAGATTGCAGAAAACAAAGCAATTTTTTAAAGTGATATTTTAAACGGAACAATTCTACGGATAAATTTTTGTTTAAAAAGCGCACTGTTTCTTTAAGGTCAAGTCATTTGTAAGGTAAGTGTATTAGGTAGAATGAGTGTACAGACACTTATCCTCTTATACTAAAAAGGTACGTAGTCGAATGATAAAATAAACTATGTTACTGAAAAGCTGACGATACGTAGTAACGTCAAGGGCAGAGTCGACTTGAACCAACCTCTTTATTTAGTATCTCAATAAATATAATGACTTACTGAAAATTATAGTGACGAATTCACTGAAGTGGCTGTAAGACAAAATACACTGCAAGTTGGTCCCATTTTGCTTCCATGAGAACATTTTCCGATAAAATTATTTACCGGCTAAATCGCATGAAAAGTAGGATAGCCATGGTGGGTCATATTAAGTATATGTTTAATAGTCTCTTAAAAAAAAATCCAAATTAGTGCGATTTCTCTTTCGTTGCAATCAATACTGTACAATGTTACAGTCAATACTATACAACGTTAAATTTACGATTGATTGAGAAACTGTATTTTAAACCCGTACTGGTGTCCTAGGCTATAATTCCACACAGAATATCTATAGATAACTGATAACGTGTTCTTCCTCTATAGATAACTGATAACGTGTTCTTCCGGTTCAGTTTCATTATTTGTGATAGAATTATACCGTTGGTACCGGTATAGGAGAACAAATTTTTTATTCCCACCAAATTATAGCAGCATGAAATCGAATAGAAGTCTTTAACATACTTCTGAGGAGCATTTTTGTGAAATAACTATTGTTGTTCTCATATCAAAAGGACAAATTCAATTATTGTACTATTTAAAAAACACATACTGGCCTCCATTTTCATTTAGTCCACTATCAAATAAGTAATACAAAAATCTATACGTACAGGGGAGAGTACCCCAATACGGACACTAATAGCTATTATGCCTGTATCTTTGAATTACCTACGTGAAAATGAAAATTTCAAAATGGGATTAGTTGTATAAATGGATCTTTTTAACGGAGTGAAATAGTTTTGATCAAATTGAATAATCTTTTAAGTATTAATTAACAACGAAAATGAAGATTTTGAGTTTTCAAAAAAGTGTATGCCAGTATAAACACCCATAGTTTACAAAGCAGTATTCTTTGTTTAATTACTTAAAAATAGAGCTTCAAAGATATATGAAAGTTATAAAATAGTATGATGATTAAATCCATTTTACGTTTATTCGTATAACTTATAAAATAATTAGTATTTAGTTCGCTTATGTGTTGGACATGTGCTTAACCTTCAAGAAATAACTTTTGATACGGAGAATAACTTCTTTTCCGTTATTAACGCGAAAACTTTCGAAGGGTTGATTTCAAAAGAACATCTAATCATATTTAATACATTTATAACGCGTATCTAATCCAACATCTAAAACGCTGCCATGTAGTGGTAGAAGCCTAATAGACACGAGGGTCCATACTGACAGAGTAGACATACCGAGTGACTCCCCCATATGTACTTTTTTGATCGGTAAAGAGCTCTCGATCTCAAAGGGCTAATCGTGTTAAAGCCACGGAGCGCCGCGTCGGCTGTTCATCCGGTGTCGCTCGTATTATACGAGTACCTATACTCGCGCCGGCGTCGCGCGGCTAATCGGCAATCGCGCGTGCCCTCTCTCGATGAGCCAGCTCTAACTTCAATCTGCCTCCGGCCCCGGCCTCGAAAACCCTCAGCCTCGCGGGAAGAAACGCAAGGAATGCGGCGCGCCGACTCCGGGGCCTCGCAACAACGCACGGCGCAACAGAAACATCAGACAGACAGTACGGCCATCGGAGCTGCAGGAAGGGATGCAAAGAAGACTTGCAGCGGGGGGGAGGGAGGGAGTATACCGGGTAGTAGAAGCACGCAGCCACCACCCCCGGGGAATCAATAACCGACAAGTGTGCTCTAACCGGCGGCGGCGGTGGGGCTGCACGGGAGAGGATCGACTGCGCGGAATTCCTGCCCCAGAAGAAGAGCGAGCGAGCGAGCGAGCGAGAGAGAGAGAGAGAGAATGGCGTCGAGGAGAAAGATGGAAAGCTCGTGTGCAAGCCAGGCGCTGGCTCCGCCCACGGCACGCGACCACCACCACTATACCACTGTGTAGCGGCAGCGCCGCAACCCTCACCACCAGGAGGACTGTGCATAGGTATACGACGAGGACGGGCGGCGTGCCGCCACACTTCTTCCATCTCCTTCTCTTTCTGCAGCTTGTTTGTCGCGTGCCATCCTCCCCCTCCTCGTCTGCCACGTCGCTTTTCATGGCACTTTTACTTTGTACGTCCCGTTGGCGAGGGGCCGGATTTTTCTTCTTTTCGAAGCCTGCACCGCGAGGAGCGCGAGGCCGAACTGCGCGAGAGCCCACGCGGAAGCTTGTAGGGGGTTAGATGGACGGAAGCTTTATACACCTATGCTTTATACTCGTGCTCGATTGATGTGTGGTATATGTGTGTGCGTCAGCTTTATGCTTGGTTTGATTTTTATAGGATGGGGGAATGTGTGTGTATAGGGTCAGGGATCTTTCATTTATAGTTGGTTGTCGATTTGACCAAAAGGAGATAGTATAGTGCGATTGGTATGACCTTTATGTTCAGTCAAATGTTATGGAAAAGTAGAAACAGACATATATGGTCAGACGCGGATGAATAAGTAATCTTATTTTTGCTATACATGATATATAATCGATGTATATTTTTGTATTATTATTTTTGTAATATTCGTCATATAGATTAATATTTTCATGAACGCTTTAAAAGTTCATGCGCATAACTTAGGTTTTATGAAAGGGCTGTATATCTAAATTTACGGATAGCCGCTTTTAATTTAAGACATACACTATTCATGTATGCGAATTTAAAATGTGTAGGTACATTTTTGCAGATGCAAATATATGGTTTTTAAATTCACTTATTTACCCTCGGGGCTTTAACCGCGGTATTTATTCTTACTTATAAATATGTTTTGCCGCACTATTTCCCTTCGAAATTACTCCTGTCTGAAACAACTTACATCATACCATTACTCCCTTCGCGTAAGTCATGTACATCTCATTTGCATACTCATTTTTTTTACATTTTTGCCATTATATCGTCATGTTTACGTATATACGCTTCTCACTCCCTCCCGTCGAGTTATCTTTTTAGCTCACAGCACGTTTCTGTTGTTTTCCATCCTGCTCTCGCCGCGAGCGCTGAAGTTGTCGGCCCGCGGTGTACACACACACACGCATATATGTATATATACGTATATCGTCGCGTGCTCTCACGCGAGGAGGATGAGTTTTCAATCTCCGATAGGGAAGTTTCATTACACAAGTTTACTTGTGCATTCATTGTCTTCTTTTTTCGCGCGGCTCGCCGCGCGCTGCTCTCTTTTAGCCTCGATCGACAGGAATTTCAGGTTTTAATGCATTCTGACGGGCCACGACGGCGATACACAAGCTAATGCGGACAAACTGCGAGGGAGTCGCGCTGGCACGCGAGAAACACGAGAAAGTCAAATAAATCATTTGGAAAGATAATCGTCAAAGTGCGTTGTTTCGCCGCGCGGCGCTGGATAAACGTGAACACTCCACGATTGAATATTTAATGCGCTAACGTAAACTTTGATTGAAATGCCTCGAGATAGTTGTTTATAAACTTTATATCAATAGTTATTTACGTAACATTTGAGTTACTATACAGTCGTACCTCATCTGTTTTAACTTCATCTATTTTATCTTTTTCAACTGTTTTTCCCTCACCTATTTTAATTTGCAGGAGCTCTAACTGTGTTTTATGCATTAGCAAGAATTTTTTATTTTGATCTATAAGCAATTGCATACATTTCTATTATTAGTATATTCTGTTTAAATAACAAATAACTATAAAAACTGGACAAATTAAAATTGATGAGAGATTTTGGTCCGGATGTGTTAAAAAAGGTGAGATATTATTGTAGCTTTATTAAAAGCTTAACGAAATATTATAATTTAAAAGGAGGAGTTTTAGCCATAAACAGAGAAGGCAAAGTATGAAAATAAACAAAAAACTTCCGACGTAATATTTTTACATAAAAACCACGTTATTAAAATTGACATTCAAATAAATTCTTTCAAAGATAATACATTCGATTTTGTTTGATCGATCACTCGTATCTAATACTCTGATGTGCATGAAAAGATTGACTGAAGGAAACAGCTGTATAATGGCATAAAATATTTCTCGTGAGTATAGCACCCTTGATTGATTAAATTCTGTATTGAATGGACAATTAATTGCTTCCCGATGAAATCATTTCCTCTAGTGGCGCTGTACAAACACAAACGCGATTTACTAAAATCCATCCCCCCATTTCATCTCTGAGTTTAGCTGGCCGTTGCTCCGGGAAACGAGGGAAATTCGCGAGAGCGCGCCGCCGGCATGATCAAAGCGCTTTGTCGGCGAAGGGCGTAAACCGCTGTCCCTTCTCTCTATACATAAGCACTTTAATCGAGATGCACGCGCGCTCGAGTGCTTTGACTTTTATCTTTAATGTATAAACAGGTAAATGTTTATTGCGGCTTGAGGAGCTTTATTTATTGTTGCTAGGAGAAAACTTGATTTTTACTATGCTTTTTTAATAGCATCTTAAACTAAGTTTACGTTTACTGTGCAAGAGCAAATAGTTTGAATACATTATTTTAAATATTCCTACATTTATTGTTAAAAATAAAAACAAAAAATATTGAATTTTGGAATTTTATTTTATAGACTTATAAAATTTGTCCTATTCTTAAGTGTCTTTATTGCATAGAGACTGAGCCAATGTTGTAAAACCTGCATGGGCATATCGATGCTCCGTAGGAAGACTAGCACAGCTCAGAATTCTCAAAAACAGCTAGTTCTTTTCCAAGACCTCTTATGAAACTAGCACTTTTTAGATCCTCTAATAAATACTAATATTTTCTCAGAACCTTTGAAAAGGTGATAGTTTTTGTCTGAGAACCTGAAAAGTCCTAGTTTTGTAGGAGGATTTTGATTAAAACTGTTGTTTTTTGAGAATTCTGAGTTGTGCTAGTCTTCGTACGGAGCGTCGATACATGGTCACATATTTAGAGTAATATTTAATATAAAAAGATATTTTTAAAATAAAAATATCAAAGCTTAGACCGTCAGTTTGAGTGTTATCATCCGCATGATACATTCAGAATTGGACATTAGAACTATCTGAAATCAAGCTTTACAACCCTTATTACAAAAACTAAAATCGGAAATTCATATGTGTCATATGTATCCATATATGATCATATATGATTATACATATCTGATCATTTTTTCCCGGGTTCGATAGAGAACCTAAGCGGATTCACCAATCTGTTTGAACTTTGCAAAATGAACGAGATTTACAAGAGGTAGGGGAGAGTCCCCCAGTATGACCCCTCACCCAGTATGACCACCCATGGCTATTGGGCTCATACCGCTAGATGGCAGTACTTTACATGCTGGATTAAATGCATGTTATAGTTCTATTAAATATTTTCAGAGGTTCTTGTTTTTAAATCACAATTCCAAAGATTCGCACGAGAATAACGAAAAAGTCGTTAATTTCCGTATCAAAAGTTATTTCTCGAGGGTTAAATATCATGTCCAATATATAAGCTAATTAAATACTAATTATTTCATATGTGATTTGATTTAAATTAAAATAGATTTAAACAACATAGGTACTATTTTATAACTTTTACATGTCTTTGAATCACAATTTTTAAGCATTTAGAGCAAAAATACTCTTCTATAAACGTTAAGTGGTCATAGTGGGAGACACTTTTTCAAAAAACGCAAAACCCTCTGTTTTCGTTATCAATTAATACTTAATTCAGATTATTAATTTTGACCAAAACTAATTTACTACGTGAGAAAGGTCCATTCATACAACTAATTCTATTTTTAAATTTTCATATTCACCTTGGTACACAAAAGTTACAGTTAAAATAGCCATGGATAGTCATACTGGGGTACTCTCCCCTACAGCTATCGAAAGTTTCTTTATGACGTTACGATTAATGCAATTCGGTTGTTGCATGATTTCTTTTTTATTTCATATTCAAATAGTTTATGCTAAAATAATATGTCGTATCTTTACTTTTCAAATTAACGAAAATTTAAGTAATTACAGCCATTTGAAATTTGTGTTGCGTCACGATGGTATACTTTCATGACGTCACGTAGCATTAGAGTATATCTATATACACACACACACACACACATATATATATATCGAAAATTAGGAAACTTTAAACGTCTGTAACTTTCAAATTTTTCATTTTTATGACAAATACGACCTGGTTATTTTGCGATATTCTACTTATATCATGTGAAAAATCAACTTTTTATTTTTATGCAACATCCTAATTGCAAAGGCGTCGCCCGCGCCGCGTATGACTATGAAACCCCTCATCTATTTTAACTGGATCAGATTTTAGTTACTTTTGTATTAAATCAGCATATGTATGAGAAAACATATAAACAGGCTAAATTAAGCTAGGCACAAGTAAAAATGTGTAAAACAACATAGGTATGCAAAACATTTAGAGATGGAATTTTTGGAAAGAAGGCTTTTCGCGGATTAACTTTTTTTATTTCATCGCCTTTATCGTCTCTTTCAAAGTATGTGATATGTAAACTCTGTACTCTCCGTACTGCCCGAACAACGTTAATTGGTTTTCAAATTTAACCTATATTTATATATATACTTTGCAGGTTAAATTTGAATGCCAATTCATGGTATACGGGAAGATACGGAGGGTATAGTTAGTGTGGGAGTGGATTGATGTGTACAAGGGCGTGCGAGTATGGGAATGAATGTATTCATGCGTAGGTCGGGTTTTTTCGGGATTTCTTTTTGCATTTAGTTATCCTTAGAAATAAGCAATAGCCGATCACAGTAATATATTAAAATTAATAAATTCATGTAGGAATATTAACTAAGTTTGAGGAAGCTAAATTAATTGACAGCGGTTTTTAGATGCTATTTATAATATTTATACAATTTGCAAGATCTCCGCCATATTAATTTTGAAAAAATACCTTGTTTATAAAACATCACGTTATAAAATAATGAGATGTACGACAATGACAACACACACGTAAACACACGCATACATACCGCACGCACTCACGCACACACATTTTCTAAAAATAGTATATTTTGATTTCTTAAGTCTCAAAATATGTTTCTTCTCGTTTTAAGCAAAACTTTGTTTTACTATTAAAAAGTTTCCTCTTGGAGGAAGCAAAATTGTAAGTTTAAAAGTAAAAGTATGTTGGATTGTAAACGTGCGTCAATGATGTTTTCATACTCCAAGAAAAAGCTCATTAGTTGTTAATTTTTCGCTATTAAATTGTTTTCTTAAATAGAAAGGTTATTCACATTTAGCGGACAAAAAAGGTTTACCCGCTTTATTTTCCGGTCAGTAAACGGTCACTTTAGGCCCAATTCATAGGTAGGAAAAACGCAGAAATCGTGCGTGTGTGACAAAAAGCCCTTTTTTGTCCTCTGTGTGTTTTCAGGCGGTTAAAAAAGACCTACTTTTCACCCTCGGTACACAATATACTATTTTCTTCTAGTACAGACTACTATACTACGATAACCCTTTTTGCATCAATTATTGTAAATTTAACAATGTATTTATAATAAATATACTAATAAGCTAAAGCATTTTTTTATATCTTTTAAATATTAATATACTCAAAGCAAAATTTACCATACACATAGTAAAAAATGACATACCAAGGATACGGAACATCCTTAGGTATAGGTATTGTAAATAATATAATAGGCGTCGTATATCCTAGTTGGACAAGCCAGTATTGTATTTTTTACAAAAATAATTCTCTCAAAATACACGCCTGGACGGTCGCACACGATCGCCGAACTTCAGCATGCAATGTACCGAACCGAAAATTTAATTAAATCTAACTTAGCCGCAGGTGGCTATTTTTAATTTGAAATCTCAAATATAAAAATATAAGTATTGGTAGAAATATAAAAAAGTATATTTTACTTACCTTATTTGAGCAAAATCTGTATCAAATTTTCGATCAGTATTTGTTTTGGGGGTGGGATTTTCTCGGGGTCAGCTTGAGTTGTAAAACTTCGGCTTCGTATCCCGTATACATTCTCGGTTTTTATACATTTGAAGTTTATTAGACTGTCGATGCGGTTTATAACGGAAAACTAATAGTAGTAAAATCAATGAAATTGCTCGAATAATTCTTTGTTTATTGTTTATTGATAATCTTTAAAATTTTTGGAGTGAAAATCTCACTCCAAAAATTTTAGAGAGCAACTTAAGAGTAGCACTCCTTAAAAAGTATAAAAGAGCTAACAGAGGTGTAAAATAGATATAAGGCATTCAAGACGAAAAAGCAGAGAAAATTCAAGCTACATCGTGCTCTTCTACCGTAGAGTGCAGGTCGACGCACGCATAGGGTGCAAGAATGAACAAGACAGACACTCAGTATTTTTATAATATATAGGTATATATTAGAGGAAGACGCCTCTTCACAGCATCGGAAAGAAAAACACTATCGTAAATCAAACGGAAAACACATTTTCTCTCTCTCTCTCTCTCTGTCTCTCTCTCTCTCTCTGTCTCTCTCTCTGTCTCTCTCTCTGTCTCTGTCTCTCTGTCTCTCTCTCTCTCTCTGTCTCTCTCTCTCTCTCTGTCTCTCTCTCTCTCTGTCTCTCTCTCTCTCTCTCTCTCTGTCTCTCTCTCTCTCTCTCACGCTCATGTAAATATTTGCTCAGGAAATATACGTGCTCGTTGCGCTCTCTGCCGAATGTCTATTCGTCCTAGTGTAGTACGTTCACCTACACGTAAAGCTTAGTGGGTGCGTATCCCTTCTCGATTCCACCTTCCTTGTGCATCGTCCTCCTGTCCCTCTCTGTCTCTCTATCTCTCTATCTCTATCGTTCTATGTGTCACTCCCCTATTAGATTGTCACAGAGTAGGAAATAAATAATATAAAAATAATATATTGTACATTTTATGTAGTAAGGTAAAAAAAGTATCATCACGTAACTTATAGTCATTTTATGTAGATAAAAGATTAAATTAAATCAAGAAAAATATATTGTACGTCTAGCAATGGCCCTTACGAAGACTAGCACATTTCAAATTCCCACGGAGACTAACACTTTTTTAGTTTCCCACGATTACCAGCACTTTTCACGAGTTTCCCACGTAGACTAATACTTTTCATAAATTTCCATTCCTTTTCATAAATTTATTTATAATATATAAATTCGGGGTGTGTGGAGAAAATCTCGAAGAGTCGGGTCGATTTTTCTTTTATCGAGCTCGGGTACAGAACTAGACTCTTTTGGTACTCAAAAAATGATCGGTTTACCCGAGAAATTCTGACTACTCGAATAAATAAAATATGTCTTCGCGGGAAAATCATGAAAAGTCCTAAATCATAAAGTCGAAGATTATTCCCGAGGGTGGATTTACTGCCCAAGCGAAGCGAAAATGCATATTATGCTCATCTCAACGAAAATGGCCACTTTTTGCTCTGAAAAGCGAGACCAAAATTACACTTTTTCCTCGCAAAAATAATTAGCGGGAAAAAAGTGACTTCACTAGAAACTAGTCCAACTTCCTTTATTTCATCAAGTTCTACCAATAGCCCTGATTTTCGATTGTCTTTTAACAATATTGTCTTTTAACAGTTCATTAGTCCCGCTTTCCAAGTCAAAATGTGGCCACAGTTGAGATGGACATAAAGTACATTATGTATTTGCCCTTGTTACATAATGTACTTTATGTCCATATCAACTGTGGCCGCATTTTGACTTGGAAAGCGGGATAATGTACTATTTTTCCCTCATATGCAGGAAAAAAGTGGATTTGCTAGAAAAAAGTAGATTTGCGGGAATCATATGCTATTTTTTACCAGATTTTCAGGTCAATAAAGTGATCATTATGGTTGAGTCGGGAATAAAGTATTTTTTTTTAACTATTTCTTTAAATATAACAAATTTTCAATAAATTCTAGTTTTTTCCGTAGGTCCTACTTTTTAAGTCAATAAAGTGGCCACAGTTAAGTCGGGAATAAAGTTCTATATGCAGTACAGGAATAAGGTCGATTATTCCCTTGTTACATAATGTACTATTTTTTAAAAAAATTCTTATTAAGTTTCTTTATGAATCTACCTAACCAAGTTCCTATCTTTTTTTTAAATATAAAAAAATATTATTAACGATAAATTTTTTTTTAAAATAGCTCCAAAAACAAACCAAAAACAAACGAATCATATTTGCCAAACAAAAATGGTTTTAAAGTAATTAATAGAACGTAACATGAATTACTTGAGTAAGAAATCCCCAATAGGAAAACTAGAAAATTAAAACAGACAAGCCAAAAGATGAAAAATTGCAATGGGATTTTAGTTCACTTTAATTGTTAACTTCCTTAAATTGCAATCGTTTTAGAAAATGATCGAGTTGCGACCACCTATAGTATCAAACTTACATACCATTTTTCAAAAACACCGATTAAAGAAGACGTTTCTTTCTTTGCTTTCTTAGATAATACAGCCAATTACAGCGAACTTTTGATTGATATGCGAACTGTGAGTCTTCGAGCATCCTTCGCACATATATCTTGACCGGTGATCAATTTACAACTCTCTCGAGCTGCACGGCAGCGAAACCGAGCTTGCCGACGCTGAAATATGTCCGTCTCTCCACGGGTCTGATCTATATGTATATGCCCAGAAATATATTACGCGTGAGTGCAGGCGCGACACGTCGCTTCCCTCTTTTTGCGCTCTTTACAAAGTCCTTGTTCCTTCTATCGCCCCTTTTTTATTGTCGAGCGCGAGCACGAAATTCATTCATCGTCGGAAGTAGTTTGACGGTTGATCGAAGTTTGGCTCTGAGTGGAGGTGAAAAAACGCTGGGTTGAGAGTGCATTGGTATAATTTTCTTAATCAATGGAACTTTCCCTTTACTACCGAGGTGTGGTATGTGAGACCCCACTCAAAATTCAGGCATTTATAACTTTATCAATGAATATTATATTTTCAGCCCTAAAACCTTGTTATATTAAACTCATAAATAGTACATTATGCAACAAGGGAATAAAGTCGTAGAGTATTCGACTTTGTTTCCGTGTTGTATATAGAACTTTATTTCCGACTTAACTGTGACCACTTTACAGACTTTTCTTGAAAATTTATATTAATATTAAGGGGACAGGTCTGGGTTAAACCCAAAAAGAGAAGTCCAGAAAAATTCTTATATTTAACAACAATCATTGTGAAAAATGTTATGTTATCAATGCATAATAGTATCATAAATTTTACCATTGTAGAACCACAAAATCTTGATCCTACATGTCACAATAAATCGTTATTTTCAATATCATTTTTATTAAAAAAACTTTGTTCCTCACACGATTCTAGGTAACATGATCAACGAAAATTTTTGACGGTTATTCGACTCCTTTTGACATATTTTAGAAAAACGGCGGGGCACTTTCTCAATACATTTTTTTATTTTTTTTTCTTGGAGATTCAATTGATGGTTTTAAAAGAAAATTGTTTAATTTTATAAAAAATTGATTGGATTTACGAAAAAGAGGAATAAAGAAAAAATAACCGTGATAAAAAATTTTTTCATTTACTATGTCACCTAGAATTGTGTGAGGAACTAAGTTCCTTTAATAAATATGGTATTGAAAATAGTGATTTATTGTGACGAGTTGGATCAAGATTTTGAGGTTTTACAATGGTAAATTTTTAGGTATTATTAAGCATTGATATCATACAAATTTTCAGAATGATTGCTTTTACATATAAAAAGTTCTTTGGAGGACAAAAATATGGTCTGTCCTCTCCGGTCCGTGTTCCATCGCTGTTTCGTTGTTCCGCTTTGAATTCAAACGTTGAAATTTGATACATTAAAACTGTTTTAAGTCGTTGTAGAGTATTGAGAGTACAGGTATACAGGTGCACTTCAACGTTTAAATTCAAAACGAAACAGCGAAACAGCGATGGAACACGGACAGGAGAGGATAGACCATCTTTTTGTCCTCCATCCGGACACACCCTTAAGTCCATTTTTCGTGTTTTCGAGAAATTCGCATTCTTATGTATTCACTGTAGCAAAATACTGTAGTACCTAATATAAAGCATGACAGTCTTCGCATCCAGTTGAGCATTAAATACAAACATAATCATACTTTTGAATATATTATATAAGAGTTTCTATTTCGTTTCTTTGCAAGATAGTGTAACAACTAAGTTTTTCTGCATCGAACGCTTGCTACATGAACTCAAGCGATTATGCTATATATAATAACATTAAGTTATTTTATGGTCTTCACTTCATTAACTATTTAAGAACATAATAAACTTTGATTTTCCATATAAAAATAAAAATATATCAGGCTTAAGTCGTTATGTTTAGTGTGATTTCGATATTGTGACTGAAGTCGTTATGTCGAAAACAAGCCGCAAAAGAGTGGACTTAAGTCTTTATGCCTCGAACAAACTGCAAAAAAGTAGACTTAAGTTGTTATGCCATGAACAAGAGCAATAAAGTGGAGTTAAGTCATTATGCACAGAGCTGGAATCGACAGTTGATTGTGTTTTATTACTGTCTGCAAGTATTACGTGAAGAACGTCAATCAAACGTACGAATTCCATGAAAATCTCAATTTTTGTAAAAATGGACTTAAGTAGCTATGTCTCGTAGCCACAGAATTATACAATAGAATTTTCTTTATTTTTCAATCAATATTAATATTTCGGGGCTGTTTCTTCTTTTCCATTTGTCTACAAAACACCGTTAAAAAATTATATATTTTTTTATCCTTAAGGAGAAAAGACTATTTGTTTATATATAAAAACATTTTTTATGTAAAAACTTATAAACTATTAGTCTTTTTCTCCTGAAAGTTAAATTAATATATAATTTTTTAACGATGAATTTGTAGACAAATGTTTAGAGGAGAAAATAAGCTCCGAAATATTAAAATTGATTGAAAAATAAAGACAATTATATTACTTATATAAGTAGAATATTTTTTAATTGCCAATATTTACGCTTCTGAGGTCACGATTTTGTTGAAATATTTTTTTTCCATTTCGCTAAACACCCTTCTTTAATATAATTTATATATTTAAATTATAGAATCTTTAAAAGCTTTTTATATACTTTTTCTAATGGTCAATTAAAAATGACATTATAATGTAAGGTATACCTTAAGCATAAAAAATCAGAAAAATTGAAAATGATAATCCTAAAAAATTATATTTTTATTTACCAAAAACTGTTTGTTTTACAAGTTGCATGAATATTACAAGTTTCTATTTTAGTAAACGCGTTTTCAATTTTTTTTTATTTTTTATGTGACTATCTTTTCGACGCGCTTGAAAATGAAGGCCCATATCCTCTTTAAACAAAAAATTTTATCTCATATATAAAATTACTTTTATTACCGAATATTTCATTTTATCTTTTAATTATTGATGTCTCTTACTAAAGCAATCTTTTTATCAAGTAAATATTACTAAAATAAAAATATTTATTAAAAATATTTATTATTAAATATTACATTTCCCAAAGCCTCATCAAAATCCGTTTTACGAAGGCTTCTTGTACGTAAAATTCTTGAATAATTTTCAGTATCTAAAATTGAATTAGTAATTCTATCTCCGGGAAACGAGTTTTGATGAGCCATTGGGATGTGTTTTTTAGTGCTTAGAAATGAGTCTTGACACTTGTAGTTTATTATAATAGACCCTTATTCCCGAGATATAAGACAGTTGACCTCAATTGTGGTAGCGTTAATTTATGCATCTACTTAATCTATCTAATATTATTTTATTCCTTTATGAACAATCAAGAATGACGAAAAATGCAGAAAGAATCGCTGAATTTAAAAGAGCTAATAATTTTCACCATCTGCAAATAGACGGTTGAGTGGAAGAAGAAGCTAACTCGGCGTTCGCCTTAGGCTAACTCGTAAATCGCGTAAAGAAGGGCTACTTTAACGAATTATTTCTCGTATTTAATTTTGTAAAGAGCAACAATAAAAAATAATAAAACGCATGGTTAGCGAAAAAATTAGTTTTCCTATTCTTTGTTGTTACTTATTATAAAATTAAACGCGAGAAATAATTAGTTAAAGTAGCTCTACTTTACGCGATTTCCGAGTTATAGCCTCTTCTTCAAGCAAACGCCGATTTAAGCTCTTGTTCAAGCGTTTTCTGAGATAGCCAGGACCGTATTACCGCCTACGCCAAAAACCCCATGGAGTAGGGCGGCAGCTTCTTGGGAGCGGCACAATTTTGTATCCAAATTTTATATTAAAATATAAAATCATAAATTTGAAACCCTAACTACCCTTGGGGCAGCAATTTTCTATTAATAATAAATGTTATAATAATAAAATTATAAACTTAAAATCTAACTACCATAGTGACAGCTTTTTCTTATTGATAATAAATATGTAATACATTTAAATAAAATCCTCAGCTATAAATCTGCCCCGCAGTAAATAAGCTAGGTGGGTTCGGCGCCAAGCGGGTTCGATGCCAGGGAGGGGGAGTAGGACGATTTTCAATTAGTCAAAAGATTAAATAAAATCCTAAGCTAATTATATATGTATGGAAAATGATTTATGGAAAATGTTGAATTTTTATGAAATAATTCGGCAATTCGCGTCAGATAAAGTCTAAAAAATCAGTTGTTAATAGAATTATTGATATTCTTAAAACTAATATTTTCATTCATTGTAAATTTGTTAAATAAAGTTACTTATTGTAGATCTGATTGATAAATATGTTACATATATTTCATTATTTGTGAAAATAAAAGTTCCTTACTAGCTAATCTGACATATTTAGTTTTTTATTTAGATTCAGTTTGTCATCGAAATTTTAGGTTTAAATGTAATTATAACTTACTGCGCGTGAGTCATTTGGATTTACAATTTAGAATTTTATATTCAAACGATTTTCTCGTTGAAAAACGCTGGGCGTGGGTCATTTGGCTTAACAGTTTAGAATTTTATTTAAACTTTTGACTAATTGGAGACTGCGGCGCATGGGCAGTATTTAGTTTTACAGCTTAGGATTTTATTCAATTGTTTTTCTTATTGGAAATTGGTATGGGAGATTTAGATTCATAGTGTAGGGGTCATACGTTTAAGGACTGACGGACAAAATCAATGAATTTATAAGAGATTAGTATATTGTGTACCTAGGGCGCAAAGTGGGCTTTTTTAAACCGACTGTGGAGATTGCAGATTACGAGTCGAAGGCGAGTGCGTTTGCGAGCCTAAGACGAGAACTGCAACCACATGAGGTCAAAAAGCCCACTTAGCCCTTGGTGCACACCATATTTTTTGTAACGCATGTATTGATTCTTGCGTTTTTCTGGCATATTAAGCGGAGCTAAAGCAAAACTCATTAATTATTTTTATTTTGTAACAAGATAGAAAAAAGAGTGATATAAAAGATAAAAAATACCTAAGAATTAGGAGAGTATCCCACCTGTGAGAAACGATTCTCGATGAGGCTTTAGGAGGTGCTTTTCGGTATTCAAAAAGGAAGTCTAGTACCCATATTTTCTTCCAAGGCTACGAGCTATTTTACTCCGAATATGCATTATTTTAATAAATAATGGTTCCTCGACTTTATATTATTGATATGCAAGTTTTGATGCTGGAAGAAATGTTCAAACGTAAACAAAAGTATAGGCAAAAAAACCTTAAATCACGCTTTGTTTCGTATAAAAGATCAATCGGTTTCAAAGTTATTTACAGTTAAAAATGATGACTGAAAATGCATGAATATTCGAAAAAATGTTTTTGTAACATAAGCACGATTTTCGGTACTTATTAAGCGGGCGCAAAAGTAACTTTTGCGCCCGCTAAAATTTTTCGGAAAATTGCTAATATATATATATATATATATATATATATATATATATATATATATATATATATATATATATATATATATATATATATCTTTAACTGTAAATAACTTTGAAACCGATTGATCTTTTATACGAAACAAAGCGTGATTTAAGGTTTATATATATATATATATATATATATATATATATATATATATATATATATATATATATATATATATATATATATATATACATATATATATATAATAGCAATTTTCCGAAAAATTTTAGCGGGCGCAAAAGTTACTTTTTCGCCCGCTTAATACGTACCGAAAATCGTGCTTATGTTACAAAAACATTTTTTCGAATATTCATGCATTTTCAGTCATCATCTTTAACTGTAAATAACTTTGAAACAGATTGATCTTTTATACGAAACAAAGCGTGATTTAAGGTTTTTTTGCCTATACTTTTGTTTACGTTTGAACATTTCTTCCAGCATCAAAACTTGCATATCAATAATATAAAGTCGAGGAACCATTATTTATTAAAATAATGCATATTCGGAGTAAAATAGCTCGTAGCCTTGGAAGAAAATATGGGTACTAGACTTCCTTTTTGAATACCGAAAAGCACCTCCTAAAGCCTCATCGAGAATCGTTTCTCACAGGTGGGATACTCTCCTAATTCTTAGTTACCTTTTTTTAAAAAAAAGGCCCCTAGGATCTCTCTAGCGTCCGGCCTCGCATGGAGTTAATCCGGCCCTGGGGTTAAAATTAACTAGAAGAAAGCGAACAAATTTAGACTCTACAAATTTTTCTTTGACGAGTAGCAGCAATATTTGACTTACAATAAATTTGTATAGGATGGATATACTTTTGAATAAACCTGTGTAAAAAAATTAGTCTGGCAATAGTCTGGCTCAATAAGTCTGGAGAAAGTTTTGCAGAAGTCCGGTAGAAGTATGGCTTTGGCCACTATGCCAGACTTTAGACAAAATGTGCAAAACAAAAGCATCGCGTCATGTCAAATTGCTAGTAACCTAAATTTTTGTCTCTTTTTTACAAATATTCATATTTTAAACAAGATTGCAATATGTAAAAAATTGTCGATACTAATAATTAATATACTACTCTAATTATTTACTTATGAAAAATGAGTTATCTGGACATAATTCCAAAAAAAGTCTGGCATAGTGGCCTAAGCCAGACTTCTCCCAGACTTTTGCAAGATTTCGCCAGACTTGTTAAGCCAGATTAATCCCAGACTAGTGCCAGACTAATTTTTTTACACGGATTTAGTCAATAAAGAAAGTTTTATAGATTTTTCTACAAAAATCGCCAAACAAAATGCTTTTTTTCAACCTCTTGACTGGGTGTAACTCTTTAAGCATTTTTTGGAGAATTTTCAATCCCTTAAAGACGGAAACACAGGACGCTTGGCGTAGGGGCGGCAACTGTCGTAGTCCGGCACTGGAGATAGCCCCTTCTTCGACTCAACCGTCGCCATGTTCATAATTGAGAGGCTGCGTGAAATAAGGGCCTAGCACGATTTTCTTAATTTGTTATAACTTTATCAGTGTCGTCATTAATCCAAAAATTTGTTCATAAACAATTTATTAGAATTAATTTCGATACTATTACTTACAAAGGATTATTATTGTTTTTCGAATTAATTAAATAGAAGATATCACATTTCTATTTTTTTTTAATTTATCACTTTCGGATTAGGCCCTTATTCCACGCATCCCCACAATTTTGGAATAAATTGATATTATTTTGTATACGAAACAAAGCACAGATGTAGAGTAGAGCTCTTACTTATGCATTTTTTTTATTTTCGAATAATTTTTTTAATATTATTTAAGTATATACTGTTGAACTTTTATGAAAATGATTCGATATAATACTATTTTCACTTAAACAAGGGCTTACTAAAATTAAAATTGACTCTGAATTCTTGGTTTAATTTCTAGATACTAACAAACATCTCCCAAAGCCGTTTTCCGGATATATAAATTCTCCTTATAATTTATAAGTCCAAAGTGTTTAAGCTGCAAAACTTACATTCAGATCAGTACCCAAAATCATAAAATAATATTTTCACGTTTTGAATTCTAGAAAAAATGTTTACCGGTGCAGAATTACGAAAAAAGAAAAAATGATTTGCTTCTTTGTCTTCTTTTGTGCCTCTTAATCTCCTCTTTGCGATTTCTTCTCGTTTTTCGAGCATGTGCAACCCTCACGGGATCCCGAGGCGATGCTTTGTGCGTATACTTACCTATATACGTTTGCCTCGAGCTAAATTATTCACTCGTGGAAGATGGGAGCTGCTCGCGCTGAGAGAAAAGGTTCAAGAGGCGATTTAGAAGTGATCTTTGTTCTGCAACGATGTCTTTTAAGAGATTGCTTATGAAGTGGATTTTTACTTGTACTTGTGTCTTTTTTTCCTAAGCTTCTTTTGCTTAAATACAAGTATAACAAGAATAAATTTCTAATTTAGTTTGATGATACGATTTTGACTTTTACTATAAATTGAACTAATAAAATAATATAATCACCTATAAAAGTTATATACCGTACCAAATATATAATTGGTATCCAGATTAGCAGAATAGTATTAAACTGTTTATTTGTACAGTTAAAACATTTAAATAAGCATAATAGAGAAAATAATACTCGATCAGAAGACGCACCAACTACGTTGAGCGCGCCAGTCGCATGAAAATGTTCAAATCGCTAATACATTTCCACTATTATCAATAAAGGTTTTAAACTGTTAAAGAAAAACATCCTTGACATATAACGAATATTTTTCTCACTAAAAGTTTACGATTCAAAATTTTGTAACACAGCTTTTATGATTCATTGTATCAATGCGAGATTTTAAAATTAATATTTTCTAAAATTTACTAGGTATATGACTAAAATGTTGAATTTTTTTAAATATTCCAACGCATGTAGAATATGTTAAAGAATATCATGTTAAAGTTTGAATGAAAAATTTTAAAATTATAAGTCACAAATTACGTGAAGTTAATATCGACTTGAAGTGAAATAGGGTAGAGGACCCAATTACCGGATACTTAGTGGCGAACTCGCAGTTTTCAAACGTTTTTAAAAGTTAATTCTTTCAACTAATTCTGTAATCTGACTAATGGTACTCGAGTTTTGTCTATTTATCTATACTGATGAATTTTTCTAGTTAGCGAATATTTGTAAAATATAAACATCAGCTAAATATACATTTTTCATTTAAACTTTTGTTATCAATAATAATGTGTCACGCTAAATAAATATTAAATGCATAAAAACGGCCCCTGGATGGCTGATTCCGTGTTCCCATGGTTGTCCGGTAATTGTGGAATCTACGCAAAATGAAGACTAGTTCACCGGATTGGCTTTAAATACGCAAAATTTACAGATTTTCAAGTATTTATTTTTTAATTTTATACTAGAAACCAAATACTAATAGTACCAATAAATTCTTATAACTTTAACTAATGAAAATATTATTTTGGAAGCATATAATTAGTTGCTATTTCTTAAAGTTTTGCATTAGATAAACGAGTAAATCGCACTATAATCTGAAGAACAACAATTTCATTGAATGATTTCGATAACTTCAACCATTTTATTATTATGTTTCTGTACTAACTCGTGGCAAAATAATTTAAAATTTAATTATAAAATTAATGTACTGGGCGGTAATTGGGTGGGGCACGGTATTTGGGTCCCCTACCCTATGTATTACATTTTTTTCAATTTAAAAATTTCAATTTTCTTGAATAATTAGAAAAAAAAATTTTCAAACTTTGCTTCTTAGACAATACTTTTACGCATTCTCGAACGCTAATACCGTTTTGACAACCGGCCCTTCAACTTAGGTTTTTCTTTTTTTTACTTTATAACACACGTTGGGACAATTGTTCAGCAAAGGATAAAAACAAGTTATAAATATAGAAGTTATGACTTAAAAGATAAAACGTTATGACTTATGTATGTAATAATATTTAATTAAGGAATAAAGAAATAATTTTTAAAATAACCAATTCCATTTGAACAAGACTTTATTGAAGAATAATTTTAGTTAATTTTTAAATGACTCTAACAATGTTTCTAAGGAAACTGTACACTTAAGTACTACTTTTTCTACAATCCCCAAGCCAAGCAAAGAAGAAAAGAATAAGATGGCCTGCAATTTTTCGTCACCGTTTACATTATTTATACACCCTTATCAAAACAAGTGAAGAAAGAAAACCCAGCGTTCCCCTTGTACGTGTATATACAGCCTGGGCCGACATAAAAATCAATTGGTTCCCGAGCACCCGGTAGTACTTAATAAAAACAAAGAGGGAGACAACAGAGAGAGATAGAGAGAGAGAGAGCATTCGGTGCTATATATAAATGATAAAAATCGAGCGAAACTCCGCGCACCGAGAAATCGTCGACAGGGATAAGATTAATATTAAATTGAAAAAGTACACGAAAAGCGAACTCCCCATCTCGAAGAAGGAAAGAAATACTCGGAAATTTTAGTCCTTTCTCTATTTTCGCGCAAAACTCTGTGCAACCGTTGAAAAAGAAGGCGAGACGATAAGAAGGAGAGGAGAGAAAGAAAGAGAGAAAGCCCCAAGTTCTCTTGTTAAAAGGGTAGAAGAAGGAGACATTTGTCCCTTTCCCCTCCTACCCGCGCGCGCCTCAGCCTCATTTTAAACTTTCAAAGGAAAAACTAGAAATGCTTTAACTCGAAATGAAATTTCGTAAGAAAGTAAAAACGAAGAAAAAGTCGCAGCGCAGAGTGGAAGAAAAAAGCCTCGCGCGAGGAGGGTGCCGGGGGAGAGGGAGCCTTTTTGCTCGTCACGCGAGAGAAACTACACAGGGCAATAAGAGTTTTGTCTCCCTCCCCCGTCAGTACCACAGTATCCCTTCGGACTTTTTCCTGTGATTAAAGAAGTCGACGCTTTTCATTCCGCGAGCTTTATTTTTTATTCTGTACTCGGGTACTTGTCCGGTAAAATTGCGAGGCGCACTTGTGTGATGTGGGCTTCCTGAATATATTTTCTTACGTTTTGGAAGTTGAAATGATTTTTTTTTCGAATTCTTTGATGTTACTTGACTGTGCAGTCTTTGTGTAGATTATTACTGCTCATCATAAGGGTTTTTCGACTATGATGTCCGGTGGTATCAAACTGCAAAATCTTTCCAGGGCTCGTTTCGTATCCGACTCATTATCGCTTTCTATCGTCACTCGAGCTTTGTGGTCGCTGAAAGTAGCATATTTTAGATTACTATGATGGCATGGGACACTTTAAAGCGTTTTAACATAATTCAGCCCAATTTGTTTTTAATCTTCAATTTTGCGATTAAAAATTTGATACTGTTATGTTAAAAAAATCATATTTGTGTAGAACAGTGAAGCTAATGTGAATACTTTATTTCTAAGATTTTATCCATATTTAAGGCGCCTCGATAGCATAGATATAGAGAACAATATTTTATATAATAAACGAGAATTTAATCAACACCTTCGCACAATTGATTAAAAAAAATAAGCCATATCATGCAGAAAAAAATGTTAGTTGGCAGTTTTATTATAATTAAAATATGAGTTTGAGATTTAAGCCAAACATATTTTTAAAATATAATTTTACAGACGCCAAACATACTCTACGCGGATTGACTCTACACAAGTCCGCGTAGAATATGTTCGGCGTCATTTTACAAGACATTCATTAAAAATGATTCAACGTGTACGACTTTACCCCTGTACAATATAGCCCCGCTCGATCTAGCCCTGTATCGAGGCGCCTTAATGTTATAAAAATTAATTTTCCTAATAAATTCATCAAGTATATGCATTAAAATATTGGGTTAAAAATATCCGATAATTTTCGTTAAATCTTTCTAATATAACTTGGTACGAGCCCCGAATTCGGAAAGCTGAGTAAAATACAAGAATCGAAAAGAACACGATACTTTTTTTATTTTTCATGTGACAAATTGTGTTAACAACTCAGTTCCTGTTACCGCAATTATACGTTTTCCTATTATACGTTTCGAGCGCATATGGCGAGTTATTTGATTGAGGTCATCAATGACCTTTTGGTTAAAAATTTTCTCTAAAATGAAACTTTATACATAACTTTAATGTGCGATATTAACAACTTTTTAATAATGCTTTTATTTAAAGTTATTCTCTTTTTATAAAAAAAAAGTTAAAATATAATAGAATTCATAAAAAATAATGATCTACAACTTAGTTTAATTACCTAGCTCCTTCAGGGTAAGAACCAAATATTACTTTTGGAAATTCTTTAGAAACAGTTGTTAAAGCATCTGCAAACACATCCTCTGTAGCATTGATGTATAATTCTTCATGTGCAAAGCGTTTGTCAGTATTAAACAAGTCCTACAAATAAATACAACTGTTACAATTCTCTTTAATTTATTTTATCAAAAAAAGATCAATAATATATTGAGAATATAATATAATTTATTTAATGCACTCTGACATTTATCATATTCAATATTCAAATTATAAACCACTAATAATTATTAGCATAACACTGAAAATTTCGAAACCTTAATTTTTAGTACCTTGTATAAACCGCCAAAACCTGCTCGAAGAAAAACAGGTGACCCAGGAAAAACGTAAACATTATTAAGTATCACACATGGAAAGTTAAGTGGAAGACTAGTAGCTTTGTTAATGCCAAATTTTAAAACTGCTCGTTTTGGTATCTGAAAAATGAACATGTTTTTATACAGTAAAAATCCACTTTTATTATTTAAAATTATTTATCTTATTACATAAGCTAATTTATATGCAGGAGATGAAGGATCTTCAACACCAACATAAGTTCTTATGATTTCTGCCAATATTGGATTACGATGTAAGCTATCATCAAAAGCTTTTGCTAGACCTGTAGTATATTAATATATTATTACTAAGGAATTAAATAGTTTATTCTTGCTTGATTAATACCTTCATAAGTGACATCGTCATGAGTTGGTCCAATGCCACCTGATGTAATTACGTGTGTGTATTTGCCAGAGAATTCCTTGATTTCTTGTGCTATCTCATCAACATTGTCGCTTATGACTGAAATCTTGAAGAAAAATGTTTCCTTTTTTGCACATGCATAGTTCTCTTGTTTATTAACATGTAGCACATTTTCAACTAACTTTTTCAACTTTAACTCCACAGCGATAAAGATGCTTACAAATAAAATGTGAATTTGTGTCCCTTACTTGAGCTTTGAGAATCTCGTTTCCGATCACTGAAAGATATCAAAGTTTATAATTGTTCTATAATAATATAATTACAATTGTATAATAAAACTTTTTATTTTTACCAATTATTCCAGCTGTTTTATGTTTGCCAGTAGAACTACTCCATTTTTGGATCAGTCTAATTGATGAATCTACTGAACTAAGGAAGTCTCTCCGACAAAACATTTTTAAAAACGTCATGTTTTCTATGATTTTGTTTAAAACCTATTTCAGCAAAACTTTTCTAAAATTACACTGTGACTATAAAAAACTACCATAATATATAAATAGCTATTTTTCATCTACAAAGTTAACAATTTTGTAATAATCATACGAAAATAATTAAATAAACACACATACAAAATCGACATAAAAAACTTTTAAAAAAATTTCAAGACATTATTTCAAATTGGAGCAAAATTTGCATGGTCCCATGCACAATAGACTCGAACGTGTATACACTTGAACGATGAAAGAGGTTATGTTTGTGGACACACGCGTGTTTTCGGGGCTTTAGGCGCTCGATATTTAATTCAGTTGCATCACACGACATAGTATAAAGTACATACATCTAAGCGATTTCATCAAAGTACTTAGTAGTAGAAAAGCTGAGAAGAAAAACACAAGTGACGGTTTAATCGCGTGAAAAAATCCAGATTATGGTGATAACAAGTGGAGTTTTGCTGAAGAACTCACCGAAGTCGTTGTACAGATATCTGCTTCGCGAATGCGACAAGCTACCGAAGGGGGTGAATGAATTTTACAAACACTCCATTAGACAGGCAAGTGAAAATATACTAAAATTTATTCCTCATTTTAAGGAGAGCAACAACAATCCAATCACCATCAAATTGCACGTTTACTAAAACCATCATAACCTTATTTTTGTTTTGTTTCGAAATGCAGTTTAAATAAAAAAATACTAGTTCACAACATCACATAAAAAATGCTCTAAAAAATGTTTTTAGTTATTGTTTTAAACTACAAAGAATGTTGTTAATTTCATGCTTAAATATTAGTTGCAAACTTTTCAATCAGTGTCAATAAAAATATATATTACTAATAAACAATTTAAAAAACCATCTAAAAAATGATATTACAACTTAATGCTTATAAATTACTTTGTGCATGTAATAATTTTTGTTATCTTTTTTTGTAGTAGTGGAATTAATAAATTTATGTAACAGAGTTTCAAGCAACACACTTCGGAACCCGATCCAGAGCGAGTTCAACAAATTATGGAAAAAGCTCTTCTTGATGCCAAGTGGGTAATGCAAAAGGTATAAAAATAGTGTTGTTTAAATTTTAACTTGTACATTTTTGTCTATTTAATAGATAATATTCTTTTCAGTACAAAAAAGATACAACACCAGATCCTCTCAAAAAATAATATTTGTTAACTATTGGTAAAAATGAACGATTTTGATAATGTAGTTCACCAGGAATGTAGTGCAGGTGCTGCCAATTTCTGGAAGGCTTTAGAAATATGGTTGACAAGTCCTCACCTTATCAACCGCAGAATTTCAGCTTCCATACAACTTAGCATATATAGACTGAAAAATGTTGATAGTATAGAACTTTTTGAGTGGTTTACAAACATTAAAAATAGACTTGTTATTGTTGATAATATTGAAGAAACAATTTTGGATTCTTTAAGACAATTGAATAAAAAAAATATTACTGTTGATGCTTGCTGTGGATTAGAGGATATTGACTATTCTCAAACTGAAGAGAATCCAATTTATCTTAGATTTGCTAAATTATTACCACGCCATGTTATTAAGTTTTCACAGACTTTAGAGATTTCTTTGATTAATTTAAAATGTAAAAGTGTTATATATTTCTTTTATAAATATTGTAATGATAAAGAAAAACTCTCCTTAGGTTTTGAGTATCCATATCAGATAAAATATGAAAATAATCAAGTTTCTATTCATGTACAACACCTGAACCAATGGAAAGATAGTGAAAATTTAACGTGGTTAAAAAATCATTTTTTCCTTAAATTATTGAAATGGATAGAAAATGAAGGCCCAAAAAATAGTTTAGTAAATGGGTCTTTAAAACTTATATCATCAGAAAAGTACACAAATTTATATAATGAGCTAAAACTAAAATATGGAACAGAAATGGTTAAAATTTGGCCAGAGAGTACTGACCCATTGAAATTTGTTTATGAAGATGTTGCCATTGCAACATATCTTATACTACTATGGGTGTCTGAAAGAGAAACATTGAAAGTTAAACAAAAGCAATCTTTTTTGGATCTAGGTTGTGGCAATGGTTTATTAGTCCACATATTAAATAGTGAAGGCTATCCAGGATTAGGGATTGATCTTCGCCGAAGAAAAATTTGGGATCTTTATCCAGAAAGTACAAACTTGGAGGTATTGATACTATTACTAAATTTTTGTATTTTTACTTAATTAGTAAAAGAAAAAACATTTGTTAATAATTGTTTTTGTCATTTAATTTATTATTTTGAAATTTTAAATAATTGTTACATTACAGGTGCGTACAATTATTCCATCTTCTCAAAGTTTGTTTCCGGAAATAGATTGGCTGATTGGAAACCATTCCGATGAACTAACACCTTGGATTCCTGTAATAGCTGCCAGAAGTTCATACAAGTGTCGCTTCTTTTTATTGCCATGTTGCGCCTACGAATTTGATGGTAAAAAGTACCAAAGGGAGAGCGCGATCACTAGTCAATATTTTGATTACATGTTATACATTAAAGATGTGAGTGAGAAATGCGGTTTTAAAACGAACATCGATAAATTGAGGATACCCTCAACGAAACGAATTTGTTTGATTGGTACTGAGAGGAGTTATTCAGAACCCGAAAATGAATCGCACGATTTAAAAATACAAGAAATGATAAACGCTAGATGTAACGATAGCGAAATTAAAGAGGCGTGGTCAAGCGCGTTTAAGCCTCGAGATACCGTAGAAAAAGTTAGAAATTGTACTCAAATCGATAAAGGTTTAATATCCAGTATAGTTGATATCGTAGTTTCGCTTCTGTTACGTAAGATGCGCAGGATCGATTTGGACGACAATACGGGAAAGACGTGGAATGCCGGCGGTGAAATTGAATTGCAGGAAGTAGCCGCAACGGTCGGTCCTGAAACGCTCAAGGAATTGAAAAACGAATGCGGAGGTTTGCAGACTTTGTTGAGGAACAACGGACACATTTTTAAAGTGGAATCGGGAAAGGTCAGATTTCGTATTCCAGGGAAGGACAAAGTTGGACAAAACAAAAAATCAAAAAATTCAAATGTGACAAGGAAAGTGAAGGAATGTTGGTTTTACGAAAATCATCCAGATGGATGTCCACTGACTGATAATGAATGTGACTTCAAACACTCTGAATAAAATTAATTTATTTAAATTCAATCTTAACATTTTTCATTTAACCTTAAACCTATAGATTGTACTTTGAACAACATTACTGTACATTTTTACAGTTTGTAAATATTAAATTTTAAGTCACTTAAGGCATACAAAAATCGCAACAGTTAAATAAATTTAAGTAATTTAATAACGTATATTTTTGTGCAATCATGCAAAAGGACACTTTAGTTGCTATTTTAGAAACACGATAGCCACGATGATAAATAATTTAAAAACAGTAAAGAAAATTGACTAACTAACTTAATTGAAAAAAGATTGCACTATAAAATTCGGAACCGAAAAGGTCCCTTAACTAAATAGTTAAATAGCTTAATAGCTGGTTATTTTTACCAAGTAGTAGTTATATTACCCTAACTACTCAGTATTAGTACTCCATATTAAAAATCTCAGTCTTTAAAATTGTAATATCAAGCAATTCCCAATTGACATTTAAGCGCTATTTTTATACAGAAAAAAATGTCAAGCAGAACAAATTAAAGTTACTAAAGATAAAAAAGATCTATTCGAATCTGAACGATAAACAAAGAGACGCACATGAAAAATATTTTCTTAGTTTGAGAATTATTACTTTCTATTTATTATAAAATTATAAAAATAATATTTTATAGTTTTAAAAAGTAAGTTAAAATTAAAAAGAATATATTATGCCAATCTAACAATACAAATCGATAAAAATCTCTCATCAGTTTCTTAGAAAGAAAATCCTAGCCGTTATCTTCTCTTTTCGTCGCCACCGAGGCACGTACTCCACAAAAGCACCCAACTGTCTTCAATTAGGATGTTTTTTTGTTAATACTCGGGCGACAAACTCGACTCGTGCGTGAATCACCTATTTTCCTCACTATTTGCGTAACATACTATTATAATCCTGCCCAAAAAAGAGAATACAATCTAATTTCTCCCCATACTTCAGTATTCAGTAAAACACGAAAAAGAAAAAAAAAGAAAAGAAAAGCGAAATAATCACGCCTAACATCCTAATTCAGCAGCTCGACGAGCGAAATATCCTCGAAGCTGAGCGGTCGCTGCTCGACCCCGAAAATCTGCTGCTGCTGCTGCTGCTGCTGCTGCTGCTGCAGCTGCAACAGCTGCACGAGCTTCGGATCGTAGTAGCTGACGAATTGCTGCTGCTGTTGCTGCTGCTGCTGCTGCAGCTTGATGGCGGCGGCAGGCTCGAGGAGCTTGTGCTTGCGACGCAGGTGGGTCTGGAGATTGCCGCTCTGGGTGAAGGAGCGATCGCAGCAGGGACAGGCGTGGGGCCGCTCGCCCGTGTGGTGCTTCTGGTGCATCTGCAGGGTCGACTTCTGGGCGAAGGACTTGTCGCAGAGCTGACACTTGAAGGGGCGCTCGCCCGTGTGCACGCGCCGGTGACGCTCGAGTTGGCAGGGCTTGGCGAACTGCTTGCCGCAGACGTCGCACTCGCGACGAGGCGTCGAGCCGCCACTGTAACTTTAAAGCGAATGGGAGCGTTTGGTGAGAATTCTTGCTCTCTATTTACGCTCTGCTGGGGTTCTTTTATAAATATATGCAAAATGGATTCGGTCTTTAGAACATTAATGAAAACGCGCAAGATGGATTGAATTTGGGAGGAAAAAATTATGATTTATGAAACAGAAAGACTTGCTCTTTTTCTTTTGATTCGGAAGTCTGATTTTTGAAAATATGCGACCGAAATTAGCATTTCTGGGTTCATGACATAACGAGTTATCTCGTTATGTAGATAGTAGATAAATAGTAGGTATTGTTACCTACTTTTTTTGCATCTTTATATACAATTATGAAAAAAGTGGACTTGTCTCGTTACGCCGGGAGCCCACAACAAATTTCCGTCCAAAGTGGGCAAAATATGTCTTTAGAAATAAAGTCAATTTTTATTTACTTATTAGACGAGCATATTTAATTTTGGTCGAAAATATTTGATAATCTGAGCTTGAAATCCAAAAGAACAAGTATTTTTCTTTCAGAAATCATATTTTCCATAGCCAGCTTGATCTATTATGCATTTTTTCTATGCAAGAGACCCATATTCTGTAATTTTATGTATAAATTCGTTATTTTTCTTAAATTTGAAAAATTATAGTTTAAAAAGAAAAAACAACTGTTGTTGAAAAATAAGTTTCTCTTAACAGCTTTTTGATCAGTTTTGTTAAATATAGTCATTTTTATAAAGAGCAATTGTTTATTCTTTTATAAAATAATTAGATATAGTTATAGAGTTGAAATTAATTTGATCACATATGTTTCTTCAATAAACACTATTCATGAACAATGGGTCTTCCATCGGCAAAAGATTATTATTTGCTGTCAAACTAACAATTTAACCAAAAACGCGCAAGAACCGCTCATAAAAATCGCCTCTAATTTCTACCCGGGACTCGACTACGATGCTGCAATTCACCTTGGCGATCTCGTCTCTTTGGGGCAGTCGCCCTCGTCGCTATGAAGCTCCTGCGCGGGACTCACGTCGTCCAGCTGCAGAACCAGGCAGTTGAGGTTGTTCAGCTGAAAGTCACCGTCGCCGGCGCCGTTCGGGTCCTGCAAGCCCGAGTTCATCTGGTCGGTCGGCAGTTCCGCGGTGAAGATCGCTGGCGACTCGTCGGCGTCGTTGTCATCGTTGTCGTTGTCGCTGGTCGCCTGCTCGTTGACCTTCTGCACGACGTTGGTCGCGACGAAGTCGTTGTGGGCGAGGCCCGCCGAGGAGAGCGGCAGCTGCGAGGGCATGATGCTCGGGTCGTCCGTCTGTATGGTGACCAGGCCGTTGGCCAGGAGAAACTCGAGATTCGCCACCAGCTGGTTGTTCTCGTTCAGCGCCAGCAGACCCGAGCCGTCGTCCGCGCTGCTCAGGGTCACCTGGTCGCCGGCCGAGTTTATCGTTATCGTGCTGTTGAGATTCTGCGTGCACGAAGAGAAATGTTGATTTGCACTCGTTGCGAGGCAATAGCTTGGGGTAAACATATATCGGGAAGTTTTTCTTTAAAGTATAATGTAAAAAGTGCAAAAAAAGGGTAAATTGATGTGTCCTAATTTGAAATATTATCATTTTTATTTATTTCATGTTTTATTTGAGTTTTGTAAATTATACAAAAAAGGGATATAAAGTGAAACAAAGTTTAACAAAAGTGTAAAAATGTGAAATAGAGTACAATAAGATGTTATAAAATATATAAGAGTGTAAAATTAATTAATCAAATTCATACCCTTTCTTGCACTTTTTTTGAATTTATTACATTTTTCTTACACGTTCGTGCACTTTGTTTTGAATTTTTCAGTCTTTTTTACACTTTTCTTGCGCATTTGTACACTTCTTTTGCATTCAATTACAGAGAAAATTTGCACCAGAAAAGTAATTATTTATTTTTTAAACTTGTCCGATCATTTGCATATAATTTTTACTACTTGACAAATTTAAGGGTGATCCCTACCATTTTTCTTAAATTTTTTTTTTAATTTTCACATATGTTTATATAATCAAAAATGAAAGTTTTTTGAAAAATATTTGCCTATTTTACCGTATATATTGATGGTATACAACGGCAAGTTAATGATTTTATTAGTCAAAATGAGGTAGATTGTCAACGTTCCTATTTGAGCATTATCATCAAAATTGAATACAAGTAACCATAATTAAAAATAAGATCATTTTATATAAATAAAAAAATAGTCTTTGCGTAGTTTATAGCCTTTTTTTATAAATAATTATTTTTCATTTGAACTAGAATCACAGCACTTTGACGAAGCACCAATTTCTTCATAATACTAAAAAGAATATGTCCAATTAATTTCAAAAAGTTTCGACAAAAGCTAATGTAAAAAATGAAACATAAACTACAGAAAAAACTGTTTTTTTTGTTTAAAAAAAAGCACATTTACCTTATGAATAATCGTACTTTAAAATGTCATTTTCAAACTAAAATTTTGATGAAAATCAGTAATGCGATGCGCTTCTGTGTTAAAAAAGGTTTGAAGAAGCGAAAAAAAAATCGATCTTTTGGTTAAAAAATGGTACTTAGGGATCCCCCTTATCTTTATGAGCAGTAGGTAACGTAGAGATACACTTCTTCGAAATTATAATTGTTGCTACACTAGCTACGATTTTTCTTTTCTTATAACCGCAAAATTATACCGTCTACAAAAATACTTTAGCGTACATAAAAAGAAAAACATGTCCAAAAATCCTTAGCTCTATCATCAATATTTTTAATATTTTCATTCGTATACCTCGAACTGATGCTGCTGCTGTTGGGACATCGGCACCGTGTGCACGATCTGCACTATTCTGTCGTCGTCCTCGGATTGATCATCGGGCTTCTCGATCGACGCATTCGGGCTGTCGGTCAACTTCTCCTTGGACGGTGGATTAGATTCACGCATGTGGGAGTTTAAGTGTACCTTACGGTGGCCCGAAGTACGAAACCTCATATCACACATTGTGCATTTGAATGGCTTAGTCCCTGTACAAAAGTGTAATGATAAATATTCGATAAATGTAATTATTGTAACTTGAGATTATTGTTTTACAAATGGATCATAATATCGTCAAATTATTAAAAAGGCTGTAGAACGCATCAGAGAATTACTCAGTCAGCAGCTATTTATTTGTCTAACTATTCTTAACAATATAATTTTTTTAAGCAAATGATCGTATAATTTACCGGTATGTAGTCGCATATGGACCTTAAGACTACCCCTCGTTGCGAACATGCTGTCACACACGTGGCAGTGATAAGACTTTTCGCCGCCATGTACTTTCAAATGAGAATCCAGCGTGCATTTAACAGCGAAACTTTTTTCGCAATATTGGCACCGATACGGTCGCTCGCCAGTATGCGTTCTAACATGTCTTATGAGATCGCTAGGTTTGCGGAAAGTCTTTGGGCAGTATTTACACATCTTATTCTTCTTACTGGCAGCTTCCTAAAAGTTAAAAAATTGAATATATTATGTTTTTCGAAAAATTTATAATCAATGCTTATTTTCACTTACATCGTTATTTTTCAATTCGAGATCATTGAATATTGAATCAGAGTCTATTACATTTTTAAGTTCTAATTCATGTTTTACATGATCTTTAATGTGCTCTCTCAATTGTAGTGTTGTGGAAAATTCTTGATTGCACTCGTAACATTTATGTGTTCTGTAAAAACGGAATATTGACATAATTAAGAAGAGAATTAATATATTAATATTAATAGACAAACTTAAAATTTATTATACTTACTCTTGTAATTCATGAATTTTCATGTGCCTACTAAGACCTATGCTCGTACAAAATTTCGAAAGACAGTGAGTACATTGATATTCTTTGTTGTCTTCATGTGTTTTTAGATGCTCTTTTAAATCATCTGCACTAAGCTCTCGCACGTTGCACATATGGCACTGAAGATTATTTTCTTTATCTAGGTTTTTGTTTTTACTCTCACAAACTTGTTCTTTTTGTACCCTGGGTGTGAAAGAATTACTGACCAATTGATTATCTTTCAAATTATTCAATTGACTTTGTTTAAGCACTGCATTGATTTCAAAATCGTTGTTGACTAATTGCAAGTTGTAAGTTTGGTTTTGTTGAATTGAATTGGGTAGAATACTAGTCATATTTGCTGAGTCTGTCTGTGTGATTCCCATGCCGATTTCATTATCACCCTATCAACATAAGAAAAAAAATGTGTTAATTAATTTTTAATACATTATCTTATTTCAATAGAGTCAGACGAATAAAATGTACCTGCAGTGTTATTTGATTGATATCAAACGCATCAAATTGAGGACAAAAGATATTTGTATTCATAGGCGTGGTAATAGGGGGTCCTATGGTTTTACTGTTATCATAAATGATACTTAAAATAGGTTGATCCCTAGTGCCTAAAGCTGTATTATTATGCTCCTCAATTTGCCTGACACTACTGTTGAGCGCCATGTTCATTCCAATATTAAATAATTGTTGATTTAAAGTCTCTTCGATTTCTCTAATACTCTCCTTCAATGATAATTATTTAGTTATAAAAAATTAGTTCTGTTAGTAGCATAATTTCTTAAAAATGGTATTAGTTTCAAAATAAGAGTACATACAGGTGTGAGTGTTTGGTCACCCGTATAGTTAGATAGGGTAATTGTGCCTGTCTCATCAGCATGCAATGTTTGAGTTGAACCTATGTTAGAATTATCTACTATGGATATATTCTCTGCAAAAACATTAAAACATAATCAGTTGTATGCAAACAATGATTGTATTGAAGAAATATCTAAACTGGATTGTTAAACTTAACAGTGAAATTTTGAAAAGAAAAATCAAATCAAACCATGTTTTTCAAATAATGCATTTAACCAAAAAAAAATTAAGGGGATGTTGGAGCCAAATGCAAATTCCTACATCGTATTTTTCGTTATGTAAACTCGACTTTTTGTTTTCATTAATGATCTCGGTCATCCGGTGTTTTCAATGTCATAAAGCACACCGGATGGCTGAGATAATAAATAAAAATTAAAAATTGAACAAGAATAATAAAAAATACGAAAATGTCGGTAAGTAAGGAACATCATACTGGCACCGATATCCCCCTAAACAATCCAGGTTTTATAAATAAATGAATAAAACATACGTCCTTGATGACATGATACATGAATATTTTGTAACGACGGCGCATCAGGAAGAGAAGATTTATTTTTATTCATCGTTTGAAGCTGTTCGTTTAAGTTCTGCGTTAAATCTGTTGCAATGGGCTTAAAAGTTATTTGTTGATCACTGATTGGCATTGAATCTGTGACATTTATGGTTTCTATATGATTTGAATTTGAACTTAAAGATTGCTGTTGTTTTTTCTGAAGTTCTAATTGCTGTTAACAAAAAGAAAATTTAATCTTGTGTCTTGTGAATGCTAAAGAAACATAAAATAAATTTGCAAACCTGTAGAGCAATTTCCTGCTTGTGTAATTTCATATGTTTTCTACAATTAACCGTTGTTTTAAAAGTTTTATTGCAATATGGACACATATAAGGCCTTTTGTTGCTGTGTGTAATGTGATGCCTCTTCATGCTACTTAAAGTTGAAAAATTTGTATTGCAAATGGTACACTGATAAGGTTTTAATAAATCGTGCGTTCGACGATGAGCTTTGAGGGCACTATTGGTTGTAAACCGCCTGTAAAAAACCAATTACATTATTCATCGTTTTGTATTACCCAATTCATTCATAAAAGATTACAGTAGTGCTCCGATCAGACCAAATAAAATTCATAGTTTTTAGAATCACAGCCACTTCAGCAAAAATATTGATATTTTTAACACTTAACATTTCTAAATAATTGTATCAAGTCACTTTATTAATTTCAAGTTTCTTTTACCAATATATTCACAAGGAAGTTAAATAACAATGAAAAATATTGATTATAAGCTAAATAGAAAAATATTCTTGCAACTGACATTACACTACCTACTGGAGAAATATCAGTCAGTATCGACGTAATGGTTGTCATATTGATATTGCTGATTTTTTTTATTTTCTATTTTGATCTTTAACAATGTAAATTAACAATGGTAGCAAAAAACTAGCCAATTAGGTTTCACCCGCTACAATTGCGTGTGAAAGTTTTTTACTGAACAAGTTTTCTTTTATTAAAAATACCTAGAACTTTAACCTTTAGCGTCTGTCAGGACTATTAGTATTAAAAACCTAAAAAAATCTATATGTCTGTAGCGAATTTAAAAACTGACGAGCCACACTCAAGCACTTCCCTATATACACACCACGCGAACGCGCGCTTAACTTGCACCGCACTCACCTGTCGCAGAGTGCGCACGTGTAGGGCCGCTCGCCGGTGTGCTTGCGGTGGTGCTGCTTGAGGTGGCTGAGCTTGGTGAAGGCCGCTGGACAGGCCGGACACTTGTGGGGCCTGCCCTTGCCGTGGGCCAGCTCGGCGCGAAATTTGGGCTGGGCGTGGAGCAGGCCGTTGCTGACCTCGGTCAGGACGAGCGGCTCCTTCAGCACGACCTTGGGCGCGAGGCTCTGCACCTCGGGCGCCAGCTGCTGGGCCTTGCTGGACCGGTCCGACTGCTGCTGCTGCTTGCGGCCCGGCATGTGAGTCGACGTCGCGTGCTCCTTCAGACGATCGAAGCTCGAGAAGTTCTTGCTGCACAGTCGGCAGCGGTGAATCTTGTTGTGTACCCTGGCGAGGGATGGTTTCGTGCGTTAGTCGACGGGCAGGGTGACGCTCGGTTTGATTGGCTTTTTTGGAGGGCTTTTGAGGGCAGTTGAAAGTGGAGAGAATGAGAAGCTCGAGGAGATTCTTATTTGAAAAGTATGTGCACTCTTTTCTTTGAGTTATTCTATATTTGAAATAGTGCATATTTATGAAGTTTCAACAAAATTTTGAAGCACAATTGGAATGTCCCATGCTTCGGACTATTTTATCCAACTCGAGTGCGAATAGCCACTCAATCGGAAGAAATAATGTTTATTAATTTATGAGAACCTTATGGTTTTTATCGTTTATAAATAGTTTATATATTTGGAATCGTCAGTATCGTATAATTAGTAAATTGTTAAAACAAAATCTTACTTTTCATGCGATCGGAGGGCATTCTCAGTATTAAATGTCATGTCGCACGTTTGGCACGCGTATTTCCCAGCATTTTCGTGAACTTTTTCGTGTGACAACATCGTCGACTTCAAAGTGAACGATCGGCTACACGTTTTACACTAAAAATTCAAAGAGATGAATCAAGACTCTTGAAATATTTCATTGAAGTTAAAGTTATTTTACCTTGAAAGGCTTTTCTCGTGTATGGATTCTCAAATGCCTCATAAGATCAGATGGCTTTTTGAATGTTTTATCACAGTGGTCGCATTCATAAAGTCTAGAATTATTTACAAAACGTTGCTTTATTTTTATATACTTCCTGCAAATAAAAACGCATTATTAGTTATTAGACACTGGTTGTCGACCAACATCTATTATTTTCATCAGTCACCGAGTCTTTATTAAGTTATTTCTCTTTATAAAGTTTGTCATCTAATTTATAATCTACGTATTTCTGAACTATCATCGGTTTTCTAACGCTTGCTCACCCTTTCGCATCGTTGGACATTTTGTCCAGGAGCGTGACGACTGCCGTCTGCTCTTTGTCGTTCGTAACGACGAAGCCATCCTCGAAGTTCTTGGGCAACGCGCTCTCGTCCTCTTTACCCCCGTCGTCCCCTTGCCTCCCCGTATCATCCTCGCTGGTTCGCGCAACATCTTCAGCCTGGGCTTCGTCCATCGTCCAGGCGAGGCTCGTCTCCTGCTGCGACTCCTCCCGATCTTCCTCCTCGTCAGCCCCATCGGCTTCCTCGGCCTCCTTGTCGGGCTCATCCTCGACGTGCGGCTGCTGCTCGGAGACCGCGGCGTGCACGCGCTTCATGTGGCCGTTCAGGCTGCCCAGCTTCTTGAAGATGCAGGGACAGCGCGTGCACCGGTACATCGTCGAGCCCTCCTGGACGTTGTGCACCCGCAGGATGTGGGCGTTCAGATTGCCTGGAAGACGAATCCACGATATCGAAATGCTTTGTTTTCAGATGGATGGATTTATTCAGAGAAAATGCAAATTCGGGTCAATAATTCTTTTTTTTTACTTTAATCAGTCAAAATTTCAATAAACTTAGAACGCGAGTGATCCATTCCTAATGAAGTCTTCAATTGCAGACTCCGTGATAAAATATCTTACAAATACTTCTTACCTTTTACATGGGAAAAATTACCGAATAAAGTAACTTTATGCTGTCAGTGTCAAACAATTCCAAACGTAATTTTAGCAACAATATAGGTATGTATATTAAACAAAATAATTTATTTTGTTTCCCCGTGAAAAAAATTAGATACTCAAAATTTTAAAACTGACACATAGTTTACATAATGCTTATTTTTTATCTTGAACATTTCGTAATTTCAATATTTTATATTTTTAAAACAAAAACATTTAGTATAAGATCTCTGAATTTAACACATAAACAAATGCGCATGCAAGCACACGTGACTAAAATTATAAAGCAAACAATTTACCTTTTTGACTAAACTTAGCCTTACAATACGAACAGCTATAAGGCCTGATTCCATTGTGTTGCCACATGTGAATTCTTACAGAGCCTTTTTGCGTGAAACTTCGATTGCACAGGTTGCACTGAAATTCAAAATAAAACAATGTTATGATATTTTATATATGGTAAATAACATAATAAGTGATTTGTATCATCAATTCACAATCAATGTAAAATTCAATTGTTTTTCCAATATACGTATTTTAAATAATTTTTTATGTGAATACTTAAATGCAATGTATATTTCTAACGCGATTAACTCTATTAAGCGGCGATCTCTACATACATAAAGTAGACTGTGAGATGGAACAAAGAAACGATCGATTCGTCTAATTTTAGGGCCCTCTAGAGAATATGAAATATTTTCATGCGGCACGCGCGTATACTGAAATCCCTCACATTCCAAAGATAACCCTCATTAGTTTTTTTACCGTTTATTAATAATTATCTAAAAATAATCATCATATGTATATTACCTCTTCTCAGAAAACTGTATAATATAATTAAAATAGTAGCACATTAATGTCATACAAAATATTTTAACTATAGCTTTATTATACTCACTAAGGTTCTTAATTTCACATTTAAAAATTACTTTGATAACAGTATATGTACTATACATAGAAAACTTACAATACTGTTATGAGAAAATAACTCTATAACACTTTGAATAATGGGATGTGTAAGTCAAGTTTAATTTACAGAAATCTTAATGACGACGATTAATGACAGACTATTAATACGTGTGTGTTTCAATCTACCACTCTGCAACAAATTGAAATTGATAGCGTTTTGAAAAATATCAAATAAATAAATCAATAAATACGTCGATAGCGTATATTGACGAAAAGAAATATCACAATATTTAACTTCTGCAAGTTTACGCATTTTCTTTAACTATCATTTTAATTTGTTTCCTAATTCAAACATATGTACCTTAGCTTGATTTAAACTTTTTGTCAATTAACAGCTTTTAGCAGAATAACAGCTTTTTGGTATTTTTATAAGAACGTTTTGAGCACTACCTTCGAGATAATGAAGAAATATGTTTGATCTTATAGTACTGCGTGCTCCTAATTCTTAAGTTTTGCCATTTAACAGTGGAAGCCTAAAATTCGTTGTTCCTCATACTATAAAAACAGTCAATACTGCATGCCATCCCCCTCCCCTAAATAGTCTCGATACTACACATAACCCGAATATATTTTCAAATGCACACAATACGAAGGATCAACATTGCCAATAAAACGTACCTTGTACGGCTTCTCGCCAGTGTGAACCCTGAGGTGTCTGACCAGCTGACTGGGCTTTTCGAACGTCTTCAGGCAGACTCTGCATTTGTAGATGGTCCCGGGCCTGATGCCGCGCTTCGTCTGCTTCGTGCACTTGGTCTGCATCTATACGCAACGACAGCAACAAATGAGATGCCGTACACTTTAATAACGATTGGAAAGTAGCGCGCTACTGTGACCGTTGTATACAATAGGGAAGGACACGATAAACACACCGCCGGATGCGACGACCTTCCCTTATCGCGCGCGCGCAGCTTCTCACTGTTGAGTGAACTATATAGTGTTGCGATCAGCCCGCTGTTTGTTTAATAACATTGAACTAGAATAGCTGAGCACTCCATGTGCAAATACGCGTTTGTGATTTTACTGCATTAACGGTGAATAAATTGAATTTATTAATAATCTCACGATGTTTATATGAATATGTTATCGAACTTTCTTCACAGTATAGCTAGATTACAGCTGTAAACTTATTCATGATAATTTTTATTTAAAATTTCCCACTAACTACGTGTATTTGCTCTTTATAATGTTTGGTGACATCACGAGTCAAAACAAACATATATACAATGTTGTTGAAGATAAATAGTCAGGACATTTAAGTACTTTATAGTTAACGTTTTATTATTTTGAGAAACACAAAGACATTTATTAAGGTAAAGTTTAAATATTAGTTGACTATTAATACCAATTTTATACGTAAAATGGCATCTTCATGTACTTTAACTAATGTTATTGAAATTAACTTCCCTGGTAGAAAATTATCTAGTTTTATCGAGGCCCTCGATTATTTCCTTGGCAAACTAGATAGATCTACATAGTTCTAGATTAATTTTCTACCAGGGTTAGTATGTTTAAAATTGTTCTCACTCAAACCAAGAAAATACATGTACCTAATAACGATTCTTTGAAAACTTCTTATTGGTTCGTTAAATATAAGTTCCGAAAACGCGTGGCAGGTTAATGTTGATGTTAAAACCCACTAATGCGTAAATGCACTGAATTTTCTTTTCGATTAAAATGGAATAATTTTGTTCTAAAGAGTACTTATATTTACCCAGATATTTTGAACGGTGCACTTTCAGACTCTGATCCGCAAATTACTTAAAAGTGCCAATTAAAATGGTATTGCATTTGCAATGTAAAAGTAAAACAAATAATTTACCTTACTAAATTTTAAAATAATCATGATACTTATTTTGCCCACAAATATTTTTGGAGGGCCTAGCTTGAAAATGAAAAATTTTGCGTTAAAGCCTTAAACATTTATTTTCACTTTGAAGATTTAATCCCCGGGCTGGCCCCCAATCAAGTCTCATTCATAACGTAACCTTATTATTCAACAATTTCACTTAGTCCAGAATACTGTAACATCCCTTGTTCGCCTGGCCAGCTGAGCGCGCATCATTGAGCGCGTTAAACAAGCCGCAACTTCCTCTCCGCAAACGCGCGTTTTCACACACGCATAATATGTACACTTACTTTGTAATGATCGCGCAAGTGCTGGCGATAGAGCACGGGCTGGGTGAACTGCTTGCGGCAGAGCTTGCAGCGCCTGTAGTCGTCGGTCGACCATTTCTCGTTGTGCAGCTTCAAGTGAGCGTCCAGCTGGGCCTGCAAACACGCAAACGTAAATATACCGGCTTCTCTCGGGCTCGATTATCAAATAAACTGCAGGCGCGCGCCGACGACGGACACGCGCGAATCGCGTTGGGAAAAAAAACGA
This sequence comes from Gastracanthus pulcherrimus, assembly GCA_949152435.1. NCBI lineage: Eukaryota > Metazoa > Arthropoda > Insecta > Hymenoptera > Pteromalidae > Gastracanthus > Gastracanthus pulcherrimus. The sequence goes on from OX424573.1 coordinate 39,736,565, forward strand.
AGATGAGCGAGGGGGAGAGACTAAACACTGAAAGGGGGGTGTTTAATAGAGATATATATGTGACATAATATGTGTCTCGAGTGTAATTATTCTTTTTGCCACGGAGTTGTCTTTTTTCCTTAGTATTTGACTTTAACAGTTTGCGAGTGTTAGGTTCTCATATATTGCTTATCGTTACAAGTTTGAACTCGTTACTACCAACCTGGCCTTAGCGAGAATCCACCTTGAATTTGTAAAACTCTTACGAAAATATATATTTATTTCCATAACAAATACTGCATGTACAGAAGCTAGCATGTTAAAATTCTGAAAATGATATCTTATAGATAACGTAATGCTTTTAATTCGAATATGAAGTAAAAAATTCAAACTTTAAAGATTGTACTTTTCAAAATGACACCTCAAAATGTATAAGACAGCTGAAAAAGTAGACTATGAAAGGTTAAAAAAACATTTGGCTATACGTATTTTAGAAGTCTCTTTAATAGACTGCTATTTTATTGGGATTTCAAAATTTAATATAGTGTATTCAATATGGTGAAAATTGCTATATAACATTTATTGACAATACAATCTTCCTTGATTATCCATGCTTTTTGCGAGCGTAATCGCCTTTTTAAATTTACAAATATGAGAATTCTTACTTTAAATTCGTAATTAACAATTCGTATTGCACCAATTGATTTTTTAAGTTTGAACGTATAAACTATTTCAACATTATAAATGTCATTATAATTTTGAAAAAATTGTTATTTTAATTTTCGAAAGATTCTCAAATTTTAATATGGCAAAAAACTAAAAGTTTCTTATTACTAAAAGTTCACCTTGTAATATTCTGCGCTGAGTCCGAGCGCGAAGTGAAAGACTTTCGTGCAAACACCCAACAGGACGAAGTTCAAGCACTCGGCCGTAAAACCCTTCATCTCAATTATAACGATTCACCTCACACTTTAAAATGTAACACATTGAACTGTCTAAATAAATGTATATAAACACCATTTGAACAACGATGAACTACATATCTCTTGAAACGCACAAACAGCGAGTAAACGCAGAAGATCGCGCGTAGTGGCGTTCCTCAAACGTCGATCTTCTCATCAGTCCAATTTCCACGCACTCTTGCAGTTGCGTACGCTATTCGATAACCGTCCATTAAAATTAACACACTCCTTGCAAACATCTTCTTACAACTGCAAATTCCTCTCGAAGATTCTAAAAGGGCCTTCATGCACTTCACTCGTTCCCATTTTCTCTAAAAATTCACAGCTGTTACAAAAAGAAACATCACAAAGTTTATCTCCTGCGAGTTGACGTATCTTCTTTCGCCAATGTTTTAATTCTTCCCAATTTCAGACATTATACTTTTGTAAAATTAATTAATAGTCACACAATACTATAACCTATTACTTTTTTGGTTTAACTTTAAATTGCCTCCAAATGGAAGTATCAAAAAGAAAATTGTCGTATTAGCGGACCTTTTTGAAAGTACAGAGGAAATAATTCTTGTAAAAATGAATTATCCGAATGTATCGATTATACACAACCTAAAACGGTTAATAGCAGTACTTAACAGATTTATAAGTTGAAATATAATATTCCTTATGCGAAACATTTGCTTGAACCATATAGTTAAAAAAAATGAAGTAATTAGTATTCAGTTTGCGCACTGGACACACGCGTGAGCCACGAGAAACAATCGTCGGGAGCGATCGCTGAGAAGCGCGCGTCAAACCGGGGTAGGCGCGCCCGGCTCACTGGCCGTCTTTTATCAGCTGCTGGCTGCGGTGCAGCGGACGAGAGTCGACGAGATGCTGCCGCCGCCGCTGCGGCCGCAGTTCTCAGGAAGTGCCCCCAAGCGCTATCGTCTCGTCGATGCAGATGTGCGCGCCCGTGCAGCTTCTTCCTCGCTTTCGTCGAAAAACGCACGACGCGACGATCGTGTATATATATATAGGCTATACATGCCGATCACGGCTTTTGGCCGAGGTTTGAAGGTAGACCGATGAGTTTGATAGTTAATCTTATACTGTCTTAACTTCTTTGAGTGAGAAGAGGAGGAAGAAGAAGAAGAAGAAGAAGGATAAAAATAAGAAGATAATATTAACCTTTATTACTACTCAAAGTTAAGAGGACTAGCAAGTGTTGAATCTAGAAAATGAAGATAAATATTTAATGTGTTAATTAAAACTTTTATTTTTGATCAACAATTAGTAATTCTAACGTCAACTATAATGCTCAGATAGGGCATCTTGAGAGTCGATACGAATTTATTTATTATACTTATTATTTATTTATTATTTCGTTCGGTGTGTCCGTACACCTGTGATACGTAAAAAACTTTAACATTAACCTTTATCACGGTACAGTATTCGATATAGAGCCAATGTTTAACAGATTGATGTCAAACTTCTAGAAATCTTCACAATATAATTTCTTTTTCAAAATTAAAAAATTTAAATATTGATTATACATAGACCGTTAAGCCAAACAGACGTTAGAGCCATTTTCTAAACATTAGTTGAATAATCATCAACAATTAAAAAATTTAAGTTACTTTACAAATTTTACAGTGTTTTTATCTATTTTGACTAGAATAACTGATCCAAAATGTATGTGAAATAAGTTTTTTTAATTGCACTTCACAAATTAAAAAATAATAAGTAAAATGAAATTGATCAAACAATCGGACATCAGGTATGACAATGCCGTTATGTACTTAATCGAATTATCGTTGAAGCAAATTATTTTTTTCAATATACAATCCATTAGAACTCCTTGCATGTTCTTATAATCATTAAATATTTATCTTTATTTTTTGGATTTAACACTGGCTGCAGTAGTGCAAATCCAAAAATGTAATTTTGACTTGGCACCAATTTTACACCCTTCTATATGTGTTTAATTAAGTTGTAATATTGTAATGTATTGTTCCATGTTCAAACTATACACGTGGAGGCGCGTAAAATTGGCAACAAGCCACGTGTGTTAACATAACACGTTTAGGGAAAATTTACACGTTACACTCTACAGAATGTGCAGTGTTGTCCCCTTAAAATAATATTTTTGGATGTTCTACCTTAAAAAAGAAATTATAAAGTACAGACTTATTAAACGTATGCACATTATATATAATCTAAATTCGTAAAATACTAAAAAAAATCTACTAAAATTTGGAGTTTTATTGATGTACTAAAATGTATTTGTTTATATAGAGCTTATTAATTCAAAATCAATTTTTCACCAGTATACAGCATACAATAACAGAAAATTTAAGTTTTGCGTGTCGGTCGCAATTGCATAATATTCAGGAGAAGGAAGTGAGAAATTAGCGTTGAGCAGGTCATCTCTCTCGTTGCAGCGCGCGGAGAGTAGATCAGTATCGCGCGCATTCGCATTCCCTTCGTATAAGTCGGACGATTGTAAGAAACGCGCGCGACGCCGACGCGACATGTCATGTGTAAGTGGTCGAGTGTTCACGAGGCACTCGCGGATGCGAATCTAAGTGTAACGCACTTTGAAAAATTGATGTGCATGTGTGCACATTTGGCGGGCAATTGGTCAACCATGTAGAAATTGCTTCTTTATAGGGTGATGGACATTTGATAGAATTGAACGACTGCGATGAAAAAATATTTGATGGCGTTTATTCAGTCTTTGCTTGAAATTCATAAAAATAAAGAACCTTTCGCAGAGGACTGTAGTGGTGCAGGGTTCAAATCAGATTTTTTAGTTCACGTAAAGATAATTAAAGTCTTGTTTATTTTTATTGCATACATTTATAGCATGTCTATAAATAAGATAAATAAAATAAAATTTTGCGAACGACTTCTACCATGGCGAACAAAAATGACAATTCTAAAAAACAACTTCGCCGATTACTTTTAATTTAGTTGGTAAATAACCTAAACATAATGCAGATTCGAAAAGAAAAAGTTACCGCGCGAGCACCTTTGATTAAAATCATATTGGGACCCACCGTGCTTAACTTAAGCCAATTGCAGTGCACTCGCGCGTCGAAGAAGACGCGCCACCGCGGTCGAGAAGAAAGAAAACGAAAAGAGAGTACAAAAAGAAAGAACACGCGCTGATGCAGTACCGGTTCTCGAGAAAGTCTTTCGTCGCACACCTTCGTACCGAGATTCGGCACAGGTCGTGGTGAAAAAAAGAGGACCTCGCGTGTGCGCGCGAAAATTAATGTTCTTCGTTAATCCCCTCCCTCTCTCGTATACTTGTATGCGTACATCCGGACTATGCTGTTGGATCGACGAACCGCTTTTGGTGTCTTACGTCCTTTATGCTACATAAGAAAATGTAACGATCACGATTACCAAGTGAATGAGAGAAAAGATTGAAATTATACTCATTTTATTACGTTTAAATGTTTATATTATAGTTTTAAATGTGGTTCAAAAGTAATTTTTGTGACAATTAAAGAAATCAATGATGTACTTGAAAAAAAGCTTCGAAAGGTAGAAGAAAACGTTAACGATAATTTTGAAAGTAATCGTTATATCGAACACTCACTACTATATCTCCAGTTAGGTGAACTATAATATGAAACGGATCAACGATTTGAAAATAAAACCGTTAGAGCATAATAGATTTGCAAGGAAACTGCCATGCACTTAAGTTTCGTTTGTTCAACTCTCTGTACTAGAGCTTTAAATACGACTTTACGATTGCAGAAACCGGAAACGCAAAAACACCCTTCTATATGCACCTGTAGTTTGAGTTCTACTCCACAAAGAAACTTTTCTACTGAATCCCTGTTATATGTCGCAATATTCATTTTTATCGACTTAACAAAATTTTCTCAAAGAAGTACACAACTTAAAAATTGATAAAGCTGTCGCACTAATACTATTGAAATAGTCTTCTATTAAAGTAGTTGTAAATTTACGAAAACGTGAAAAAACGAAACTTCATTTCTCAAGATAATAATTGTATAGAAATCGTCCCCTCCTGAACCTTATATGCAGTCGAATCAGACGGCGCATTCACCCGCTTATAATAATCGGCCGCACGAAAAAGTCTCGCGTCCGAAATCGACTTGAACACGCGTGTGTAAACTCGTTCTATTTCGGTTTAACGCGTGCGCCGTATTATGGTTTCGTAGATCGCTCCCCCGCGCGCGAGCTTTTATCGCTGCGCGCGTCGCCTCGCGTCGCGGGCTTCCGTTATAGACGGCATTCTAAATCGAAAGTCGCGTCGTCCACGAAGAGGGAGAACGATCTTTTTTTTCGAGCCTGCGCTGGGGATTTCCCCGTGTGTATATACATTTCGGAATCTAGTTGTAGGACTATCATTGTTAATTTGACATACTGTGGAACGATTGGTTGATTTTATACTTGTATTTTATATATAGGTATATATTGTCAATGTTATTGTTTTATATATGAAATGTGATCATTGTGATATTTTGCAACAAGTTTATCATAGGAATTAGTATACAAAAGAATGTTATAATAAAAAGTGGAATAAAATTAATACAATCGGAGCTCGATAAACGTTTGAAAGTCTAATAAATAGAGAATATTTTTTACGTAAATAGGATCAATATTATAGAACGATAAAAGTTAAAGCAAGACTCTATTAAAGTCTAGGTATAGAAAGGGTATAAATACCTAATACATAATATTAAATGAGAAAGATAATAGCAACGGAAAAATACAGTAACTACAACTAATAATTGACAATAGGTGCTAACATTATGACAAGTTTAACTCTATGCTACAAACTAATAGTGATTTAGCATGAGATTCTTATTATTTATTATTGACGTAAATTAATACATGATTGAATCCGATATCTCGTCAATTATTGATTCAAAAAAATATATACCTATTATACCTATTGTAATAAATACCTATTGTTCCTTATGTCATGCTATGAGGAACTCTTACAATTAATTTAGTTATACCGATCAATAACTTTATTTTATAATCTCGACTTTAATAATGGTCACAATAGGTTATTATATTCAATTGTAAATAATTTTTGAGTTTACGCGACAGTAAAAACCTCAGAAAAATCATACTGCGAGGACCTACTCCTAATTTTGTCTTTAATTGTAAACCCCATGGATGTCTCCAAATTATATTTTCATCTAATAAAAAGTCTTATAAATTTTTCAAGCCATAAATTACTGATTTAAAGAATTACTTAATTTGATTGGAATCAAACAATTATAAACATTACTTTGACAAAAAAGAGATGTTTGAATAGGTCATTTTTTTATTTCTAAAGTATGTTTCTCTTTTTAGTAAATTCCATGGCAGTGAATATTTTTCTATTGGAATGTTCTGACATAATTTAATCTATCTGCCTTACTGATTGTATATTCAACATGAATATTATGCATAATTTTTAAAGCCATATCAATAATCACCTCAAGATAAAATGTTAAAGAAACATATTCTCGATAAAATTGGTTAATTTTTTATAAAAATGCAAACTTAATGTGTAGAATACAAGTAGATAATATAGTCTATACTGATTGATGTTCAGGTACATTTTATTCGAAATAAACCACTAAACCTTAGATACGCTCATTGATGCAGCTATTTATTTCAAAATATTAAATTTAATTGTTATACATATTGTAAAAAGCATGATTCATAATTGGATGTTGCCCCATTAAATCTGTTTATGTAACTGCGAATATTGCAAAAGACAACATGTCGCCATTGTAGTCTCGAGTGTAAATTAAGGATTATGGCTTCATTAATTATTATTAATCTAGTTTGATACAGTTTACTTTACAAATGTTACAAAAATAAACGAACTGTCATGAGCAAATTGAAAGAGTTTAAAATCGCAGTGATACTTATTTAAGAAGTGACAAAACCGTATAATTTTGTACATTGTAATCTATTATTTCTTTATTAATTGTGTTAACTTTCTGTAATAAAAACGATGGATATTTATCCATTAGAAAAATATTGAAAGTTTTATTTTACAATTAAAATAAGATGATTCTTCAAAAAGTAAATTATTTGTTGAACATTGTGTCTAAAACGAAAACAGAAATATCTAATTCAATCTTATCCCACAACTACTAATACCTCATAATAGTTTTAACGTTTAATAATTCATATATATATTCAAAGGTACTAAATAAACCGTTGTTAAAAACTATTCTGTACTAGAAAAACTTAAGTTTCTGTGAAAAAACTGCTTCTTTAGTAAAAATTTCGTCTCACATTAAGATAATCGTTCGAGGAACGTGAATTTCAAATCCCCCAATAAACGAAGCTTATCGACTTCTCCGAAGAATCTTATCCCAATGTACGTCTCTCGACCACTTCGCGCTTGATGCACATTCAACGAAAAGAGGGACGTTACGAACGACACCACGTGCGCGCGCGTCTTTCCTTTTTTAAAACGAACACTAGATAAACTAGAACAGCCTCGCGCGACATATTGTATATGTACATTTGAGCGACTTTCGCACTATTTCGCCGGTCACTTTTTGTTCTCTTTGTGTAGAAAATGTCAACGGTTTCCAAGTCTAAGCATAATCGTAATCTCTCTCGAGGATGATTGCGTGTGTGCTAGTTTGACTGCGACAACGCAGACACGCAAACACATACATTGCTATTAATGATCTTGATAATTCTCGGCCTCGAGTGTAACTCTTCCGTACCACTTAAGTTAAGAAGATTTGGTAAATACGTTAAGATGAGATGAATTTATTCGTGTTTTTGGACCAAAGCTGTTATGTATACATATATTTTTTACGGATAAGTATTGTAACATTCTTAATGATTCACCGCTTTTTAGTATAATGTCTGAAATTTTTTAAGTACGAACCTACATTTATAATTAAATAATTTTGGAGTTACATGCGCGAAATGGCGCATTTTTTAGCCCTTGAAAAATACCCAGCTACAAAATAAAAATTTCATGTACAATTTCACATTGGCATTGGTACTAATCCAATTATCTCCACCACGATAAATCCAATTGGATCGCACAGTTTTCACTCTCCATCAACCGATTTCAAAACTTCACGGGAAACACCATCCTGAACCGCACTATTCGCGATTGACCGACGCGATCGCGTATAACTGCAGTCGCTTTCGTCCCACGTGAAACTCATCACAATCCGCTTCGATCATATTATTGTGCCGGGCGTGTACATAATGAACCGCGGTTAAATACGCTAGGAGCCGAGCGCGTGCGGTAAAAGGCGCGTGTGAGCTTGAGGCAGCTTCACGGCTTACTGATTGCGCCGGGCCCCCCCGAGAAAAAGATGCTGCGACCGCGCCGCGCGTCTTTATGGAGAAAGAAGAAATAGGAGAAAAAAACGCGCCTGCTGCCGCAGTATGTGTGTGGATGTATCAGTGGATTCATCTGCCGCGGGGACACTCGACTTGGAGACTGAGATCGACGGATTCATGCTCGTTCGAGATGAATAAGCGTTACACGAAATTTCCGTACAATACGTCTAATTATTGTTTTAAAATTGTCAAATAATTGAATAACATATTTTTTTGTAAGCAAGCTATGTAATGAGTCGATTCCTGCCTTACCGACCTTTCAGTCTTATAATTTTCAACGTATCTATATAAGGAATCTTCAGTTAAGGGGAGGCACTACGGAAAATTAGTGTTTTAGTGGTTTCTATATTATTTATCTGTGGATCTACAAAACATTATGACAAACCCATGCAAGAAGTTTTTTTTAATCATCCGAGAACCATGCAAAAAAAAATTTCAATAAAAATATTAAATATTGTAGGAGTAGATAGATTTTTAAAGAATGCTTTGAATCAAAATTAATCGTAAAAAATCTATCGTCTCCCTTAGTTTTCAATATTTTCAGTTGAAAATCTTGTTTACACATTTCTTAGATGATTTTGAAAATCGCATAGGTTTGTCATAATGTTTCCTAGATCGAAAAATAAAAGATAAGAAAACGCTAAAACAGCTATTTTCAGTATAGCCTCCCCTTACATTTTCAAGAGATTTCATTATTAACTATAGGAGAGAAATATGTTGAATTAACATGTAAAACTATTTAACTATAGTTGTATGTTTTTAAATGCATTTTTCCAATACAGATACTAATGAAACATACTTGAAAATTTAACTAAATTGTTTATTTCAGAGAAAAATAATAAAAATGAGGTATTCCCTTAAAAGATTCTTTATGGTATTAAAATAATAAATTATACAATATTGGACTAATTCATATCGTTTTTTTCGATGGTACCCATTATTTGGACATAGACGGTAACAGAGAATTCTATTCTTTAGTTAACTAAGCCGATTCATTAATCTGATTGAATTTTGTTTAATGGGGCGTGGGTTCGAATCCCTGTCAGTTCAAATTTTTCGGTGACATTCAAAGAAAATGTGCCGGATTTCTCGGTGGCGAAGATTGGGCCTGCACCCGCTATACTGAGAAAAGGATACAGTTATATTTAGTGTATATTGTAACTATTAACGTACGTATTGTTAATTTTGGCGAATTGGGTGTATTTTAAAAGTAAGTATTCGGATTTCTAATGTCAAATGTCCATACTGTAACAGTTACAATATGCATGTTCCAACTACTTTGCGTTTTGTATTTTAGGGAGCGTTCAAAAACTACGCAACGCCTCAAAAGGAGGGTGGGGATCCTCAAATATACAAATGCACATGACGTAACGATATTCTACGATTTTATATTCAAAGGAAAAATAAAATTAAAAAAAGGAACAAGATTTACGTGTTTTGAAAAACTATTACTTTATTCATTAAGGATGTAAGTATTGCAAAAATTGAGAACATTTTTTTCGAGGTGTCAGCGAATATATAGCAACAGGGATTTCAGTAATTGAGACTGTATCCCGAACTGTATATAGATACAGTTATTTTGCTGTTATATCCACTCATTTTTTTCGCTGCCCACTCGTCTTCTTTGTACGTTACAATAAATTATTATCAACCTTTATTTTATACATTTTTAAACTATTTTATATAAGCAACATTTAAACTGTTTCATTAATATCCCCATTAAAAAATATAGTTACATATTATGCATTCACGGTACACAAATACGAAACTTTAGCTAAACTACGCCCAATAAGCTAAAACGTAATTTCATAAAATGAAGAATCGATTACCCTTTGATTGCCGATACGTCTTCTAATTTGCGTAAAAAGGTAATTGGTAATTACGATTTTGCCGCTCCGCGTGTCGAAATACGTATAAATATACTGTAGAAAGAGAAGCGCGTCATCGTTTTATTAGCGCTCCTTTGCGGCAGACAGCTCCCACGTTGAAAAATGTGCATTGTGCGCGATTTTCTCTCTCTCTCTATCTCTCCATGTCAATCTCCATGCCGCCGCTACCCAGCCTCCGCGTAGCACAATGCGAGGAGCTGTATACTATATACCATTTCTTCCGACTGTCGTAGATGACTTTTCACGCATATTTTACAACGAGATCGTTGGTGTAGTTTTAACATTTTGCATGCAATATTTGTTACGAGAGGTACTACATTAATAATTAAAGTAGAAATATTTATGATTTTTGTAATATTCTTTTGACACAGAAACATGACATTTGCGTTTATTATGAAGACTTATTTGAAAATTATCACTCATGTTATGATTTTCGGATAACTAGTTAATTTAAAGTTTATTTTTTCAAGATTTTAATAATGGCATGGACGTTGATTCTAAAAATATTTACGTTCACACCGTCTTTCAAATACTTCCTCGCATTATAAAAAGAAAATCTATGCAAAAAATCTCGTCGGCTTGAAAATAATCCTCACTCTATCAACACAAAACACACACATATCCATTCCACCTCATTCGCGAAAACCCTTTAGAATGCTAAAAGCCCAATCAACGCGGCTCAAAGGAATGTCGCGCGCCTCGACGACAATTAACCGCGACCCCCCGCCTAAACCAATCGCGCAAATGCCTCGTTATCCATATCGAAAGCCCCCTTTCATCGTCGACCTCTCGCGCCTTCATCCCAGAAACAATGAAAAATGCAGCAGCAGCAGCAGCAGCAGCGGCAGTCTCTCGCGAGACGCACGATCCCCTACATAATCCTGTCCTTGAGACTCATGCACAGGCGCACAATTTCCCGCGGCGGAAGCGTTCGCCAAATCGCGAATTATTACGGCCGCCGCGTGTAATACAGCAGCCGCCTAATTTCCGCCGCGCGGCACGTACGCACGCGTGCATGATCTCACGTCGGGTCTTGCGCAATTCTGCACCGAGTGCGCCGCACGAGCATTCGTCGCCTACGACGACCGCCGACCCTGTTTAAGACTCCCGCGCGCACCGACTCTTTCGTATTTTCAGCGATGATTAATGGTAGAGTTGCATGGGATACGCAGATTTCTGCTACATTTCTATATCGTTGCTATTTGTATTGATTTTCTTTTTTTCGAAATTTAATCCCAATTAAAGCCCAAGAGTGTTCGATTTTTACTTTGTCTCAGTGCCTCTTTATTTAGGTAAAATCCTATCCTAATACTTGTGACGTCGCTCTTTTATATAAATTGCGTAAAACTTGAAATTAATATAAGTTTTTAACATACGTATCAAAAAACGCTAGTTTTTAAATGGCCCTGGTGTTCTTTTAATTCCAAAACATGTTCTCGAAACTTGTATTTAAAAAATATTTTATAGAATTTTTACTTTCAATGTGGCGTAACCTATACCTATATAGATAATAATTCATGAAATGATCGCTGAAAAGTAATTATTAACTTTCTATTTCCTATTTCTATGTCAAATTTTAATATCGATGGTATCTGTATTGTTGCCGCCATAATGTATCTATAGGTTTCAAAGAATTGATCCATCGTGATATGAAAATACCTAAATGGCTAAATGATTTTATAATAGTATTATTATACATAACTGACTCAAAAATTCGAATAATCAAAAAAATCACATTTTTTAATATTTCAACACATTAATGAAAATAATCTATAAACATATTTTCTAACTAAAAGCATTGGGAACGCGTTTTCAGCACTTTCTACAATGATAAAGGTCATTACCGTTGAGAAAACTACAAATTAAAAACGTATTAATAACTTAAGGGTGCACTCCACTGATTTTTAAAAAATCTCTCCTTTTCGTCCAATAATATTAAAACTTTGGTAACTTTTTTGTCATGATTAATTGTAAAGATTGCAAACATTTTTTTTTTAATTTTTCACTAAAATATTTTTATAAATTATTGGAAAAAATGCATATTTTTGTGATAAAAACAAGGATTGTTAAAAAAGTTCCTTGCTCACACCAATTTGATGAAATCTATTTTAAAAAATCAAGATTATTTTTCAACTCTAAATGAACAAAAATTAATATTTTTTAAATTGTTTAAACTTAATTTATGTTCTAAAATAAATAAAACATTTTTTAAACTTTAAAAAATATAAAAAGTACATGTTTCAACACTAGCGGCATCGTTTGAGGGATCCGTGGGTGCACGAGTGATCGGTCATCCAAGTTTAGCAGCGCTGGGCGCGGTTAGTACTTGGATGGGTGACCGCTCGGGCACCCCGCCTCAACAATGACTGTTCCGCAGATGGGGAATGAAAATTTTAGGTGATTTTCGTGAAAGTAAAAGATACTTAAGTTTGCCTTTCCTGTCGGTTGGTTCCTGGCGTGGGTTTTCTTGATCGGTCAATTTTTTACCCCACGTCACAGGGCAAGTCCCTGGGCGAATGCGGGAATTCAGTGGGGTACACATAAGTTGGGTTTAGGTTCAAACACTCCTACACACAGGTGATAGGAGTGTCTTGTAAAAAGATATATGGTGTCTGTAGGGGCTAGTTGTGGTACAAGAGAATAAAAAATAAATACATGTTTTTCAACATTTATAATTGACGAATCAAACATTTAACATCCGAATACCTAAAAAAAATATTAACTTCTTTTCAAAATACTTTAATCAATCTTTTCTAGAAGTTCTAAAAATATTCATGGTCATGGGCTGCGCATGCGAAGTTTTTGAAGATAGAAAAGTAAATTTCGAGATAAGCGAGTTTAAAGATTTAATTTGGTATACTACCCAATGTAAATTGTTTCACTCAACTGGCTATAACTTTGGTATAACTAAGAGTTTTAACACCCAGCAAATTTCAAAATTTCATAAAACTATAAACATAAAAAATATGTAATAAAAAGTTTTCGATTTTTTAATTAAATTCAGTGAAGTTCCCCTTAAAAATTTGCGCATGTTAAAATCATATAAATTTTAGCTAATCTTATACAGCTTTTAGCAAAACTTTTAGTCAATTTTCGCAATTCCATTGAAGAGCGACCTCGAAAGTAATAGGATAAGTACTTATCAAAATGGTTTTATCTCGTTTTGGCTGAATAAACAATGATTCAAGTCAAAGATTTGAATTTCCTGAAACTTGTATGACCTTTGGCTATGCATCGTAAAAGATATGAGCATATTTTAGAAAAGGGACATCTTTTTTCATAACATTAATTGCGCAATGATTCGAATTCATCGACAATTTAATAAAAAATAGCTCAATACATTCAAATGTACGAAAAAATTTGTTATATGGCCATTTTCATCAAAATTTTAGTGTATATACTTTCTCGTTTTAAGTTTTCCTGCTATTGTTTGAATTAGAAAAAATGTCTGCAATTAATTGTTATTAAAGGACCACGCACGCTCATAGTAGGAATTTGGATACCCGTCGAATTGACTGAAAGTTTAATACGTATAGTTGACAACCATCCTATCAAAAGTCCCAATGGGACTTGAAACCCAAAAACCGACCGTAATTGAGACCATTGGAACTTTTGATCAGGAGATCATTAACCATAACATATTGCACTTTCAGCCAATTCGACGGGTACCCAATTTCCCATTATGTGTGTGCGTAGTCTTTTACTTCTTCAATAATTTTGTTTTTTTATAATCTGATAAAGATAGTAATGTACTATGCTAATTTAAAATACGTCTATATTCATGTATAGTAAGCGTATAATTTACCAAACAAATAATAGATTCGCGACAAAAATCAAGCAATCTCAGAAAAACATCTGAATCTAAAACACCGAAACCACTAAACCTAATCGCTTCTAAAACTTTGGGAGGAGCAGCAGCGGAAAAAGATAAGTATCGAAAGACCCGAGGATAAAGCATAATGATGAGCTACCGAAGTTAACGCTGTTGTAGAAATAATAGCAGTAATTTTATGAAAATATCTTTGCTTACAGTTGTTACTCACATAATAAATATCTGAACGTGTATTTTGAAATTTTTGCTGTTTGTTAGTAGCGTTGACAAATGTTGAATAATTAATTAAAATAAGTATGTAATAAAAATACTCAAAGTTAAAAGTTAGTAATTAGGAAATTCATGAAATTTTATGACAAATACTTTTCATAAACTTTCATGAATTTATTAATTACAAACTTTTAACTGAACATCACCTAACTACATTCTAACAATAAATTTAAAATATCTTCCAAGTCTAAAATATGTATTTAAACAGATACAAGTCGGACATTCATATCTCGAGTTAAGATAAGTCCCCTTATCGTTTCTCAACAAAATGCAAATTCTGCAAAAAAAAACGAGCAAAGCAGTCCATTTATGTGACTGATAAAGCTCGAGACACATATCTCATATTTCAAGTAATATTTTAAAAATAGTTATGTTGTATCAAAATTAAAATGTTTTTGTAAACATTTTTATGTAATTTTGTATTTTTTAATAATTTAAACATTACATTAATACAGATGTTCAATACTATAATAGTTATAAACATGAATTCAAATTTGAAAATAGTTTCTTTTGTAGACTTTCAATAGATGAGAAATTTAATATATATACAAATAGTCCAGTCGAATAGAGCAGAGAAAGTAGGAAATTTTTACACTTGTGATACCTGCACTTTGATATGATAAACTTATGCAAAATATACATCTAAAGATAATGTATATGTTTTAAACCACTCATTTGTTTACTGGAGCTCGTGAAAAATCAGCAAATCTAACAGGATCCGAATAATACAATAGGAAAAAGTAAACATTTATAGTTCTAGGTATTCAAAATATCTACAAAAGAGACCTGTAAAGTTAAAAGTGGTTAAAATTGATAATTATCAAATAATAAATAAATCGTTAAAAAAATACTATTTTCAATTGTTTATAACTCGTGCAGATTAAGAGCTTAGGGTCTGAAACTATGATAGAATATACAATATAGCTTTCATTATGATATTAATGTATACCGAATTTTAGCCCAAAATATATTATTATTAACGAGAAGAGCCATTTTGCAACTAAAAAGGCGCTTTCGTGGAACTTAATTTCTACAGAATTTTGGAAGAGACAAGCGACCTTTGAGGTCTCATTCCTTTCTGGAAGAGTTCTACTATCATGTACAACTTAAAAACGATTGATTTTTCAACTTTAATCTCTTTGAAGATGGCGTCCAAAAAATGTCGTTATTATTATATACAAATACAATAAATTTTGCAGATCAACTACAATTCAATTTGCATTTAGATATTTAAAAAGGTAGTTTTTTTGTGATAGTTGTTCAATGAACATTTTTAATTAAATAGCAGTAAGGTTTTTTAAGAATTTATTTTTATTTTAGTTAAATAACAGTAAGGTTTTTTAAAAAAATTTTTAAGAATTCTTGAGACCTCTATTTGCAATATTAAGGGTTGAAAAAAATTGCATCATGTACCTAGATAATGTACTTGTAAAAAAACTGAGTTTGTATGAAGCCATGTATTTTGTACAAAAATAAGAATGTAGTAGAGGTACGCGTGCAAGCTTAGCGAGGTGGCGTGGGGGAACGGCAGCGGCGCGAGAAAATTCTTGAAAACTGTTCAACCTTCATTATCTCGACTCTAGAATAACAAAAATGGATGATTCTTTTAAATGTAGGGTAGCGCGTTGGACTAATCGCGAATTTGCCATCTGTTTAAAAAAAACATTATTGGACTGTACAAAAATGCAGTTTTTATTTTTTTATTTCGATTTTTGCTTCTATGTCAATAATAAATAATATAGTATTTCATATAGTTGCTCTTACTTGCAAGTGAGTCCAATGTTCTATTCGACTGGAGTAAAAGCGAAATTACCTACCCTGGTAGAAAATGAAATAGTTTAAAAGCTAGAAAACCTTGAATGGAATAAAATAAATACAATACATACGATGACAGCGTCTTACTATTCTTGTTTACGAAATTAATTGGTTAATTAGTTTACAGTGTTGAAACTCGTGTGCTAGAAGGGTTTGATAAATTCTAGATAAATAACTAGTTATTTCAATCAAATACTTTTAAGCATTCAATATATAATTCGACATCAGTATTTGTATAAAATTTGTTAGTATTGTTTGAATTAACGAAATATGCCTTTAATTCGCATAAAACTATTATTTGCTATCATAATATCATTTTTAACAAACATGTTCAAAAATTGTTCGCAAAAAAGTCTCGCGTAAATATATTCAAAAAGTTTTTGTCGTACCTTAGTTTCAAAACCATCTTCGCACTCGGTGCAGTAGAGATTTTCGTCGACCTCGTGCATCGACATGTGCGCCTTGAGGCTGGCCATGCGCGCAAACTTTCGTCCGCACTGGGGGCATCTCGGCTCGCCGATATTGTGCGTCGCCATGTGCAGGGTAAAATTTGTCTGCAAGGTCAAACAAACGAGAAAATAACATATAACGATTTTTAAATAAATCTTTGACAGAAAGTGACAAAAAAAACTTAATCTTTGAAAGACAAAGACATCTTAATCTTAATTGACAGTATATTTTAAAAAAGCGTCTTTGAATTTTTTATCTTCTTTTTCTAATCAATATAATAGATTTATTTATTATATATATATATATATATATATATATATATATATATATATATGGGGTAGGCTTAAGGGGGCCTGTCGGTAAAATCATGTAAAAATAAGGCAAACTTTATGATTTTTTCTTAAGACGACGATACAATGTAGTACTATTAAAGAGTAAAAAGGAATTCTTAAATATCATACGGATGATTACCGTACTATACGCACTTTTATACTATACGAATGCTAAAAAACAATTCGCCGACGTTCGGCGTATGTTTAATCAAAAAGAACTGGAAAAGTGTTTTCTTTCACATGAAAACGCCCATGAAAAAATTGAGTCTTCAAAAATACATAAAAGTGGGAAATGCAAGAGTAAGTGTAATGGCGGATTGAATCCCGCTAGAATTTTTACAATTGGTCAAGAATTGCATTATTTAGTAATGCTCGTGCGCGAAAAACATATTTTAAGATAAATGCAAGATAAGGCTGATATTTACGTTTGGAGTCTACGTCGTTTACCTGCCTGTAAAATCTATACCGATAGGAATTTTATTCTAAAATTATTACCTGGTCTAGTCTGAGATATTGAAAATGGATAAAGAATATCGATATTTTAGAAATGTTTCATCGAAAAATGCTCTTTAAGTTGATAAAGACTGCTGCTTGTGCTTGGAGCTTGGGTAACTTACATGCCTGTAGATTTTATATCGTGAGGAATTTAGTTCTGAAACTTTAACTGATCATTGTTAAGATGTTGTTTCATGAAAGTATTGAAAAAGTTTATGAATATATACAAATTTTTGGCCGACAGGTCCTCTTAAATTTTTTGAGTATGTTATACGATACGTAAGAGAAATGATTTAAAGTAAAGTATTGAAATTCACAAAATTATATTTTATAATTAACCTTTAAAAAATGTTTTACGATTTCTTGTTGTTAACTTAAAAAAGAAAGCGTTCAAACTTAGGAATGAAGATAACAAATTTAATTATCTTTTGTATCACGTAATAGTTTTGTATTAGCATGTTTAACAAATGTTTTTGAACATTATATAAGAGAAACTAACATGATTTTAGAAAAAGCATTTACTCACAGGTACATTGAATGATGCAGGGCATTTTGGACAATGATGAGGTTTTTCTTGCGCGTGTTCATGCATGTGTTTTTGCATTAAGTATTGTTTTTTAAATCCTTTACCACAAATATCACACTTAAACCATGCCTGCTATTAAAATAAATATTCTCTTAATATCATAAAAACTTGATTGAACACAAATCAAATCAAAAGAAACAGTCTTTATAAGTACCTCTCCATCAGCATTTTTATTATTTTTTTTCGGTCTCCCAATACTTTTACGAGCATATTTTTTTGAGGATGGAGAACTTTTCTCAAGGCTTGGAGATGCTTCTTTTGAAGAATACACTTGCAATCTTTTTGAAGTATGTTCTTCATCCAATTTATTTACATCTGTAGCAACTTGAATATTGGTTTCATGGTTTCGATTCTTGGGTAATGTATTATTTGTTAACTCTGGAGGTTGAGATTCTTCTTCATTAGCTACTTGAAAATGTTCAGATTGTAGATCTATCACATCGATGGAAGATAAACTAGATTGTTGATTAATTTTAGGAAGAGTATTGTATCTAATCTGAAAGTAATATTAACGACATAAGTATTATTGTAATGAGTTAAATTCAAAAATTCTTACTTGGTTTAATAAAATATCTGTATTGGAAACTTTGAGAAATTGTGTAGAATTATCGTAAGTATCTTGTACGATTGTCACTGGTGTTGATACAAGCTCCAGAGTTCCATCGATCCTTTCTGTTGAAAAAACATTCTTTTTGTAATATATATTTTATTTTATCAGCATGTATAAATTGTTATAAATACTTACGACGCACAGCCAATAATGTGGTACCATCATCAGTAAGCATAAGTTCAGGAATCTCCATCTCAAATGGATTTATAATACTTATTTTAATATATACAATTTAATTACTAGCACCTGAAACAAGCATAAAATAATAAAATGAACATTCTAATCAAAAACCAATTTTTTTAACTACCAATAATGCTAAAATTGTTTGTGTCATTAAAAAAAAAGTCAAATTCTTGAGTTTATATATAAAATGAAATTCCTTTTTAAAAATAAAATAACCTCAACTAGTTGGAAACGAGTGGGCTGAGTCTATAAAGTGAACGTAAAAGCCTTCAAAAGTGCGTTACATGTGTCAAAAACCAAGAATCGCGCCTCCACTCACCTGCATTTCAAATGCGCTCGGCACGTCCCGACTATGGTAGCGAATCGCGCAGAAACATCGCGACTACTTCCAGATTAGGAGTTATTTCGCGATATATGGTGAGGGGCAAAAGAACAACAATGAACATGGCGGATTGTCATCTGGCTGCCGTCCATATGCTCGGGCTCGATCGGTAACCCTGTTAAAGCACTGGGCACTGGCTGCAGCGCGCAGTGATATTTATCTTCTAAAATGCTGATCTCATAATTTTATAAATCATTCTCTCCTATTTCTTAGTTTATAATTTGATTCTAGTAGAGTTTTCAAAAGAAAATGTCTAATGTTTGTTCTATTTGATATTAAAATTTATTTCTAAACCAAGTATTTGTGCAAAAGCTCATTGTAAATCTAAAATAATACGCACAGTTTATTCAAATTTTTAGTAATAAATAAAACATTCAAAACATTTTTATTATAATATAAAAGAAAATACATTGAATATAGTCATACACGTCTATGTTCGTTGTCTTTACGCACCTCTATTTGTTTACATACGAAAAATCAATGTTTTTACAAATCAAAAACATTTAAAAAATGGAGACGTTTAAATCCCCTTCAAAAACGAGCCATTTAAATCAAGGTAAACAAACTCAGTCGGTAAGGTCGAGCCCGCCTCTATCCAACGCAGATACACAAATGTAACCCGAAACCTCCTGCACGCACACCAATCCCTCCTCATCCCAGTAGCATATCGGTGTAGTGTCGCTCGCTGCAAATATAACAACAACACCCAACACCCCCATAGGAAAACGCACACAAAACAGGGCGTCGCCAGCAGCAGCGGCAGCAGCAGCAGCGGCATTCGGCGACTCACCGAGCGACAACTTATACAACTTCAAGCATCTTAAGAAGCATCGAACGCTCAGTCTCTATAAAAGTGCGAAATCAATCGCCATAAAAAAATTGCTTTCGATGGATGAAATAGGGACCACCCACGATCACGTAAAAATGACCGAAAGAAAGTTTTAGAGTCGAGTAGTGCACATCCAACTCTACCTCTTTTTCCCCTTCTCTCTATCTCTCTCTCGCTTTCATTCTTTTTTTTCCTTCATCCACCCACACATCTATACAAAATCGAATCGCGTAAATACACACGTCGGAGCAAAGAACTCGACTTGCCTATAATGGCATCCTCGATTCCAAGGGTTCATTTATAGTAGGGACAAAGAGTTGCAACTAGTTACAATAACTTGTTGTAATTCCACTAAGCTTTTACAGTGGAAAATTAAATTTGTTGGTGATTAATTTGATAATAGACGCTCTAAAAATAAATATTCTGTATGTTTATATGTAGAACATGACATTTTTTCACTAAATTGTAAAAATACATAATGCCGAGTTGCAACTAGTTGTAACTCTTCATCCTCGCTATAAATGGACCCTGATAAGGCACCCGCACATTCATAAACAATCGCCTGCCGTCGCGCTCTAGCAAAGTACGCAGCCTCTGCTATATGCACCGTAGTCTTCTGTATTTTTTGCTTCAGCGTTTTTTACACAAGTACGCAGGTCAATACATCGATAAAGGAACTTTTATTTGACAGTATTTCATTTTTATAATGATTTTCTGTCACTCTTGCTTACGCATAATGCTTATGCATTTTTTTTAATTTATGAAATTCAAAGCAAAAATGTTGACGCATCAAGGGTGAAATTAAGTAAACAAATAGGTCATTTATCGGTTCTCAAACAATTCTAAATTGGGGCTACTTAAAAAGTACTATAAGTAATTTTTTAACAAAGTATACGAACTGGTTTTTTCTGTTGATTATTAAAGTTGTGAGACAATTAAAAACAATATATTTGAGTTTTCCTATTTAAATGCACTTAATTAACGAATTAGTAGAACAGAATCCTTCGAATGACCAAAGTATGAAATAACAACTATAAATGGCAAACATACAGGTCTCAGTAAAAAAGACTTTGAAAAATAGTAAATTGTAATGTTTGTAAATAAAAATACTCCCAAGTTTGAAAGTGTCCGTAAAAGCAATCTACAAGAATAACAATGTTTATAAAAAAGAAGCGTTCTCCCCGTTCTCCCCAGTATAGCATAAAGCTCCTCCTCGAGAGCGCCGCGGGCATAAACAAGTGTGCGTGTGCGCACGACTCCGAAATACTCCGAAATACATTCTCTCTCTCTCTCTCTCTCTCTCTCTCTCTCTCTCTCTCTCACACTGGTCTCGGGAGCTCTGGCTCGGCGCGCACTCGGCACACAGTGCATGAATCCGCCGCGGCCGCCATGTTCCGCCGCGCTCCTCTCCGACTCCGATAGCAGCAGAGCAGCAGCAGCAGCAGCAGTTCTATACACGTCGCTCTGTGGATTATACATCTGCGAGTAGCAGCCAGCAGCCCTTCGCGACCGAGAGAGCCCGCGGAGCTGGAGCGGAGCCGGAGAGCGAGACTCGACTCGAGAAAGGCACGGCTCTCCTCGTCCCAGTGCAGTGTGTGCACACACCGCAGCCTTGCAGCATTGGCAGCCGAGGGCCGAAGAAAGAGAAGGAAAGCCGAGGAAAAACTTCCGTTTACATTGGAGCGTCGTATCTCGATGAGAAATCGTTCCGGAGCTGTGTAAATAGCGAAGAGTCACGGAGACAGACGGAGAAAGAGAGCGAGAGAGATAAAGTGTGTCTGGAAGTGAAGAGAGAGAGAAAGAGAAAGAGAGTATAAGCATCAGCAGTAGTGCATCGCACAGCGCGGGGGGAGCAGGGCCAGCGTCTCGTGCACGGTCGCGACTCCTCGTCCGCGAGGACGTTGAAAAGAAGAGAGAGAGAGAGGAAAGAAAGTGCGCGACGTCGTCCGCTGGAGCAGGGGCCAGGCGCGCACACGCGCATGGGAGTAGTCAGCAGCGGCTGCAGGAGGGAGGCTGCGCGATGATTTCCTACTGCCTCCTCGCCGGCTCGCCCGCGCCGACTCCGACTCCGACTGCCAGGGCCAAGCGCTAGACCAAACTCCAAAGACGGACACAGAGCCTTCCTTTGTGTTCCCGTTCCTCCGCCTCCTCCTCCTCCTCCTCCTCCTCCTCTTCTTTCCTTCGTCGAGTCTGTGTTTTTTTCTCCTTGCCGCTGCAGCTTGTGCTGGTTCATCGCGCGTACGGTGCGCACGCAGTGTCAGTTGTTTCTTGTTTACCTGCAGGAGCCAACAAAATTATACCCCCCCGCGCGTGTGTACACATACAAGCACCCGGTGGTGCGGGCCTGCATGTGTACGTGGGTGTGCGTGCGCGTGTGTGCGTGCAGTGTGCGTGCGTGTATAAGGAGTGCGCGATAGCGCGCGCGTGTGTAAAATGAAAGTGCCGACGCCATATTGGCTGGCCGAGGAGTAAAATCGCGCGCCGCCCCGAGGACGAGTGCGCACGAAGTATATACACACGGGAGACGAAGGAGGTGGGGGAAGGAAGGAAGGAAGGAAGGAAGGAAGGAAGGCGTTCCCCGTCCTCGTGTACGTCGACGGCGCCCTGGAGGAGTGCGAGCTCAGGGGCTAGAGGCCCCCCCTCCCCTGTTTACATAGCCGAGGCTTCTTCTTTCGTCGCTGTCGTCTCCTTTCTTTCTCTCTCTCTCTCTCTCTCTCTCTCTCTCTCTCTCTCTCTCTCTCTCTCTCGCACACTCGCCACTCGCACACGAGGTGAGCGGGGGAGCGAGAGCGAGTGGAAACTATGGAGGAGACGAAGATCATCTATCACATCGACGACGAGGAAACGCCGTATCTCGTCAAGCTCAACACGTCGCCGGACCGGGTGACCCTAGCCGACTTCAAGAATGTCCTCAATCGGCCCAACTACAAGTACTTCTTCAAGTCGATGGACGACGACTTCGGGTGAGTCTTGCTCGTGCCAGCGCGAATTCGCGTGTAGCATTGTTGTTGCGAGGCTGCTGATTCTGATGCTGATGCTGCGACAGCGCTTTCTTTTCTTTAGCCGCGTGGTTCGAGGGCTGGTCTTTTTCCCTTTTTCTATTTCAAGGGAACTTACGCTGGGTGTTTATACGCTTGCACGGAGACGTGGTACACTTGTACAAATAATTTCGTCGCACAAAACTCAATAAACTTTCTGGACAAATTTGCTATATACTGTACTTAGTATCTGGTAAAGAGGCGAAAACTATTAGTAACATTTTTACGACACTTTCTCTACGTGTGGATTTGATTCGAGCTGTCTTGAAAACGAAAAAAGCTTATCCTAAAGCCACTCAATGTCTCGTATAAATATGACGATCCATTAAATATCGACAATATAAGCAAATGTCAAAATATATTTTTTTATTAAATGTTTTTTATGTTTCATGAATCGTATTATTTATAACATATTACAAGTGGCTCGAGAGTGCCATTTCACGTAGCGAGTAACCTCTATCGGTAAAAGCTAAAACGATATTTAACTTTCAACAGAAAATGTAATAAATTGCTTTATTCTTGCTGAATGTATATATAAAATATTCTAAGTCTGATACGTATACAAGAATTCCTTTCATTATTCGCGAATAAAAACACGACGCGCTCTTTTCAAAGAAAACTAATATATATATATATATATATATATATATATATATATATATATATATATATATATATATATATATATATATATATATATATATATATATATATAATATATTTGCTAGCAACCTTTTTATCAAAAACTTGTTTAAATACCATAAAACGGGTTGAGTTTAATCCAGTCCTTTAAAGATAGATGGTTATATATTTATAAAAGGTATATTATACCAATTGACCGCGTTAAAAATTTTTATCTTATAAAGTCGTCACACCAACCGATAAATTTATCCAATTTTACGCTTATTTAAAGAACGGTTGAATATTCTTAAAATATATATATTAGTTAATATTCTATATTAAAACATTTTTTGTTTCTATTAAAAATTAAAATGCATTTAATTGCGATGAATTATTCGCTGCCTGAGAAGGCACCTTTAATTAATAGGACAAATTTCTTTATACTTTTTCGTCGTTGGAAGAAGCCGTCGAACCGACGCTTTTTTTGTAATACACACCTTGATATCTGCTGCTGTTCTTGAGGGCTTGAGTATCACGATCAAAACAATGTTTAAGGGTGCAGATTTCTGCATGAATGATTTGGGTTAAGCGAGGGGTCAAGTGTAGCTGTTCCACGTTAATTAACAATTTTTCGAAAATTGAACGACATAGAGAGAAAAATTGTACAAAAAAAATTTTCTTTTCACACATTGAAGACATATTCGATTTTTTTATAAAAATTGCTGTGCTTGTAAAAAAGCGAATATTAAATTTGAATGTTTTTGTAAAAAATCGATTATGTCCGAATGTAAAAGCCGGAATGTAATATGTAAGTTATACTATATAATTTCTCTCAGTATATAATTCTACAAGATAACTATAATGATTCTTACTGCGATACGATAGTAAAGTACTTGTCGTTACCTAGCAAAAGATAAAACTCGAGTTGATACTAACAAGCGCTATATTATAACTTTGAAATCAATTTAAAGCATGAATTTAATTTTATCGGCAATATTATAATAGTTACGAAGTTTCGAAGAAAATAACAGTGCGCACTTCACTAGAAGTTTGATTAGAATTGCTAAGACTTCTTTGTTAATCGAATTATAAAAACCGCTCCCAATTCGGAGCTTTCTCAATTTCGACGTCTATATCCAGGCATGATCTTAATATAGCGTAAATTGTTAACAAGGCAGGTACACATTTTCTTCTCGTTAATATGAAACTCAAGTTCACGCTCTGGTTTTTATCGTGAAGTACTCCTCATCTTGCTCCGAATTCCTAATTAATGGTTAATGGCAAATCTCGCGAATACAAGCCTTTCATACTTTCATATTCAAATGAGTATGGTCTCATGGGTAAAATCGATATTTTCGAAAAAGTGCAGGCAGAATGCTGACATATTATTTGCACTAAACATACAACTAATCTTTATTTAAACAGTTACTTAAAAACGTATAATGTATTGTATAATTTGTTCTTTGTAAATAAATACATTTTAACAATCTCTTTGTAATTAAAAAAAATATACATATATTTTTCGTACTATTGAATTGTAGGAGACTTATAGAAGTCTAACTTTGTTTTTGTATGTACACGTGAATCAACCCTCTCTCATCCATCACTTTTCTTACTCTGTCCCCTTTACTAGTCGCTTATACAGCTTTGCCGTGTAGCTTCGACTCTACATACGCGCACATATATATGCACTTGCAACTCGAAATGCATGAGTAAGACACGCCAAAGCCCTAAAAGCAGATTTGAATCACGAAAAGTTAAGGGGTACGTTGCTAAAATAAACAAAAACTCATTTTATCGCAGTGTACATTACGTTTTTTGACGTACCAGTATTTTCAACTTAAATTCATTCAAAACATTGTACACTTCATTAAAAAATAATTTAAAAATAATTACAACACATCCGTGCTGTGTACTTTCAACAAATTTTTGCATTTTTTACTTTACAAACATTGCGATCCAAACATTTTTCCTCGCATTTCCCAAATCTAAATTTAAAACCATAGTGTAGGATCGCTCGTTTATAAACTACGAGTATGTTTTCTGTTTCCCGTCCATATGTTGATGAGTTTAACACGCATTATTCGAGCGTGAATCTGCATTGAAAAATAAATCCCTCGACACCCCACATTCGTTCGTTCGCTTTCGTACACTGCTCTGTCGTTTCATTCCTAAATATAAGAGCTTATGTCTGGGGGTCTGTAAATGAATTTATAGTTATTTATACGTAATTCATCTGAATTAAGATTCTTTCTCAATTGTAGATTCGTATTAAATAATCAATTGTAGACAATACAGAAAAAAACGAAATTAGAGATTAAATAACTCTCAATTTTTATTACCGTTGATAAATGGTTTAAATGTATCGTAATCTTAATGAAACCTTCGTTGTAAAAGATTGAATACACGTCTGCTGTTGTTTTGTAAAAAAAAGACTCCAGTTCTGTGCTCAAACCGGTCTCTTTTTACCCCCTTTTATATATATATCTATATATATATATATATCAACTCGCGAATTCGTCTTGATATACTGCCAAAATAGCGGCGTTCGCAATTTCTCCGCCGGTATTTATTTTCTTTTCATCAGCATTGTTCATCAAAATGCTCGAGTCTCTTGTACATTCCAGTGCGATTTGTTTTTCATATTCCTTTTTTGCAGCATCGCGAACCCGCCTCGGAACCAGCATAAATTACATTAAGGCGCTTGAGCGCCAATCACTCGACTACGAGCGGATTAATTTCCAAATTCACCCTCTCCGCAATGCATATCGCTCGATCACGCGCGAACGCTTCTCAATCAACGATTCCCGCTTGGATATTCACCCAATAAGTCCCCCACCGCGCGTGCACGCCTCCCTCCGCACACATCCAGTCCATCGCGCTGCGATAATTCTTGAACCGCGATTAAGACACAAGCAACCCTTTCTCCCTTATGCTACTCACAACATGCTACAGAATGTATTATATAGGAGAGAGTCGTGCAGTATCGCGCCTCCACAGTTCATTTGGCTCTAACGATTGATTGCCTGGACGTAAATCAAAATTTCAAAAAGATATTTCTTATATGAACGGACCCTTTTGACGCAATATAATTGTTTTTGTCAAATTTAATTGCTTGTATTAATTTTAGTATTATAAGGAAAAATGAAAGATTATGGTATTATGTTAAAAAAGTGTTGCTCAGTACCGCTTACTATAGTTTTTAGTACCTTTTTTTGGTGTTAATGCATGTAACCTTTTAAGGGGATGTCGGAGCTAAATTCGTGTATTTTCTTTTAGTGATTACTTTTAAAATATAGAATGCAGGAAAACCTTAAGACAGAGCACCGTAGTGCTTTTATAATAAAGCTTTTGCATGCAAGATAAAGTTGATCTGATGAGTTATTTTTCTGATTAATTGGAAATACAATAGGGTGTTTACGCATTGAAACCTAACATCAAAATTGTAATTATACCAAACTTTTGCTAATAACTTCTTTTAATGTAATTTTAAAGGGGGGGGGGGGCGGGGCTCCGACATCCCCTTAAGATGGTTCAATGGTTCATGCGTCAATATATACTTGAAATATAAAAACCGTTACCAATTCATTGGCACTTAACTTCCTCAAACCTTATTAATTGTTCCAATATCAAAGTATTCGTAATATAAATTTCTTCTTATGCATTCATATAAAAAATGCATACTATTTTTACAAATAAATTTTTGTAATTTTGTAATTTTGTTTGAGTTTATGAACGATGAGTTTATTGATTTAATACAAAAATACCATAGAAATGAAAACTTCTATAAATCAAAGATAACTCGATGAATCTTAAAAATTCTTTTTAATTTAAAATCATTATCAAATAATGGAACAACTGAGCTTTCATTGGTCAAAAGTTACCGCGTAATACCCCAGAGAAAAGCAATCGAAAAAATTTTGAAAAAAAAATGATTATATTAAAAATGAAAACATTTTATAAACAAATTAGAATCCAAACATCTAAAAAATTTCTTTCAATTTCAAATCTTCATACAAAAACGAAAAAAAATTAGCTATGATTGTTACAAAATTACCGCGTAATACATTAAAAAAACTTTTTAAAAGAAAATCATAAAAATGATAAATAGTTAAGTATAAAACAAAAACGAATCGATGAATCGTACATTTTTGTTTTATTTCAAATCTTCATCAAAAAAAGGAGAAAATGAGCTTTGAAACTTTGACTAGTAACAAATTACCGCGTAATAGGGGATGGTGGGGCAGTACGGGCACCCTAACTTCAAAAGAATCCTGTACTTTCTATTTTGTACCAATACAAATTATTAAAAGTGCTTCTTAAAGTAGAATATCTCAAGATTTAGATACATTATTTTTTATTATAAAATATATATTGCATTGTTTTTTATAATGCAAAGTACAATACCGCTAAAACTGCCCATTTTCCCCACCCGTGGGGCACGATTGGCATGGAGGTGGGGCACGATTGGCACGGTGAATTAATCAAAAATTTATTTAAAAAAAATATTGGACGTTACTATTAAATTTGCATTTTATAGGATTGAGGATCAAAACTAAAAACCAGACCATTTCATTAACACTGACTCTTTCACCAACATCTAAGACTCCGACTCCGAAATGTTAAGGGCGCAAAAGTAAGGTTAAGAAAATCAGCTGTTAAACTCGGCGAAAATAAATTGACGACTCACGTATGCCAATCGTGCCCCGCTAGTGGTGCCAGTCGTGCCCCATTTTAGAGTATTTTTATATGTAATATTACTTTTTTCCTAAGCATCGGAGATCATCAATCAAAAATGCTATTAAAAATTTAAGATTTAAACTGTAAAAATAATTCCCTTTCGAAGCTCATATGATTTATTTGTTCTTGAGAAATAGATTAGAATTATGGAAAAAACAACGTTTTGAAGTCCTCAATTTCTAATAATTCTCATACGATTTGTATTAATTTTTTTCATTTAGGATTTGCAGAGGGAAAAAGTAAAAGCTATTTACAACATATAAAAAATACTATCATGTTAGAATATTCATTTATTTAGTGAACATTTGAATGCCCAATCCACCCGCCAAACCCATCGTGCCCCACCGTCCCCTACCCACAAAATAAGCATTCAAAAATATTTTGAGAAAAAATATAACCTCAAATATCTTGAAAAATAAAAGTCCTCATGATCTGGACAAATAACTCAGCCAAGAAAAAGTAAAAAACTACCTTTTTGAAAATTTTTAGATCGATGAATGCATCATTACTCCTATCATTCTACGATGTAAAACATCGATTTTTTTACAAAATGAGTTTTTTCTCGGAAGCAGGAAAGTATTAAGATTAACTATTTACAGAAAGTTTCTTTCGATGTTATTAATATCAAAAAAAAATTTCAATTTATGTCCATAATACATTTCCGAGATATAACCGTTAAAAAGAAAATTCCGTTTTCGTGTAGGAAATGAAGGGAAATCGCTTATATACAATACCGGAATGGAAAAGATAAATAGATCATTTTAAGCTCTTTCAAATGCATTTTATCAGAATTAATTATATTAATATTAACCTATAAACTAACCTGAAAAGCTAAAACCCAAAGAAAATGGCTAAAAAATAAAAACTCATGGACAAATGTAAAGTATTTTAAAAAAATCATCCCTAAAAAATTTAGATTGGTTGTCCGTTCCCGATATACATACATACATAAATACATACATACATACATACATACAGACTGACAAACATACATACATACATACATACATACACACACACACACACACACACACACACACACACACACACACACACACACACACACACACACACACACACACACACACACACACACACACACACACACACACACACACACACACACACACACACACACACAAACGAACACACCCATACGGATATTTTCTAAAAATAGTGTATTTTGATTTCAAATGGCCCAAAACATCTTTCTAACATGTTTTTGAGAAATCTTCGTTTTAACTGTTATAAAGCTTCCTTTAGGAGGAAGTAAAATTTATACAAGAAACGACATACACAATATAAAAGGACACTTCAAACGACGAAAGAAAATTTTTTCAACAAAATTTCCATGTGTTAAAAAGGATAGATTAACTAAAACTAAAGAAAGATTCCACAAAATATTGGAGACTTGTTCATTTTCTATTCAATTTTTATTCTGAAGGTCTCATTTTGTTTCTTGAAAGATTTCACGGGGATTATTGTTATAACTAAACACGTAATCTAGTTAACCAATTAGCTTTTCTACAGTACCCATCATTTATTTTGCAATTTCCTTTCGGTCGATTTGTCAAACAACATTTAAAGAACAAAATACGGCCCCGATCATTAAAACTGGATAGAAAACAAAAAAGTTTCTGCATTTTTAATGATTTTTTTTACTTAACAATAATCGTATTTACAAGGTCACAATTATTATTAATAAATTTTATTATGTGCATAAGGTGTACTAGAATGAGTACTATAATGATTGACACTAACAAGTTACAACAAAATAGAGAGAAAAATGGTAATAAATTGATCGTTTTGTAACTCCTGCACCTCCTTAATACCGATATAAATATTGAAAAAAATCAATAAAGCTGCAACGTTACATACAATTGTTTATAAGTTGGTACTCGTATTTTTGTAAATTCGTACGTGTACATAGTATAAACTATTGACTGTAGCTTTGTAGGTTTATCCATTTTTTTCAATTTTCATATTGGTAAGTCCCCCTATAATCTTTGAAGGAACAAAATGAGATCTTCAGAATTAAAATCGGATAGAAAATAAAGAAAGTTTCCAGGATTGTGTCGAATCTTTATCTAGTTGACGATATTTATACTTTTGCAATCAGGAAAATTTTTCGAAAAATGTTTTTTCGGTGTTTGAAGGGTCCTTTTATGTTATATCGTTTCTCATATTGCAATAAAAGAACAGATTATTATATAAATTTTTATAATTCACGTACATATTGACACATGAACCATCACCTTAAGTCCTTATGTACTTTTAAAGTCATACAAAACTCAAACGTTTCTCAGAATCATGACTATGCGGAAAAAAGTAATCAAAGTCAGTGGCACCCTTAGGCATAAATAATGTATAAATTTGTTTCTTTAAAAATAGTACCAATACGTATTTTTAAATTAAGCATCTGAAACGTTCCATTATACTTTCAAGCTTTTTTCGGTTTAAAGTGTTAAGAGATGGTTTTATACTTTGAGATCATTTTTAGGACAACTAAATTATAAACAGTATTTTTTTTCAATTTGGTCATCACTAGGGTTTTAAAGGGTTAATAGTGCATCCTAGGTTATGTCTTTGAAATTAAGTTAAAACTGGGTACATGTGAAATCATTATTTACGTAAAGCATAATGCCTTTTACGGACAAAAAAATAAAGAACCGTAACTGAGAAATGAGGTACAAAGAGGAATTAATAAGACCTTCTTCCTCTGAACCCACCATACAAATAAGAGGAATACGATTTTATTTCTCCTTGTTTCTCCTTATATCGTATAGTCTGTTCCTTCTGCTTTAGGCTGTGAATGCCCTAACACCTCATCAGTCCTCTAAAATTTAGTAACGGCAATTATTTTATTTAGTTAGTTCACAATTCTCTTAATTACTAAAATTAATGTTTGAAGATTACCGATCAAATTTACAGAATCGATCAAAAACTTTAGTAGCATCTTTACTATATTATATTATATTATATTATATTATATCGTATCATAATTATTATGTATTCCGTTGGATTAAGCAGAATTTGAAAATATTAAGTTTAAGTTCAAATATTAATCGATTAATACTGACTGTATACAAAAAAATAGCATTTTCATATATTTTTGCGGTTGTCATTTGGACACAAATCTAAAATTTGAAATCTTACTTGCTTGTTTCAAGTAATTATTGTAATAAAGATTCCCTAAATGTTCCAGGTTGATAAGTTTGGCAAATTGGCTTCGTAAATCAGTGATAATTGAATGTTGATGTTACAACTTTTTTATTTAGCGATTCCAAGAGTGGTAAGCTAACTAAGATAAAGTGGGGCATTTTGGTACACTCATACTTGTCTTTAAAACTAAAAATAAATATGTTAAAAAAAAAAATATAGGACTAGAAAAGTGTTAATAGTTATGTGTGACTATACGTCTGATAAGATGGTTTCCTGAACAATCAAAAATTAAAGTTTCAAAAAGTAAATTGTAGAAAAATGCTCAATTCTCCCCTATAAATAAGATAATTGATCATGATAAAATATCCACGAGGTTGTTATATTTTGCATTAAATATGTTGAGTTCTTAGGTTCAAAGAAACAGTTCTAATGATACCTAAAGAGGGTTAGCCTGAGTTAAACTTTAAAAAAGAAACTTTTCTTAAAAGTCGATAAAATTTTTTTTTTTTAAAGCAGTCATTCTGAAAATTTGTTTATTATATATAAACTGAGTAAATCTATAATTTAAGCCTTGTAAAACTTCAAAATCTTGCTTCTATGCGACAGAATATATTATCAATGTCAATACCATATTTATTGGAAAAACGTTGCGAGGTGCACGTTTCTAGGTGACACTATAAACTAAAAAAAAAATGACATTTGTAAAAATTCTCTTAACATGTACTAAAATTTTTATAGTTTACTTTTCCGTTAAATCTTTTTTTATCAATATATTTCGGTTTTCAATCTTCAAATACAGTTTTCTTAGTGATTTTTTAGAAATTGGTTTGTTCTGAAAAATAATAACAAAAATTTTTATCAGAGAAGTAATCTATAAAAGTTTTAGTTAGGTCAAAAGGATTCAAATCACCATCAGAAAATAATTTGTGTTCGTGCAGATCGTAACATGTAGAAACCGTGCGCGTCATAAAGTTTTCAATAAATAGGGTATTGACGATGGTAATATAATGTTGTGTTGCGTAGGTGCAAGATTTTGAGGTTTTACAACGATTATTTGTAAATATTACCAAGTCTTAATAGTAAAAAAATTCAGAACAATTGTTTTTAAAACAAAAATATTTATCAGCATATAAAAAAAATTTTCTCAAGTTTAACTCACGCTAACCTTAAACATTCATGTTTAAGATTTAACCCAGGTTGGATAACATTAATAATAGTACTTAAAATACATCCAAAAGTTATTAAATTGTATGTTTATTAAGGAGATACTAATGTTTAAGCTGGCTCCCTGGTGAAATTTCTAAAATCTCTGTATTAAATTTTAAAAATTTGGGGCTTACACGAAATATTTGTTATGATTATATAAATTTCCATAGCAATTTTTAGATTTATTTATATTCAAAGTTATTCAGCATAATCTGTTATTTTTTAGTAAACATGGGCTATATCCAAAATAGCCCTTGCGCGCACCACAGTGTCATGCACTTCTAAGAAAATTCCATCATATTTTTATAGCTAGAAATAACTAATATTCGCTTTTAATTTTACTGGATTATTTACGATATACGAGTAGCTCTGGAAAATATATATATATATGATTTTATTTAAAACTTGCTATATAAATACCGTTATTTTATTAGAAATTGTATTATAAATAAACTTCAAAGTATCGGTTAATAAAAAACGAGCGAATTTTTGTTGAAAATACCTTAAGAGGATGTCGGAGCTAAAATCGTGTTTTTTCTTTTAGTGATTACTTTTGAAGAATAGAATGCATGGGAAAATCAAAAGGAGAGCCGCGTAGTGATATGTATAATAAAGCTTTCGCATGCAAGATAAAGTTGATCTGTTAAGTTATTTTTCTAATTAATTTGAAATACGATAGGTTGTTTACGCATGGAAACCTAACCTCAAAATTTTAATCCTACCAAACTTTTGCAAATAACTTTTAATAACGTTATTTTACAGTAAAATTCGGAGCAGACCCGTGTAATGCTTACTATAATTAACCGACCTGTACAAGATAAAGTTAATCAGACTTGTAGTTTTTACATATGATTAGAAATACAAAATAGGTCAGTCAGCAAAGGGGGGGGGGGGGGGGCGGGGCTCCGACAGCCCCTTAAAGGAAATATTCTCAAAGTTTCAATAATTTTTTTAATTTTTGTATGCGCGAGGATCAATTTATGTCCAAATTCAGGACTTCGATAAGACCATTCATCGAAAGATGCCTATGACTCCCAAAAAAACTTTTAATTTCCGAAATCTTTTTTTGTATACATATAATAGTAGTATCGAATAAACTAAATTGTTTCCAATATTAAAAAGATGAAAAAGTCAATAGTATTACTGAAAAGAAAATGAATAGAAAAATTTATCTATATAATAAGAGAACACCAGCGAGCCATCTTAAAGCCTCACTATTTTTTTTTATTTAGGCAAGTCTTTTTTAAACAAATATATCTATGTCACCTAGTACATGTTAAATTTAAATTAGGTCAATTATTCCTTTTAGTTCACTCACCATCATTCGACTTACTTAGATAAAAATTTCAGCATCAATGTTCACTTATTGCTGATTTGCTGAGCCAATTTGCAAATAATCGAACTGCAACATCAGGAGAATATTACCTTATTGGATTGATCAATTAGAATTTAAATGAAAAAAAAAATTAGATTTAAATACATTCCTGTATAATAATAGCCGTAACAATTATACACGACAATGACATGCCGACGTATATTTCCTTTTGTATTTTGAAAAGAAAATTATATTTACAAATGTTATATCTTATGAAAGGTCCTTTATTTGGCCCCACATCGTTAAAAGATCAAAATATACCGGGTGAAATGAAGTCACATAGTTTTTAAAGTTTTCCTTGTACCTATATATCTTCTTTAAATTCGAAGATATCATTGAAATTCTGAAAGTTTACAAAGAAACTGTATCGTGTTCTACAAGAATACACTGTCAACTGATATCGGTATTCTTTCCTATTAGTTTAAAACCTTAAAATTTAGAAATTCTGTTCCCTCATTTCAAGTTAATATACATAGTAAATATTATCTAAAAGTTTCAGATCGAATCGTAAAAAATTGGTTCTGAAATCGCGCGAGACGTGAATGTTGCTTGTATAACTGATTCGGAGAATTGTGAGGACCCTTTCGGTTACAGCGTGACATATATATGACAATTGACATATATGTCACACCTTTTTCTGCTTCTTATTTTGACTATATTACGCAGTATTAATCGGTTTCAATGAGATTTTTTAATATTGCCCCGCCTATTGTGATTTATTTAAAGTTAATAACAATTTTTTACAGTTATACATAAATAATTAACGAAAAAATGCTGTTTTTACACATTAAATTCATTTGTACTTAAGTTTGTTGACAAATTACTTCGATAAATCGTATTCAGGGATTTTAGGGGCACTGATTCTAAGTATAGGGTTAGATTTTAAAAATTCAAAATGGCGGATCCAACGTCGTGGATCGAAAATTTAAGAAACCGACAAATAGGTTTTTATAGGTTCCTTTTTGGTCGTTGATTACAAATCCGAGATCCGATTCTAAAATTCTAAATAATAGCTCCATTATGGGTATACCAACGTGTAAATGTATGTAGTTTAAAGAGCATTTGTCATTTATTTCACTATTTTGGATTGCCATTTTTTTTAAATACATATCGTAAAGATTCGAGTACACCCTTAATTACCTGACTGAAAGGGTAAGTAGGATAATTCCTTCTACAAAATGTTAAAATACTTCCCATATATCGTATTATGCCTAAAAAATTTTTTGAGTACCTAGGTTAAAAGGAAAATTTCTAAGTTTCGAAAATAACTTAACACAGAATACAGGCTTGATACATACTTGTATCACTCATACGTAGTTAGTCGATATACTCGTCCAAAATACACGTCATTTTTGTACTATATACATACATTGTGTCGCAAATTTAAAACCTTTCATTATATTCTTACGAAGACTAGCACAGTTCAAATTCCCACGAAGGCCAGCACTTTACACGAGATTCCCATGAAGACTAACACTTTTCATTAATGTCCCACAAAGACCAACACTTTTCATCAATTTCCCACTAAGACTAACGCTTTTCATAAATTTCGCTATGAAATCTTATGGAGAAACATTCCCTGTGCCAATCATGTTTAGTAGTTTATCTAGAATCCGCTAGTGCCGCATTGCAAATTTAAACTGTCAAAATAAAAAAAATCTGGGGCCAACGACCGAATTACCAAAAAAAATAAGCTTAAAAAGGCCCGTTTTAATATGTAACCTTATATATGGGAATGAGCTGTCTACCACCTCTTAGTAAATTATAAAAAATGAGTTATTAACAAATTTAATATGTAATAAAATATTTTTTCACGGGGAATCTAATGGCACAATCAAAGTTATACGTTAACGATCAAATAAAAGAGATATTACTGGATTCCGTAAAAATAGTAAGCTTCTGCCTGAAAAATTTAGTGAAAAACTATTCATAAAATTAAAAGCTTAGATCTAATAGCCAAATTCCTATGTATTTCAGCAGATAAAGCAATGTAAAGTGGGGTCATCTCTTGGGCTACTTTATGATAAATTATTAGGAATTCTACTATATTAAAATTATATATTCTATGAGCTTGGCAAGCTACTGAGGATGAGCTAATCGGTTTAGATCCGAACAAATGTTACTTTGAACTACCTAAAAGTACAAACTTATCCCTTTTTATAAGGATCTTTAAAAGGCATTATCAAAAATTCAAGCGAATCAAATACAATTAATTTGCTTAAGTTCGATAAATTATTAGGAATGCGATAATAGATTGATACTCCTAAGTTGTGCACAACTAACATTTTCAAACATATTTATGTCTTTAAGAGTAGCTTTAACCGTCCAGAGGCCAAATGCACGTAGTTACAGACATACATACACTCTCTCAAATACAAATATCTTAAAAAATAACTATGCGGAAAGGATAACTTGCTAACAAGGAAAGTGCACACTCTGTGGGAAACGATTTTTTATAAAACTTCAAGAAGTTGTTTCTGGTACGAGGGTAGTTCAATAAGTCTTTAGAATGACCAACAGATGGCGCGCGAATCGCTCCAAATCATCTGTTTTCAGTCAGCACCACTCCCGACTAGATATATGGTGCAGTCACAGTCCACATCTTCTGAGTTTACGTGTTTTTATAACCAATTGAAAAAAAAAAATTGCTTGTTAAGAAAAATGGAAAAAAACGAGTTCAGAGCGGTAATTAAACATTTTCATTTAAAGGGTTTAACTCCATATGAGATAAAAAATGAATTGGACTCAGTTCATGGCACATCTGCCCCTGCCTTAGCAACGGTTTATAACTGGGTAAATGAATTTAAGCGTGGTCGTACATCAATAAGTGACGAACCACGTTCAGGAAGGCCCGTAGAAGCAACTACTCCCGAAATCATCAATAAAATCCACGATATGGTGTTGAAGGATAGAAGATTAAAAGTGCGTGAGTTAGCTGAGGCCACAAGGATATCTATAGTTGCAGTTGTTTCAATTCTACATGAAAAATTAGGCATGAAAAAGCTATCGGCAAGATGGGTGCCGCGTTTGCTCTCAGCTGAGAATAAACGCAATAGAGTGGTCGCCTCTGAGGCTCTTTTGGCGCGCATAAGTCGGAATCCTGAGGAATTTTTTCGTCGATTTGTGACTGTGGATGAAACATGGATACACCACTACACTCCTGAGACAAAGGAACAATCCAAACAGTGGATTTCCACAGGCGAACCAGCTCCAAAGAAGGGAAAGACCGTAAAGTCAGCTGGTAAGGTTATGGCTACAGTTTTTTGGGATGCACGTGGAATTATACTTATTGACTACTTGGAAAAGGGTAAAACAATTACTGGTGAGTATTATGCATTATTATTAGAGCAGCTGAAAGAAGAAATTAAAAAAAAAACGACCAGTTCACACATGCTTCGTTTCAATGGCTAAAATTGAAGAACTAAAATTCGAATTGGTCGAACACCCACCGTATTCACCAGATTTAGCCCCCAGTGACTTTTTCTTATTTCCAAACTTGAAAAAATGGCTCGGTGGACAGAGATTTACGGACAACGAAGACGTCATTGCCTCTGTAAGTGCTTATTTTGAAGAAACGCACTTTTCTGAAGGATTAAAAAAACTTAAAAAGCGATTGACCAAGTGTATAGAGCTCCAAGGAGATTATGTTGAAAAATAAAAAAAAATTTACGCAAAAAAAATTGTTTTTATACTTTATTCTAAAGACTTATTGAACTACCCTCGTATCAAAATATGAAGCTTAGCACTCGTAATCTTTTCCAATGGGCCTTTGTTTGGGAGATATGAGGTATTTGCTTCAAATATGCATTATTTTAATGAAGAAATGTACCTCTTCTTTTGACAACAACTTTGCAAGCTTTTATAATAGAAAAATTGCATGTATATTCCATAAATTATAACTCTCAAGTTCGATGATTTTTCATGCATTTTAAATCATCATCTTAAATTATAGCTCTTTTCACCTAGTTTAATTACCCTTTGGGTCAATTTTTCTAGCATTTTCTAGTTTCAGAGTGATTGTCAAAAGAAGAGGTACATTTTGTCATTAAAATAACTCATATCTCCAAAACAGGGGCTAATTGGAACATATTGGTGTGCAGTCTCCTTGTATACGTACTAAATTTAAGACAACGAACCCTGAGTATGTTCGATCGAACTACAATGTGCATCTCTAATCCTGCATGCGAAGCTTTCCCATTTAGCAGCCAAGAGCCCCCTTATCCACGCTAAAGTAATAAGCCCTTGAATACCTCCTTATCGCTTCTCATTCTTGACTTGATCCCAAGTGCGCCAGGAACGAGGAATATAAGACGGATTAGTTCTTGAGCGCAGGGCCTGAAACTCGCGACGGTCGGTACTGCACGACTCTCGCTCTCCCTCCTTCCCTACTTTCACAAGCCAGCTCGCACGCAGCCGTAGCAGCGGCTACACAACCATCGTCACTTGCACATTTATACATCCTGCTAGCGCAGCCAGTCTCACTTCCTTTTCACCCTCTCCTTGCGCGCACGCGGGCGGGGGTGGACGAGTTCGTCGCGCGCTGCAGCAGCAGCAGCAGCAGCAGCAGCAGCTTTTCTCTCGCTCCGCAACGACAGCTTCCACCCTCTGATATATATGTGTGAATATATGTGCGTTTACGCGCGAGAGCGCAGCAGATGCCGAAGTTGATAGGGCTCTCAGGCTCTTTTGATCTTTGACGTTTTTCTCGCTCTGTCTCGGTCGCTCCTTTATTCTTTTTCCTCAATTTTTGCATTTTCCATCTCTCTCGGTTTTTTGGAGTGGGAGCGGAACGAGGGAGTTCCCGTCGAGGGTTAGAAAGAAAGAAAGAAAGAGAAAGAGAGAGAGAGAGAGAGAGAGAGAGAGAGAGGACGGGTGAAAAACGCTTTGACCTTTGACTTTTGTGTCGCTGTGGACGTGCACACGCACGGGTACCTGCACCTGACGCAATGTTCGCGCATGGGAATGAGGAATGGGATTTTCAAAGTTTTGCCCGTTACACGCGCGTGTGGATATACGCTTTTAGAGTACACACATATCCCTGCGAAATATATGTATTAAAGGGTGCATATAGAGATAAAAAAAACGGACTGCAGTCCTCCTCGAAACTCGAAAATTTTTCTAGCTCGCGTGACTGAGCGCAGCAGCGTACATATGTATGTGGGTTTACGTACGTGCATACGCGCGATCTATTCACGGCTGCTGCTGCTGCTGCTGCTGCTGCTGGAGCTTTTGTTTTCGCGTGTGCGCGGGAGGGTTGAAAGTCGTTGAACTGTGCCCGTGTGTGTGTGCAGTGTGCACCGCCTCCTATCAATGGGCACCGCGCTCTCTCTCTCTCTCTCTCTCTCTCTCTCTCTCTCTCTCTCTCTCTCTCTCTCTCTCTCTCTCTCTCTCTCTCTCTCTCTCTCTCTCTCTCTCTCTCTCTCTCTCTCGTTTGTGTAGGCTCGTGTGCGCTGCGGATGAAAAAATTTGTATATTCCACCACTTTTAATGTGTGTGCTTCTTTGTGCTGCTGCAGCCTGTGCTTTTTCCTTTTCTGCTGTCGCGTAAATCGAATTCAGAGGCTCCTTTTTCGGCTATAGATGGCTTTTGCAATTATCAAGCGTAACGAAGGCGAATATTTTTACTTTTTTTTTGGCTTTCAGGAGTATTTTAAATGCTTCTTTTGCTTTCTGAAGCGTAATACGTGCTTTCATTTACAATACGTATATTAATGAAATTTCATCAATTTGTGAAAAAAATAATGTTGAATGGTGCATAAAACATCTGTGCTTAATGAGGAAAACGCAATCTTTGTAGCTTGGAAATTTTAATTTGCACTCGTAAACTTTTTGTGTGACTTTTTATGTTACTTTACAGGGCAATAACCACAAAGAAAATGAAAACTATAAATGATGTCTTTTACTGTGCAGTAACTTATGTATATGCAGCTTAATATATTATGCGTGGACACTATTCAATTGAGCAATCAAACTTTCATGTGATCATATGTTGTCAATTGCATCTAGCTGTTATTATTCAGCGGATGTTTCACACATGCAATTTATGTTAACTTTGTACGTCTATTAAGGGGAGAGCGAAGTCCTAAACCTTATACACAGCTACCGGCATTATTTATTTTTC
Organism: Gastracanthus pulcherrimus; assembly: GCA_949152435.1. NCBI lineage: Eukaryota > Metazoa > Arthropoda > Insecta > Hymenoptera > Pteromalidae > Gastracanthus > Gastracanthus pulcherrimus. Next base: position 39,776,782 of record OX424573.1, read on the forward strand.
GTTTTAAACAGTCAATTTTAACTTTAATTAATTTTAGGAACGTATGCACATTCTTAGTGATAAGTAGATGTGCGTACGTTCGCGAAATTTGAAAATCTCATTTATTCATTGAATAAAACGAAAAACTGCAATATCGATATCCGACATCCCCTTAAGGCTCATGAATAGCACAATAAGTATAAAAATGTTTCTTGAGTTGAAGGATTCAGACCAATTTTCATACCATTTTGATTTTGAAATATGCTCTAGAGGATTGTTTAAAATTACAATAGTTAAAAATGTTTTAATAGAGTTTAATACTTTTGTTTCTTGTGATAACGATACATTGCTTGGGTGTTAATTTATTCTTCAGCCATTAGGATATTTATAAAAAAAGGCCTAAATACTTTTTTTATGAACATTCAGCAATTATAAAAACTAAAATGTATTTTACATAATGATGATATTATACCTTTCTTAAAAATAGTTAAATTTAACATACCTTATACATATTTTAATTATTGTATTTCCCTTGCAGCGTCGTCAAGGAGGAGATTGTTGATGATGATGCACATCTTCCATGCTTTAATGGGCGAGTCGTGTCCTGGGTAAATATGAGATTGAATACCATCAGTTTTATGAGACATTATTTCATTAGTGCACTTAAGCTAATATATGTTTTGCCATTACAGCTCGTCTCGGCCGAAGGCAGCAATGTGTCCGATGGAGCGTCTCAGTGTACGGACACTGTGCCCCATCAGGATGCTAAGCATGACAGGGTGGACCATGTGACACCAGGTCACACCAACCGTGCTCAACTGTCTCTGTCACACGAAGACACTCTGACGGAGACAGAAAGCATCATCAGCAGCAGGCAGGGTCACCATTTGCACAAAATAACACGACATCATACAGACAAATATGAGAAATACAATAAATACAATGGTAAGATCAATAATCATATAAGTGCATTATACAAAGTCACCTCCTTTATAATTTCTATTGAAAAGTACGTTGAAAAGTTATGTTGCAAAGTGATGGATAAAATTTTATAGTTTACTGTATATTATGTTTCTTTGCATTGCAGGTTTACGTATAAATGGCCATTCAAAACATCGTTCTGGACTTGGATATGAATCAGCGTCAATTTTAAGTTCCGACTTGGAAACAACGACTTTCTTAGAATCGGACGACGATGCCAGCAGTCGTATTACCTCCACTACGGGAAGGCACACCAACATGAGTAGTGCAGTAGATAGAGCAACACTTGGTAATTTACAAAATATTATATACGTATTTTCAAATAGAATTTTTTTAACAATATATTATTTTATTAAAGACTGCAGTATTGAATGGTTATTAATATATTTTTTTACTTTCAGATCGACGTAGACCTCAGAGGCGTCGTCGCCACAGGTTGCCACCGATGTCCAGGACATCTTCATTCAGCAGTATTACAGATAGCACAATGTCCCTTAATATTATAACAGTCTCTTTAAATATGGATACAGTCAATTTTCTTGGTATTAGCATCGTTGGACAGAGTAATAAAGGCGGCGATGGTGGAATCTACGTTGGTTCAATAATGAAAGGGTAAACATTGTTCAACTATCAATCTGCATGAAATAATAAGTTTTCGTTTTGAGCTTCTGTAAAATTAGATTTACAATTTGGCACAGAGCTAACTATTTATTATGCTTCTAAAATTTGTTTAAAATTCTATGCAGCATTATTCAACAATTGCAATACTGTACGGCTGATAAATATTTTTGTAACAATATATTTTTTATGCAAACAGTGGTGCAGTGGCCTTGGATGGCCGTATAGAGCCGGGTGACATGATTCTCCAAGTGAACGACATCAACTTCGAGAATATGTCCAACGACGAGGCGGTCCGAGTGCTACGCGAAGTCGTACAGAAACCTGGGTACGCATTATTAGTATACATAATTCGTACTGCATAAAAGCAGTTATTGAGTACCTTGTTTCCAATAAAGTAAATTTTACTTTAAGGTGGTTGTAATCGAAAGTCAACTTCAAAAGTTAAACCCCCTGCGTATGCGTAATCCCTCACTCAGAATATCTAAAAATTCACCAATTTTTAATTACATTTGAATTTTCACCATTTTCCACCTTTAAATTGGAAAAGAAATTGAAAAAATTTGAAATTGAGGTCACGTTTATCTGAAAGGTCCATGCATAAGCTTTCATTTGCGTGGTTGCAAGTGCAATAAATGTGAATACATCAAAAGTTATATAAAAGAAATATGTCATGACGAGTTCATTGTGCATACGGTAACGACCTCGTTTGGACGAGTTAAGGTGATGCTAAACCCTCTTGTTACCGTTAACTGCGGGAAACCACTTTTTTATCTAATTTTTTATTTCGAGAAAATATCTCTCTGGAAAGTAGTGGTTTTTTAGTAGGATAATAACGTTTCATAGAGATATTTACTTAAAATTAAAAATAAAATGAGAAAAATGGTTCCTCGTATTTCTCGGTGACTGATGGCTTTAGCATCACCTTAACTCGGGGTTGTACGCAGAGGGATTAATTTTAGAATTTACCTAATTAGTAAGATCAAAATGTATAAACTTAACGTATATTATTATTATAATTTTCGACTTCAACTTATACATATAAACGTGTTATATCAGCATGTTTATTCTATTTCACACGTGTTAAATTAAAAACTTCAAGTTTTATTATTTCTAATTCTAAACGGTAAACCTTGCTGAAATTTTGCATATTTAATCATTATTTTTCTGCATACAACATTTTATAAAATTCTATATACTATGGATTTTTTGAACAACCACCGTAAACTTTTTAGAATTTGAAGTGCTTAATTTTAGATAGCCAATAATTATTTCTAAAGTTTTAAGAAATTAATGATCAGGAATTCGATCTGTTATAATACTGTAGTCGTAAAATCGTAATACGTCAATACATATACCATTGAAATTGAGCTATTCGCCACCACTGAGACTACCATATAAGCTAGTAACTAAATTTCAGCTTAGGTCAACCCATTTATTCGATATCGTTCATAACAACCAACCAACCAATCAATCTTAAAAAAAACTCTCCGAAAAATTTGAAAGCACTAATTCCTCTATCTGCGTGTCTCATGTCTCTGTAGGCCTATAAAGCTGGTGGTGGCCAAGTGCTGGGATCCGAATCCGAAGGGCTACTTCACGATCCCGCGCACGGAGCCCGTACGACCGATCGACCCGGGAGCCTGGGTGGCGCACACCGCGGCCATACGGGGCGAGGGCTTCCCGCCCCGACCGCCCAGCGCCACCACCCTCACCTCCACGTCCAGCAGTCTGGCCAGCACGCTGCCCGACACCGAGCGTAAGTTCATGGAATTCACGATTTTGCTTCCACCTTTTCCATTATGAGATGCGCGCGTGTGCGAGGCACGAGCTTTCAGTCGACGGCTCGGCATTGATCTATTTATAAAATTGAGCAGTGATTTCGCTGAATTAAATATTACTACTTATTTATGGCAGCAATGAAGATATGCTTGCATGGGATCACAGTATCGCGGATAGAATTAAGAGGCTTCTAAGAATCTGTTTGAAATAAATTAGAATTTTAAATAGAACATAGTTTATGGTTTTCTTCTTTGCATTTTAGATTCACGAAAATTGAATTTTGCGTTCAATAATGTTCTATATAACCACTTGGCAATTCTATTTACTAATGTTTGTCAGTCTAGCGTTTGCCATATCAATTATGATAATGTTGAAAATGCATTTTTTTATATAACAAACATTGAATGCAATATTTGCCTATAAATCTATACGTTACGTAAGTATTGTTGACTGTGCCATTTTTGCATAATTTTGCAGCAGAAATTAGCAAATTTTGATTTGTAAACAAAGTTTGATTTGACAAACACATAATTGTTAAAAGAAATAAAACATTTCCAAAGAAAAGAAATATTAATACAACATATTCTGAACCAGAATGAATAGATTATTTAAAATGGAAAAAATAACTATATCCTGGTAGAAACTTATCCAGTCCTACATTTGTCAAATGGAGATGACGCTCACATGCGGATTAAAAGATTGCCTATGTATGGATAATTTTCAAAAAGGTTGTGTTTTTAAATCCCACGCAGGTTTCACTATGCACAAAAAAGAATTCAATTTTTCATATTTACATTAATGATTAATTATCCGATTGCGTTTTATTTTTATATGATCCATGAGTCACTTTAACAATGAGAACGAACATTATCAGTGGAATCGTAAAGAATCCAAACGCTAAATTTGAACATTGCAATATGTTCCAGAATTAAAAACCAACAATATTTTATTGTATGGAAGGCTATAGGCTGCTTTGTTTTTCAAATTGCAGAGAAGGATATGTAGAAACTGCTAGATATTGCCCCATAACGAAAAAGAAAGTTTATAGTAATTTCTCATTACATTTACGTGGTAATGTTACATTTTGTACACCTTATATCGTGCAGATTATGGGAAAATATTTAAATTACTTGAATAACCATTTTAACTACTTTTCTATAGTATGAAAATCTATAAAATTGTAAACATTTTCGCTACATAATTTAATTCTTAGGTGTTTTTAATTTCTCCTGGATAGACAGAAGGAAAACTGTAAAATTAAAGTGCATAAGGTAAAAAATACTAATAAATGATGAAGATTTATATACTTTTGGGTCAAAAATACGCATTTTTTACACATCCTTCTTTAATCAACTTATATTTACTGAATGGTATACAACATTCTTTCGACGCCCAATGCGAATAAAAACGCCGCGTTTCAAAGTTTAAGACGAAGAATATCACGATTAAACTTTCGCGGCGAAGACTAACGCGATTCAGGAACCCAAATTAACCAAACTTCGTAAATACGTAAAATAGCTCTTTAACTTGTATTATCCATTAAAAATGTGGTATCATCAGGAGGTATCCGCGTGTTTAGAGGGCTACACATAAATTTAAAACTTATTTTACGCATTAGGATAGTGTTAAAATTATTTTCGTAAACCTTTGAACTGCGTTACTCTTCGTCGCAAACCTCTGAATTGCGTTACTCTCCGTCGAAGGCATCCGAATCGCGTTACTCTTCGTAGCTAATTCAAATGCGTTTTTCTTCGTATTGGGCGTCGCTTTAATGACTTTTTTTATAAAATGTACGTTTTCCCCTGTATTTTGTGGCAGCAAATGTGATTTGCAGTCAAATGCATATTTGAAAGGTTTTAGTGTGTCTACTAATTTTAAAGATCTTTTATACTCAGAGTAAAGTGGATTACTATAATTAATATACCTAAGTAAACACTGGAAATGACATGGTGTCTACATAAAATACGTAATATTTCTGATAATCATCCTTACATGATCATCCTCTGTCATCATCCTTGATTTATCAAGTTGTTGATACAAAAGTAGTGAAAATTGCTTAAAGAATTTTCTCAATCACGTGAAAAGTCTCTGTTCAATTGAATGCCTCAAGCTCGTGTCAAACGTATTAAGAGTCCCCGCGATGCACCTGGTCTGGAGGTTGTTAGAATCGGCAATATTACTAAAAAAGCAGTAATGCATCTGTTCTCAGGGCCGTTCGACGAGCTGGACCTGTCTGTCAACACGGACATGCCGACGATCGTGCGAGCGATGGCCCGACCGGACTCGGGCCTGGAGATACGCGACCGCATGTGGCTCAAGATCACCATACCCAACGCCTTCATCGGCGCGGACGTCGTCGACTGGCTCCACTCCCACGTCAAAGGCTTCATCGACAGGTCAGTATTGACAACAGCATGGAATGAACATTTTAATGTCACTTTTTAGTGTAACTTTCCTTGTCTCGTTCTCCAATGCATTAACATTTCTCGTGTGTAAGTAAACGATCTTGAGAAACACGGAAGCTTTACATTTTTTATTAATCTTCATTTTGATTCTGTGTAAAAGGTAATAAGGTAAATAAGGAATGGGCGAATACAATCGGATACTACCACTTTCATTAATTCTGACAATCCTTGTCTACTATACAAATTAAATAACGTACTCTAGATGCTATTTTAACGGTTTAATTTTGAGTTTGGATTAAAAATATAAGAGAACAATGTATTAATAAAAAAATATAAAATAAATTTTCATTATACATTAAATTATCTGATTTTGTTCGCTCACTTCTCAAAAGTCCCGATTTCTACTAATTTAGACTTTCTACAGTTACTCGGTTACCAAACAAACCATTAAAAATACTCAAAATTGAATTTGGATTTGGACAAAACATGTAAGTCGCGTGTTATTTCGATAAAGGTTATACATATTTAATAAAAAAAATTATTTATTAATTTAGACACAAGTATCCTAAAATATTAAAACTAAAATTGTAACATAAAAAAGTTAAGGTATAAGTGTTTAAAAATATAATGAAATAAGTTTATTGAAGTAAACAGTAAAAAAAATATAGATAACGCTATAATATTACCTAATATTTTTCTTATATAAAGAGAATTTCATTCACATTATCCATTACTTTTTTAACATATTTTTAAAATAAAATGCATTAAATCATAACTATAGAGCCCTCGATTGAATTAATATTTTAATTAATATACAGGTAAGTATACTAAAAATACTTTCTGGCATTTATTTGATATACTTTGTGACATTGCTATACATCGAAAGATAGTCAATTTCTTGTTTAAATACACATCGCAATCCCATTTTTATACTGTTCTATATGCACGTCGCTGGTTAAATGAGTAGAAATTGGGACACTCCCCTTACACTTCGCACCGCAAATCTCAGAGCTTAACATCTCAAGTAGAAGAAACGCATACACGGTCCCTTGACCCTGGTTTAAAATTACAAATTTGCTCGCAGGCGCGACGCTCGCAAGTACGCCTCGCTGATGCTGAAGGCCGGCTTCATCAGGCACACGGTCAACAAGATCACGTTCTCCGAGCAGTGCTACTACATATTCGGCGACCTGTGCTCGGCGATGAGCAACATGAAGCTGGACTGCGACACGGTCGGGCCACTGCCGCCGCCCAGCGCCTGGGACATGCCTTACTCGGGGACTTACGCGCCCCACTCGGCCACGGGCTACAGTCCCATGCCCTTCAACTTCACTAACGAGCCGACCGTCTACGGCTACCACCGCGAGGAGAGCCTGCACAGCGGTTCAGGTATTTCGTCGTCGGACGGAAGAACGCACACTTACGTAGAGTTATAGCGGAGCCGGCACACGTTTGGGACTATAGCTTTCACGCATCGCACACGCACAGTTTACGGTAGATCGTGCACTCGTAGAACGAGAGGATGAACACGGATTTTCGGAGTGTCGATTTACTTTTCTTTTTCTTTTTTTTTTCTTTTGTAAACGTTTCTCATTTTTTTCTGTTTTTACTGCTTTTTCTTTTCTTTTCTTTTCTTTTCTTTTGTTCGCTATTTATTTTTAACACTATTTCTTATGCACTATTATTGGTTTTCTTACACTTTGAGTAGATATTGATTTTAATTATCATTTTTTTTTAAAGTAACAGTAGTATGTATGAAAATAGTTTTACTTTCACCGCCAATACATTGTTTGAATATAAGATACCTGAATTGTCATTATCGATAGATTGCTTATTTTGTTACATTAACTTCTGTGAATATTATTAGGTAAATAATTGCACGTTTCTTAATATTAACTACAATACTTTTCATAAAATTTACATTATCTGTGAACTTGAAGGAACACAGGACTTTTTTCGCAGTGGCTTTTAACTCGCACAGACGATCTGCAATGTAGTATTTCCTTATAAAAGCAGTTTCTAAATAAGCAACGTTTACAGAAAACGGTTTATTGGTATTAGATTGGCTGCTCACCTTTATTAGAAGTAATTTTATTTGACTCACTTGAAGAAATCTGTAGTGAAAGAAGATTGCTACAATATGTGATAAGTTGATAGAAAGCAAAAATAAAACGCATAATTCAGGCAATCTTGTTTCTAGTAGGGGTCTGGGCAAGGGGGTAGCGAGTACAAGTAGGTGTCGTTGATCGTAGTACACGCAATGAAAGTAAAGAGCAAAGAGCCCGTAGAGGCTCTCTGAGTAAGGTGGGTGCGCACAAAGTATACACATTGCCCAAAGAATACAAGACAAATTGTGATAAATAGAACAAAACCGACAGGGCTGAGTATCGAGACGAGACGTCAAGGCGACAATTTTTCTCTTATACTTTTATAGGAGGGAGCAGCGCGGGTAGCGAACTTATGTTCAAGGCGCCCATGCATGATGTAAAGTCTTGTTGTTCTGCTTCTGAATCAGAACTGCAGATGCCGGTGGTGCCGGCGATGCCGAAGAGCAGCGCGACGACGCTGACGACGGGCGGCAGCGGCGGCGGGGGCAGCGGCAACGGCAACGGCAGCGGCTCCAACGGCAAGCGCTCGAACGGCAGTCGAAGCCGCAGCAGCGGCTCCGAGCAGTCCGTGCAGACGGGGACCGGTTCAGGCGGCGGCGGCGGCAGCGGAGGAGGAGGAGGCATCGGTCCACCCCACCTTCACCAACAGCAGCAGCAGCAGCAGCAGCAGCAAGATCTATCTGGTAGTAGACAGTCATTTCGCATTGCGATGGGCAATCCCTGTGAATTCTTTGTCGATGTCATGTAGACGTTGCTGGTGTTGTTGTCGTGTAGCCTTAAGGTCCCGAGCCCAATGCCTGAGGAGGTTTCGCTTTCAACGCGCGGACGACAATCTACCCTTGACGCAGTTCGAAGCTATGTCAATCGTCGATTGATTACAATTGGGGATTTGCGAGAGTAGCGCGGAGAACTCATTCTCTATGCGGGGATGATATCTTCTACTACTACCTTCTCTCCCAACCTCCAAAGCACACAATCACACACAAAATCGCAATTTCGCACTTTTTTCACGGATTTTATTTCTCGCACTCTTGTACGTGTACGAACAAAACATAAGGTATGCTCTCTGAATTCTTAAGTAAATGTCTCTTAATTTTTTTCTGTTTTTTTTTCATCATTTTTTTTGTTTCTTTAATTGTTAACGAATTTTTCAGCTTCGCAAGTTGTTATCGATGAGCATTTTTAATGATTGAGCCACTCTGTTTGTATGCGTATGCTTTAGATACGCGAACAAGGTGAAACTCGTTATTTTACACTTTCAAGAATTTAGAGAGTACGAATTTTTATATTTCATTTTTTGTTTCCATGAGTCGAGCTTATGAAATTTTGTTTTACTATTAAAGTTTTTGCACTTGTGATTTTCAGATAATTTTCCATAATTAATCAGTTTTTATACTACAAAGATACTTGATGCAAATTGCCAAAATATTATGCAATGAAGTATTCCTTAAAAGTTAAAACTTTACCAACTAAATGTTTTTTATCTGTGAACTTGAAGCTTGATACCAAAGATTCATTAATGTGTCTAATATAATTTATTTTAAGATAAGGAATACATACATTAAAATTAATAACTGAAGTGTTAAATTCGCAACATTTTTTTTATATTTTATGTACCGATTATAAATATTTTGCAGCCAATAGTCAAACGTTTGATATATTTAATTTTTGCGAACATGATTTTCGCATGTATGTACTACTGTTGTATAGCTTTTATTGTGCCATTTTAGCATAAAGAAAAACTCAGTACAAAAAAGAGTGGCTTATTAACGTTTTTCAGTTAAGAAAATACATTTTTTTAACTAAGTAATATTCACTAACTTCGCAGCTCTGGATTTGTATTCACTTGCAGTCTCATACAAAAAGTAATAATATCCTACTGCTTTTATGTTAATTTTTATAATTCGATTTAATGAAAGTTCGACTTTGATTAATTTTTTGATGAGACATCACTCACGTGTTAAGAGGAGTCCGTATCTACTGTCCTTGTCTAATCACGTTTTTGCTATTTATTCAAATTGTAGTTAGTTAATTGAAAATCTAAAAGTTGGCCCTAAATGGTATTAAAGTAAGGAATATTTTGAGACCTTTAAAAGTGTTTAAAATTATTTCCTTTTCGAGAAAACTTCGGAACTCGAAAATTGAGGTTAGCTTTTCCGTTCCGGAGTTTTCTTGAAAAGGAAATAATGTTAGATACTTCTTAAGGTCTCAAAATATTCCTTATTTTAATACCAATTAGGGCCAACTTTTATTTTTTCAATTAACAAACTACAATTTGAATAAATAGTAAAAACGTGATTAGACAAGGACAGAAGATACGGACTCCTCTTAATAAGTTAATGATACAAATTACTTATAAAAGTTTCTTGTAGAAACTAGCATTATATAACATTCACTAAGCTAGTCTATAGTACTGAATCTTTGGTGCAAGTTTCAAGTTCAACCATAACATTTGCAATATAAAGTAACTCTTTATGAAAGCTTAATCTTTCTAAGAAATAAATATATTTTTTATCATATACTTTGTAAAAATATCGCAATTTGAATTACATTTAAAAGTAAAAAATACTACAAATAACTAAGTATTTTAAAATCCTGAAAAGTCTGTGGTGTGTACCTTTTAATTACATATACTTATACAGATACTTCTCAGACAGTGAAAAGTGACTAGAAGAAATTAATGCAAATTCCCAATTGGTTCGTGGTTAAAGCACTGACCTCTCCTGCGTTTCTCTCGTAATGGTAGAATTCTATATAGATATTATTTGTATTACTCTCTGAGACCTGGTACGCGGGATTTCAAGTTCTGGACCGCGTGCCAGGTCGTCTTACTGCATACATTTCATTATTTTTCACTTGTTGTTCAGCATTTTTTGAAGGAACGCAAGCGTGCTTGTTCATTCGAGTCGATGCGCGCCACTTTAAAATTGAGACCAATAAAAATAAATAAATATATAAATAAAAGTAAGAACAATTGACGATGCGTACCATACCTACGCGTTTGTAATCAATTTTAAGTGGTGCACTCCGATTAACGTATGTACACGTACGTTTGTCTTCAGTAATTAGTCTTGTATTATCTCGATCGTCTTTGCATGCATCGGACGATCGATGGACGTTTATTTGGCTCGGAAGTGCGTCATGCTGTAGTTTGATTACTTTTACATAGAATATCTTTTTCTTTTTCTTGAATAATTATGTAACTGAAGTTTACAAAGCTTTAGTAAAATTTTCTTGTGTAGGTCGAAAGGGGTTCGATTTTTGGTAGTAGATTGTATGTTATTTTTTTAACCTTTTTGGTTATAATCTAGCAAAAATAATACTACTCTAATGTAAAATATTGATAGATGCTTTATTTTATTATATAAATATATTTTTAACAAATGTTAAGCAACTAAATCTCTTTGAAAATTAAATTTTAAAGAGACATTTTTTAATATACAGGGTATGGAGTAGAATTAGTAGTTAATGATTAAAAATCAAAATACACGTGTATTCGGTTAAGATAGCTTCTTGTAATTTAAAAGAAGTTTATTATAGCTTTTCTGTTGTAAGGTTTTAAGGGGGGTGTACAAGTCCTACCCTTATCTAACCACATTGTTTTATAATGAATAACCTACTTAATTAAAAAAATACTCATCATATTTACGTAAAACCAAAACGTACTTACCTTCCACATTGCAAGAATGTACTGTTCTACATAGCTTGAAATACGCGTTTTAATCGCAAGATAAAAATAATTTTAACAAAATTTCGGGATTCAAGATCTGGGGACGAGATTTTGTTTCAATTATTTTACGTCTGAAATATGCATTTAAACTGTATAGAATGGTAGATTATTGTAATAGGTAAGTACGGTAAGCGAGTTTGGAGTTTGTTTAAAAAAAGTATTTTTTAAATTACGGTTAATTATTATTCATATTTCAATTGGCAAAATTTAACAGAAAATTTGAATTTTTAATTGGTTTACGCATAATAGCGTCGAGTTAGTCTTATTTTTAATAAACTTATATATTATAGAAATTAAGATATAATATAGCAAATTTAAATAATCTTTCTATGCATAACAAACTTTTAATTTATTTTAGACAATTCAACACCAATTTTGAAATTTGAAGATTGGTTTTACAATGAAGTATTTTTATAGAAATTTGTATTCAATAGTACAAAGCTTATTCGTTACGAACAAAATGGTGCTAACTTGTTCCAATTATTTTTTAACGCGTCAATATAAACACTTTTTAAATATGTACATATGTAGATAAAAAAAATTAACGTAAGAACAATAATCCACATGTGCCAAATGTTGGTGTTCTACACAAATAGTGTAATCCTTAAGAGCTTTATAAAAATACAATACATAGAGTATGTTGCATATGTATGAATTTGTACTTCGAACTCCTTCATGGTTTATCCTTCTACTGCTTTTCGAGTATATTAGCGTAATGTACTTGTATAAATCTACTTAGACTTTATTCTAATTCTGAATTTCTAACTTATTAAAATCACTGAAGAGCCAGTAGCGTACCACTATTCCAAGTAAAAATATATGAAGCACTAAGTCTGTCATTACCGTTGAGAAAACGCGGTGACGATCAAAAACATGTATTGTTGGCCCCTATTGCGAAAGCACCGGAGCACATATAGATATACACACTTATATACACACACACAAGCATGGAATCTTTTTTCAAATTGTAAATAACACTATATTTTTACTGATTATAGAAACTCGTCATTCATTAGCGAACTTTAGATGTTGTTCTTATTATTGCTGGAAAAAGTGCATGTGCCTATTACTATATACATATTTATATGATAAAAAATACACATTTTCTTTCTATTATAATTATTTTTATTATACGTTTGAGTAATAATCGCCTTTCGTTAAATATCCCTTCGATATAGCGATCGAGGATTATCACAATCATTAATTCTCTTTCGTTTAATTGCGTTTTAGGATTGTCCACGACAATGGGGCAGCTATTTCTTTAAAAAGTCACAAAGGGTATCCGTGAAGGATATTTTTCTCTGTCAAGTTATTGAACGAATCGTCGAAGCGACGAGAAAACGAAAACGCAAATGACAAAATTCGATATATTTATATAAACACAAATTGGCTATCTCGGGTCCGTTTCGAGTAGAGTATATCGATATTCGAGCTGTTTGAGAGACCAAAACAAAATGAGAGAAAAGATAAATCGTTCGAAGGGTAAAAAATACACGCACGCAGATACGCACCTCGAGAATTTTTTACATATTTATAAATAAATAATTATAAATATAAATATTATATATATGTTATAAATATATATACGGAACCGTTAACACAGAGATTAAAAGAAAAGTAAAAGTAATCGAACAAGAATATGCACGCGCGTCGCTCTGTGTCGCAACTAGACAACGTAATTATTGCATTTTACAAAGCCGTACAATTGTAAATAATCAATCATATCTATAGTAACGACTATGCATTATACTCAAATGTGCCATTTACGCATTTTTTTAGATTAAATTAAAAATTAGTAAATTGAAATTTAAGACATACAGGTAACAAAACAAAAACGAAAGCGAGCTATTGAAATTGAAAGTCGTTTATTTTCTTTGTTATGTTTATATTATACATATGAATGCTGTAAGAAAGAAATTGATGTGTCAAGCAAGCAAGCAATTTTTCCTTTTTTAATTCTTTGATTTTTTTCTGCACATTCGCATGAGCATTTTTACAACAAAACAACATCAAAACAATGTACAATTAGTTGTTAGTTTAGGTCCCGAGGTAAGTGTGCCTGAGTAATTAATATTTTTTGTTCATATATATTATATATATCTTTTTACTCAGCCTATACTCGCCTTGTCAATTGTATACGAAAAAAATGGGAAAAAACTGGAGAAACGAGCTCGTTTTTTTGTCTTCCGTCATCGTCGCATACCATACATATGTGTGTTTCTTTTTTAAGCCTGTAATTAATTGTGATTTTGATCTCGCTCGTCCAGCCCGGTGACACTTATATATATTTACGAATGCCGACTCCTCCATGCGCGGAGTCTGTGTAACAAAACGGACGTTAAGCGATGGCACAAACTTGCAACAACAGCGCACCTCCTTGCTCTCGATGATTGACAAAGCTCGCTTGCAGCAACCAGAAACATTTGAGAGCTATTAATTATATAGAGAATAATCACTCGATCGAGCTTATTTATTTATGCTATTCGTTGAATTGTATTTGATGTTATCGTCTGGCTAAAGAGAAATAGCCGAGGGGCTGAAAGTCGCTGCGCGAAAAGTCAAGTATTTTCCTTTCCTCTTTTTTAAAAATTCGTTTTTATAAGTGTATGAATGTGGCTAAATTATATATGGAAAGGACAAGCGGTACAGAACAATCGTTATTCCGTATTTAAATGACGAATGTAACCCTTAGACGTAAGAGAATTTTATTTGAGTTGACTTTCGACCTCGACGCTATAGTTGTATCGAACAAGTGTAAATGTTTTCGGTGTTCGTAGTTTGCCTTTATGCAATGAACAAAATTTTTGTTTCAGTAATTAAGTGTAGCAATCTATATAGCCTAGGGCTCGGAGCTTTTCAATGAGCCTATCTATTGTCGAGAAAAAATAATCGAAAATTAAAAAAAAATATAGACATACAACTCTGTAGCTTTTAAACGACGTTTTTGAACGGAGAACGAGTGATTCCGTACACGCATTTGTATATGTATCGAAAAAGGCTTATCGAAAAATTTCCTTGCCCAAGGTGTAAGCGACGCCAACACTACATACATAAGCGCGTCGCATTTATAAGTGGAATTTTTAAGCATTTCGAATAAAAAAAAACAAGAAATCAATAATACAAGTAGTTGACACTTTTTACTCGTACTGTAAAAGATTTTTTATACGAAACGTCTTCATCAACGCCGCATCGTCATCGCTTTTTAGCGAACCTCTGATAATCGATATTAATTATCGTCATCATTATATCCCTTTGTAAAATATACTCATATTTTATATTATGCCTGGCCTTGTGGGGTTCGTTCGCAAATTTCTGGCATCGACATTAATTCTAATATCTTGTTCTAATATCTAAAAATATGAATTGTTTATTTGTTAGTGTATATTTCATAAACAATCGACAGAAGCCTGAAGTACGCGAGCGATCCAACTGCTTTTTCTTCCTCTACTTTTTGCCTTATTTTCTGTCAATCCGTTATAAATATATCACTCACTCTCACTATCCAATATCATCACCACCTAAATACACGAGATTTCGATATATGTTGCACACTCTCTCTCTCCACCTTGTGATTTTGATTTTGATGTCGAGCTGTCACACCCAACCTTTGTTCGCGGGCACGAAGCACGAGTGCACCAATTCCACCGTGAGAATCAAAGTAAACAAACAAAAAAAGAAACTGAAACAAAGAATCAAAATTATAAAGTCCCATGAGACACATTTTGTAATCCTGTAAAAATATTTTTGTGCCTTGCTGTGCATCTCTAACCGTCACCCCAATAAAGCAGTCCGACGCGCCCAAGAGGAGACCCAGACGCAAACCAGCGACCTGGACAACAGCAGAGATGGTATGCATTACTTCTCTTTTAAAACTTTTTTTCAATTACTCGTATATACCTTTTGGCACGGCACGCTTTTGAATAAGTTTTTTCTCTTTCTCTCTTTGTGTACTACATTGTCGTTTCCCCTTTTATGCTTCGATGCTGCAAGAACGACAGTTTTTGTAATTACTATCTGTATATATCTATGCTTATGTGAACATCGAAATCGTGCTGCATTAAACTAAAATTTTTTTCTTAATCTTTCTTTATAAGATCTTCAATTTTTAAACTGACAGTGTCGGTATTGTATAAAACAATAGGTATATTTCATTTTTATACAGTGAATAACTCGGCGCAATCGTAATAGCATGTATCAAACGAAGATTTTGGAGATTTGTTTTAATCATTGCACCGTCTAAAACTTATACAGGGATGAACCTATTACTTTGTAATTTTCGTAACTTACAGTGTAACGCAATAAGTTACATTACTTACATTGCAAAACTATACTAATTTCTTACTTACACAATAATAGCAATT
Organism: Gastracanthus pulcherrimus; assembly: GCA_949152435.1. Classification (NCBI taxonomy): domain Eukaryota; kingdom Metazoa; phylum Arthropoda; class Insecta; order Hymenoptera; family Pteromalidae; genus Gastracanthus; species Gastracanthus pulcherrimus. The sequence goes on from OX424573.1 coordinate 39,792,746, forward strand.
ATTATGTCTTAATTGAAATTAGATAGCGCCTGATTATCGCAGATTGACTCGACTGAATATTCCATATAAAATTATTGATCTGGTTTTTCATAATTTAAATCTATATATGCAGATTTGTCAGGCATCAATTCTATGGAATAATGAGATCTTCTTTTCAACGTATTACAACCTTTCTTTATACAATTCTATTATGCTTTAAGTACTTATTTTCCAAACTTGTTTTGCAATTTTTCACAGTGATAAATAATGTTTATGTCTGTATAATCAAACAGCTTCTTACATTGTATGTAAACATTTTCCTTCTTTCTTATTACAACTTTCATTCATATAGCGTAATAAAATTGATGTATTTGATTTAGTTCTAAATAATGTCGTTTTGGGAAAGTTTTTCAATAACCCTTTTGTTATATAAAACTTTGTTTATGTCATCAGTAGTTTAATCTCTATATCTATTTACACATTTATTTGAATAATAATATCGCCATCTAATCGGTGCTCGTAACATAAAAAATCTAACGTAACGCAATAAAAATCTATATACAAGCCAATCAATCCACCACGATGTACTATTGAATCTCACATCATTTACGGTCTTTGTTTGCTTCTCAGATGAAGAGGACATCCTGGAGTACCATTTCTTGCACAAATGAAGGTTCTAGGAGGCCGCGGCGCCGGATCGATGCGCGACCCACAAGTGATATACCTGCTAAGATGAAAAATAAAAGCAAAAGCAAAACGAACAAAAAGACATTCAGAAAGACGAACAAAGATACAATATAGCGCGTTCGTTACCCCCAAACACATATACACATGTATCGGAGGACGCGTACGGAGACTACTTTGTTAGGCTCATCAGCGACACACGAGATATACATATTATATTTCTATATATTTCATAGGGAGTTTTTGATATAAGGAACTTAACGAAGAAAAAAAACAACAAAAAATCGAGTGTCGTATTACGGTGGAAATAAAGGAAAAAACAGGATGAAAATGACGTAGGTGACGATGAATTCACGAAAGAGCGTTAACAAAATAAATACTACCATTTGCACTAGATAAGTGTATGCGTACGTAAGATTTATAAGGTATATCCAATGTTGTTGTATTTAATGAGTATATATAATTATATACGGGGAGATGAAAAGTTAAGCAAAAAGGAGTGGAGCAAAAGGAAAAGAATAAGGAAAAGTATTTAGCCAGATTGTTCGATTAAAATCCGAGGGTTCGCTCGACCTGCCGCTGCTGCGGGTTCGAGCCACCTTCGGACTTCGATCGTTGCGACGACTGCACACACACACACACACACCCACATACTCAGTGACACTTACACACCCACGCACATACACACGCACACAGCCACACACACACACACGCACACGACCAATCAAAAAACAAAAATAATAAAATAAAAATCGATGGAAATTAATTAATAATTATAATAATAGTATTTAAATAATGAATTAACTCGACGATTGCGATTAGACGCGCGCGACGATAATCCCGCGGGGGATCGTCGGGGGATACACAGCAAATCCGCAGATATAATCCTCTGCGCGCGCCTCCTGCACACCCCCCTCGTCGCGGCGCCGACGTTTCCTCCGCGACAACATGGGAATTGAAGCGCTCGCGCGCGCACGCCCCCGTGTCCCTTGAGAAAAACTCGCGATCGATCCCTCCCTCAACCCCCCGTCTCTCACTCTCTCTCCCGTCCCCCACCCCCGGCTCCGGTACCAAACGCACACACGCCGCAACAAGCCAACTCACACACCAACAAACCCACGATACAGGTACTCGAATTGTATGTAGATGTTTAAGGCGCCTTATAAAGTGGGATCGCTTCCGAAATTACGAGCGATCGCTGTGTCGTCCGTTTTCTTTTCTTTTCTTGCTCTTCCTTCATTATGCGTTTCTTACATAATTCTCGACGACGTCGTCAGCGAGTCTTTCAAATGTCAAAGGGTCTAATAATCAAAATAAGAATGGGAAGGATAAATAAACGATACGTAATCTGAAAGTATGCGTATGTATGCATTAATGCACGGAGAGGCTAACGCGGAGAATATACGGGATATATTGTAAATTTATGTATAAAAATAACATTATACGGGAGATCAAAGAGTACCTTAAAATTGATGATTGCTTGACTTTGATATTCAGAACGTTTCGAGACTTCGGTCGATTTCAATGCATAATCAAAAGAATAATCTGTAGTTATTAAAATGGAAGAATGGAAATTCTGAATGTTAAAGCAATCAAGATTTTAATCATTTTTTTGTAGAATTTTATAATAATGACCTTTTCTTGGAATCAAACGTTTACTTTAATTTTCTTGTTAATTGAAGCTTTTTTTTTACTGACATATTATTATTAACTTGTTATTATATTATTATGTAAATTTGATTTAAAAATATTTATAATAAATTTGAGTTATTTATTTTTTCATGTTAATTATATTATCAAATTGTACGTATTCAGAATTTCGTTGATCATTTAACTCTTTTTATTTACATTTTAATAATCTTAGCCTAAGCTAGAGCAAATTAAAAAATATGTATTAAAATTGTACACATTTAAAATAATGTCAATTCGACAAAGAGCAAAGATATTAAATATTTTTTTTTTACTTTTCTATCAAACGTTCATGTTTTGGCCTAAATAACGTAGAGCTTTTATACAAAAGTTTGATATAAATAAAGAACATCATCTGCACAAGAACGTTCACCAAATTTAGTTCACAAAATTTCATGCCTTCTTTATAGTTAACAAATATTATTCATAATGTAGAACTGCTGTTTATATAAAATACCACAGCTGTTCGAAATTTGATACTTTGAAAACACCGACGCGTCGAAGAGAAATTAAAAGCCGATCAATCGAAATTTCGGAACGATTTTCCCTTAACGATTTTCTCTCCCTGTTATGTCGGGTCAACAACTCCTTTTTTTCTACGCGGAAGTCGACGATCGTCAAGCTACCGATCGTCGATCGATGCAGTATACATGTACAAAGGTATCCGTACCGACTTTTTGATATGCGTTTTTTCAAGATGTAGCTCCTTCTATCGAAAAAAAAAACAATTGTCGTGTCCTTTGTTATCTCTGTCTTCGAACGTGGCATTCGTTTCAATTATAATAGCGTAAGGTTTATACAAGAAGAAAGAAAGAAAAAAACACAAAGTCTGTGCCAAATGCATGATGAAAGTCTCAAACGCTTCCCGTCGATTACCCATCACCACACACTTAATCATAATACCGAGAAATAAAGAAGACTTATTAAACGAAGAGAAGACTAAGCTCAGATATATACGAGATTATAATATGCGACCCGTCGAAGGAACGTAAGAACTGATTCGTACGAATTTAAACACGAGGACTTTTCTTTGTCGACACTTTTGTATTCTAGAAAATAAATTAATCTGGTGTGACCAGCATCAGTAATTGCCATGGAACTTTATTGTACTGCTTATTTCTCCCTAACACCATGCAATCCTTATTTCTATAAGTTAAAATTTAGATTCTTTTCAGTTTTTGAACATGATTATTATGTTAATTTAATTAACTTAGATCATGCTATAAGATCTTTTACCATAGATAATATTTTATTTTCAATTTAGAATCGCAGCTTTCAACCTACTTAAAACTATAAATTTATTCTAAAGTTATGAAATTTGAAGATTTTTAACTCGTTTAAATTTGGTAGATTTTGATTGTATTTTTATAACTATCTTCTGTTGTCCATAATTTTGGAATAAATTTTTATTTTTAACGAACTTCTTCGTTTTTGGGTACCAGAAAGTATCTCCTATCAAACCCCGTTATCAAAATTAATATAGATAAATTGATTTTTTGCGAGATTTTTTACTACTTTTTCTAACAGATTAAATTATCAAAAATATAACTACAAAGGGAATTCTTCAGATTTGAAGTAATGTTATTGTATGCCTACTGCAAAACTATAAAGCTTTTTTCTTAAAACAACATTTTCCTTATCGGCTGAGGTGATGACTCAATTTTTAGTGAACCAAGCTGGTTGAAATTTGTTGTATGTACATACATCGTCAGGAAACATGATTCTATAGTGAATAGCAGAATCAAGTACAAGTCGTCGGGTGAGTGCAAGAAGGGATCAACTCCGGGGAAGAAGTAAAAGGTACCAACTCGAGAAATGAGGTAAGAAAGGGTCAACTCAAAATTAATTTTGATGTGAATACATCTTATGGCAGGTTGTGAAGCATTTGTTAATGCAAAGGCGCCGTTGCGACGGCTGTGTTACGATTTGTTTGGCTGATTCCAGAATAGTGCGCTTGGCGCATGTGACTGTATCTCATTCAGTGTTAAACGGCGAATTTTTAAGTGTTGTCAATCTAAATTACGGCTTTAATCTAAACTGTGACTATTAAAGACCAATATTTCCTTAGTTTAGATTGGTAACGTTAAGAAATTTGTCATTTCTCACATGGTCGCATGCGCCGGGCGCACCATTCTGTATTCAGCCATAGTAAACACCGTGCGTCGGATTTCTTCCTCGCTCGGACCTCTTGCAGTCTCTCTCTCTCTCTCTCTCTCTCTCTCTCTCTCTCTCTCTCTCTCTCTCTCTCTCTCCCTCCCTCCCTCCCTCCCTCCCTCTCCCTCGCTCTCTGATATATGATTCAATGTAAAGAAGTTAATATTAAAAGCATCGTCGCCATGTAAAAATATGTATAATATTACTGAATTTTGTAGAAGTCATCGACTCAATAATTCAGAATATCAAACAAACTGTATTTTACACAATTTATAACACCATATCGCACCTTTAGAACTAGACTATGATTACTGAAAGATCTATGTTTTTGTAAATCTAAGGAAGTAACGTAAACTTCTTATGAAATAATTTTTTTTATTTGAATATTATTGTATTACATTTTCTCAGAAATAGAACGTTCTTAACACGTTGTAGGTACGTTGCCAGAACATTGCACTAGCAACGTACTAAAAATAAATTAAAAAATTATTTAAAAAAAGGCAATATAAAGACTTTAATATATATAGTTCACCATTTTGGTAGTATTAACGTGCCTTTTGTTACAAACGCGGAATTTTCACGTTCTAGTAACGTTACCACGACGTTCTTGTCACCGTTCATAGCAACGTTCTATAGTTGCTAAAACAACGTTCCTGGAACGTTCTCAGAACGTACCGTGCTATTTGGGTTTCGTCAGATTCCTGATAAAAACTAGTATTTTTCGAAAAACCAAAAATGTGCTATTCGCAAGGGACGTCGATTATGTAAAATTACACATTGTCTATAGAACAGCTGGCCCTATGGTCGGAATTACGATGATTTCGTAATACTAGCTAAAGTCACTTATTTTGAGTATTTAACTAATCAATATTGTAGAAAACGAATAAGATGTATAATTTATACCTAGAGTGTCAAATGGTCACTCTGAATTTGAAAATTGAGCATTTCCAGCGTCTTCCAGTAGCGGGAGAAATATTACATTGTGCAACTAGGGGGGAAAGTTGGCTTTTTCTAAGCGAGGCCGTCGGCGCCCTCGACTTTCACTCTTGCTCAAACATAATCAGAGTCTGAAAAAGAAATTTCCACCCGTGTTATACATTGTATTTCTTGCTTCCTCATAGAGGAAGCTTTCTGTTGGCAAAAAAAAAGGTTTTGTTAGAAACATGTTTTGAAATATTAGGAGCCAAATATTTTTACTATTTATACTATTTTTAGAAAAAGTCTGTATGGATGTATATGTGTGTGCGCGTGTGTATGTGTGTGTGGACGGATGTGGATGAAGATTACTCTAAACATTCACGGTCAAAATTAATGTTTCGGGGCTCAATGATTTTGTTTCTTTGAAAGGAAAGGGAGCTGTAAAACAATATTTGTTATTTATCTATGTTTTTTTGTTTCTTCATCGGTTTTTCGATTTTTGAGTTTTAGTTTTTCGGGTATTTTGGTATGTTTGAAATAATATCATCAATTTGTTTGTTATACATTTGAAAGAACATAAAATTACCTATCTTTTCCGACCTGAAATTTTAATTACGCTACTATATTTTTTCTGTTATTCACGAAAACGTCGTGTTTTGTTTAAACGGTGATATCTGGTAAAAATAATACGGAAACTTTTTCAATAAATTTGAGATGCTTAGGAATATGGATAAGAATATTTTGTAAAACTTTTAAGCCTTCATCATTTTCAATTTCGAGAAAAAAATAATTTTGAAAAAAAATCGTTTTTTGGGCGAAGAATAACTTGAGTAAAATGTTATTATTCCTTCTGAAAAATTCCAGAATGGTGGCTTTTAATATCTCTTGAGACTATTAAAAGCCTAGATTATAACGACCTTTACATTCAAAGTTATTTGAGATTATGTTTTTTTTAATTTTTTTTTATCGTTTATATCTCGAGAACGGCGGGGTAATATTTTGTAGACCAGGGCTCATTTTCTTCGCTTTTAACGAAGATTCTGAATTGAAAAGAAATTGATTCATCGATCCGTTTTTGTTTTACAATGATTTCTTAATTTTATGATTTTTTATGATATTCTAAAATCTATAAGGTAAATTATTCTTGTATTTTAGAAATAATATGATTGTTTAATTCTTTCTTTCTTTGTATTTAATGGCCATATGTCTCCTCTTTTGGGACTCCAATATGTCACAATACATATATGATTTTGTATTTTATATTTATATTTTATATACTTGTTTGTTGTGTTGTGCGATGTCGGTCGAGCGGAAACACATCATCTCCTTACTAGTGTCTCAGACACTTTTGAGGAGGCTATATGGACGCATACGTCTTGCATCAAAACTGAATGAATAGTTGTAAATCTTTTCCAGACGAAAAACTCAAAGAAAAAACTCTTGTGAATTTTTACCGGGAACCGAACCTCGACTGCTTGAGCGTCTTGTATCTGTAGGCAAGCATATGCTAAGATACCTTACCCACTGACCCAAGGGGGGCTGCATATGATCGCTTCGTTTTGCATTTGAAGCAGTATAAAATTACTTATAATCGGTAATATTATTGTTTTTCTTTTATAACTTTTCCATTGATATTTTGAAATATTGATTGAAAAGGTATTTGAAGACTAATGAAATAATGTATATAGGTATTTTTTATGTTTTATTTCTTATAAACCTGAGTAAAAATAATACGTATGAACGATTTAATTACACGCTAAACCCGTCGGAGTGAAATAAATCACTCTAATTAGAGTGAAATTTTAACTCTAAAAATAGAGTGGAAATCTATCACTTTCAAATTTTGAATCAACACTTTATTTTCTTTTGTTATAAACGAAATCGTCATATTAAGTTTAAACGGTTAAATCTCGGAAATGTATGATGTAGCAAAAAAGCAGCATTAGATCTAAAACTATCCGAAAAGGTAACTATTTCCTATCGCTTAACTGATTTCTGTTTTTATGAAAAATTGAAAATAAAAATAATTTTAACGAGACTACCTGGGACAATATTAAAAATTCAATGAAACAAACTGCTAAGATAGTATTAGGGAAACGGTAAAAGCACAAACATGAACCATGCTTTGACGAAGAATGCGAGGAATAGAAAAACAAAAGGCAGCAAGCAAGAGCGCTTAATCTTAATAACAACACAGAACTAACGCTAAGGCAGTACCGTCCAAAAGAAAAAGATACAATGGGAAAATAAGAAAATTTCGGCTATTCAGAAAAACAATAACAACTAGCTCGCCACGCGGTCTGCGGCCTGCGGCTCGCAGGCTGCGTGACTCGCCACTCCGGCGCTTAAGGCAGGTTTGCCATGGATTTGCCCTATTTATTCAATAATTTTTATTTCATACAAAAAATAATCTTTATTGTTCAAACTTTTTACATATTAAAATACACATTTTGAAGATATAAAATTTCTTTTTTTTAAGGATTTTTCTTGACAAAATGGCTGCCTCAAAATTATTCTTTTGTTTGACTGTCGACACGATATCTCACCAACGGATCATCTGAAATCAAAAAACTAAAAAGATTCTTAAAACTTATAGTTTTGGCTATTGCATGATCTAGGACTATAACGATCAATAAATTTTTCTAAAAGTTATAAACAATTTATGTTGCAAAAAAAGAGCCAAAAAATTCAAAAGTCCGCCATTTTGTTTTTTTCCGGTAAAAATGAAATATCCTAGATCATGCAATAGCCAAAACTATAAGTGTTAAGAATCTTTTTAGTTTTTTGATTTCAGATGATCCGTTGGTGAGATATCGTGTCGACAGTCAAACAAAAGAACAAGTTTGAGGCGGCCATTTTGTCAAGAAAAATCCGTAAAAAAAAAAAGAATTTTATATCTTCAAAATGTGTATTTTATTATGTAAAAAGTTTGAACAATAAAGATTATTTTTTGTATGAAATAAAAATTATTGAATAAATAGGGCAAATCCACGGCAAACCAGCCTTTAAGATCCGAGCAAGCTCGCTCTGAAATGTCTCCGCGCCTTGCATCGCTTGCGATGCAAAAAGCCTAGCTTTTTGTATGTAAGGCAAGACCGACAATGCTCCCACAATTTATTGCTCCCCGTTGGTTTGACATTATATTAAAAGAGATGAAAAGAGAATATGAATTTAAGTAGTTAAATAATAAAAGGAACTCTAAAATCGTGATATATAAAAAGGGGAAAAATTATCAATAACTTGAAACAATGAGAGATTAATTGGCAAGTATGTCAATTCCGATGTCTTGTTGTTATCTTATATCCCTGCTTTAGACCTAAAGGACCTGGTGAAAAATGCTTTTACAATTAAAGTTTAAGTTGATCCGCCACAGATGTAATAAACATCTTTCCACTTTGTCCAAAAACATTAAAACTTCATTAACTTGTTTTGTCATGATTCAAAAAGACAACAAATGAATTTTAAACATTTTTAAACGCCAATATTTTTTGTTTTCTCTATTGGTCTGGGACTAAAGTGGCATTATTGTGAAAAGTGTTACAAGCAAAAAAGTCTCATTTCTTTTAGATCTTTAACTATACCGTAAAATATTTAGTAAAAATATGAAACTTGTTAAAGATATAGCTGAAATTCGATTTTGTATGCCTTTTTTGTACTTTATTTTTCGTTCTTCTTGACAAACTTTGTTTAAATGACGTTTACGTAATAAATGTTGAATATAAAAAATTGTATTTTTTCGAGATCTATAACTTCACGGTAAAAAATTTAATATAAATAATAAATTTATTCAAGATACAGCTAAATTCTGTTTTTTAATATCTTTAAAAGTTCTCCTATATGGAAATATACTCGTCGGGTGTGGCTGGAAATAGATACGTCAACTTCTTATAATGTGTCAAATAACCTCTATAAATTTCAGCCTGTTTCACCGCAGCCTCGTTGAGTTATTGCATAAACATGATTACATACATACATCCATATTCTAGTCTGCTCTAATGGCCGTGGGTCCGATTAAGAACGCCGATGTGCCACTATACATCATACATCCATACATACATTTACGGAGATGCTTGCAATATGTTCCTATAGTACTAAAACATGTTTTTATGCAATAATTTGTTAGTTTTAAAGATATTACACTTTTTGCGATGACGAAAATATAGGCTCTGCCTTGGAGCGGTCACGCCTAAAAATTAAAAGAAAAAGTAAATTTAAAACATAATGACAAAAAAAAGAACCGAAAGATTCCTCTTTAAAAAACGAATTTCTTAATAATTATAAACCCAACGCGCCTACAACAATATCTCTTAGGAGACGTGGAAAAATGTAATTTAAACTAAATGTGTACTTTTAATTGTTACGGAAGGGATGGTAATCGGGGGAAGGAAAGAGAGAGGGCTTGCTGTGTAACTTGGTTTATTAGTTCAGAGTACGAGCACCTGCGTCCACGGCTGTTGCCGCGGGAATCTGCCCGCTCGGCACCTTTTGAGCCCGGGAACGCTGGAGCGGCGACAGGTAGAGTTGAGTGCGGCGTTTAGCGCGCATCCGCTCGGTCACCGGATCCTGGTCGCACGGAGAGGTCCAGGCTCACCCATGACAAGGTAAAAAATTATCCTTTGATCAATGATAAATCAGCACACATTTCTTAAGATTCTAATTAAAAAGAGATAAAGCAATTTAAATTCATTTATTAGAACAAAACATTTTATATTAGAACAATTAATTTAGTTTGAGAAAACTAAGTACTAATGAATTGGCAGTGGTTTTTTAACAAGTGTGTGAATAGTACATTATGAAACAAGGGATCAATAAAGTCGAAGATTATTCCCGAGGTCGGGTGTACTGTCCGAGCGAAGCGAGGGCAGATATCACCCGAGGGAATACTCGACTTTATTCCCGTGTTGCATATAGAACTTTATTCCCCACTTAAGGGAAGAAGCAACCGATTTTTGTTATAAAATTCGATTTTTTAAAGTGGTAAAACACTTATTTAACCCTTTTTCTTTCGAAAGTAAAAAGTTTTACGTGAAAACTAATTTTTTTTACTCATTTAAAGCTGTAGATAAATGGTTGATCATGCTATTTTTATTGATATTTATGTTTAAACTCATTTTTCTCAAAACATAATTTTTATAATTTACTTTGTAAACCTGCGCAACAGTTCTTCGTGAATCACGCTGAAATTTTTTGTATTTTCTTTTTAACATATTTTAAACAAATTTAAAGAGAGTTTTTTTCTATCATTACCTAAAATATAATTTTTTTAAATATAAGTTAATATTAAAATACTGCTTATATCGCAAACAATAAATTGTTCATACAGAATAGTTCAAAAATATTATTTGAAAATATTGCTCTTTAAATGTCTTAATTTTAGCATGAAATGTTCATAAAAGAATGTATACTAATCCATCGTAACCCCTTGCGAACAGTGATAATCAAACATATGTCAGTTTCTACAGGTTTTTCAAAATTGCTACTTCTACACAAAGGGTGGTGAATTTGAACAAAACCAGTCTAAAATGTCATCTTTTTCTATATTATAACATGTTTTGTAGAAAAAATATTTTTCTTCTTAAATTAAAGGACTCTAGTGTTTGCTGTATCTTCTTTCCTTAATTGTGGCCACTTTATTGATTTAGAAAGAGGGACTACCAGTAAGAACTAGAATTTTTTGAAAATGTATATTAATATAGAGAGTAATAATTTAAAAAAAAACACATTTGCATAAAAAGTAACATGTTAACATTTTCGTATATTTTATATGGGAGAGCGTTGCAACTAGTCATAACGCGCGCCTCACTACGGACGGGCCCTTAGAGATCTAAATAATTATTATATAAATGATGACCGTTTTTAGTCCATAATTCCCATGTCAAATTGCCATAAGAGAAATTGATATATATTGTTACGTCTAAAAGACGTACGCTTTAGACGCATAAAATTATTTTTAAATTTTCTTAATTGAGTAATGACATACTTTCTTTTTGTCAAACTTAACGTACGTAATCCAGTGACGTATCTGCGAACGAGGCGAGAGCAGAGACTATAAAAAAAAGTAAGTAATAAAAAATAAACAGTACACATGATAAATAATGATAGATTTAAGCTAGTAGTGAGAGTGCTAACACATGTTTCAAAGAAAATCTTATATTTTCAAGGTTGAGCCAACACTAAATCATAATAAGTTATGCTTCCTGATTTCTCATAAATAGGGACGTAAAAATAAATAGGGAAGTCAGGACATAACAACATATATCACGGTGTTCGTGTTCAAGAACAAAATTTAAATAAACAGTATTTGCACCTCCAATTTTCTTGTGTCTTACTGATTTCTAGACATATTTGGAGTATGGTCCCATGAAATTTGAAATCTTTCGATTGTCATATTTGAAATAAATTAGAAAAATGTAATTTTTAAGCATATTCTCAAATAGGGTGTGTACCTACTTCTGTGCTCTCCGGAAAATTTATTTTAATAACTACAAAAATATCTTCTATAACTAGACAAAATAGTAATTTTTAATATAAATTAGACATTTGCCAAACTTCAAAATTTGTTATTTGTGTTTAAAAAATTTTTTTTGGATTTAAATATAAATCTAATGGTTTATATATTAACAGGTTGAGCGCTACGTGTACTATATATTAACCCTTTCGTGCACATAAGAGTTACAGCTATGGTGCGGGGAAACTGTTTACATTTCATAGGGTCCCGAGCCGCGCTGAATCCGAATTCGAGGTCAGATTTTGAAAATTCAAGATGGCGGATCCAATATGGCGGACGGGAAAGTAAAAAAATTGAGATTTTGAAAAACAAAAAAATTTTTCGTATTCTACGTGAAAACACAAATAGATACTGTTTTTGGCGTTTTTTCGATATCTCTCTTAGTTCTTGAGTAAAAAATTCATAAACTTTGAAAATAACGCAGACCTATTTGCCGTCTATTCCGTTCATGCACATAAGCGTTGCAACCACATGAGTAGGAAACTGATTATGCTCTAAGGGTTCCCGAACCGCGCTGAATCCGAATCCGAGGTCAGATTTTGAAAATTCAAGATGGCGGATCCAATATGGCGGACGGGAAAGTAAAAAAATTGAGATTTTGAAAAACAAAAAAAATTTTTCGTATTCTACGTGAAAACACAAATAGATACTGTTTTTGGCGTTTTTTCGATATCTCTCTTAGTTTTTGGGTAAAAAATTCATAAACTTTGAAAATAACGCAGACCTATTTGCCGTCTATTCCGTTCATGCACATAAGCTTTTACTCCAGAACTAAGAGAGATATCGAAAAAACACCAAGAACAGTTTCTATTTGTGTTTTCACGTAGAATACGAAAAAAATTTTTGTTTTTCAAAATCTCGATTTTTTTACTTTCCCGTCCGCCATATTGGATCCGCCAACTTGAATTTTCAAAATCTGACCTCGAATTCGGATTCAGCGCGGCTCGGGACCCTATGAAATGTAAACAGTTTCCCCGCACCATAGCTGTAACTCTTATGTGCACGAAAGGGTTAAGGTACGTTCATAGTAGCGCGGAATGCTATGAGAGCCCGTGATTAGCTGTGGGTATACCGTGGGGAACTGTTAGTAAAACTGTAACGTTGCAGGCAACTTCAGCCAGCCTTGAACTTCTTTATGCATGCTTGCAGATGGCAAACAGAGGATAGGTTATAAACAAATAACTCCGAGAACGACTGTGCTGGCAATAGGTGCACAATCGATTTTAATGATTCTTCGTCTTCTTTATTCATCGTAAATTGTATGACAAAATATTAGTGAACTATAATAACAAGCTTACTTTGTTTACAACTTATTCTCGGTTTGTCTTGTGAAAGAAAATAGTCAAAGTGGCCGACTACTAGGGGGGGGGAGGCGATTGCTGACTACCTGAATCACTTCCCTTTTTAATAGAATCTCTGCGTTTCTACCTCTTTTCGGCATTGTAAAGAATTGAAAAATCGTTTATATGAATAGTTTTATTAGTTCTTACTTTTACAGAGATACACAATGTAAAACAAAATGCGACAATTTATGTACACTTGGCGGAACAAACATCTGATCGAATTTGTTTAAATCTTTTTTAAATCCTCCAATGAGGTTAGCGAAAACGAGTATTCGATCAAATGAAGTTGCAATGTGTCAAAAAAGTTCGTTTAGATGTTTGTTCTGTCGAGTGTACCTTATATGGTATACGTGTAGAGCTCAACCTTTTAATATACAACATTAGATTTATCTTTATCTCAAGAAAAAGAATTTTAAGCATTAATAACAAATTTTTAAATTTGGAAAAAGTGTAATTTATATTGAAAATTATTCTTCTACCGAGCTAAAATATGTTTGTATTCGTTGAAAAAAAATTCCCGGAGGGCACAGAAATAGATTCCCTCCCTATTTGAAAAGATGCTTCAAAATTACATTTTTGTAATATATTTCAATCGAAAGATTTCAAATTTCACGGGGAACATATTCCAAATATGTCTAGAAATTAGTAGGAATAAGAAAATTGGAGATGCAAATACTTTGTATTTCAAGTTTGTTCTTGAACACCGTGTATAAAGCAGTATCACAAGGTCATTTGCGCATTACATATGTTGTGAAATTTTCTAGTATATTTTAGGATCTTCCTATACAACAACAAAAAATTATACTTTAGAATCGCGCCTCATTTACTTTTCGTCACTTTTTGAATCACTTATTGGCCGATTTTTTGTAGAATTCCTCATACCATACCTATATATCTTCCTAAGAAAATTTATCGAATATTTGAAAATTTATTGAGCAATTACATGCGTTGAAAAACTCTGAATGGAATTGTAAACAAAATCCTTGTATCAAGGTTCCTATTTACACGCTCTATTAATCATACATACGATTCACTTGTTTGCCATTCGATTCGTCCAATTTTTCGGATTTCATTGCAGTGTGCAATGTCCTCTAGACGCAATAATTCCGTGCCTGATCGTTGTATGTACCAAATACACCACGTTACGTAAAAGAAAAAGAAAAAAAATGCACCTGGATCTACCGAGGCTACCGATAAAGCCCTCTCGCATCTCGCAAATTGGCCGTCTGTACACACACAAGCACTTTCTCTCAAAATCTCCGAAAAAGAAAAACATAACCTAAGCAAACAGCGTCGCATATAACCGGCAAAAGAAAACACCAGATATCTATAATCGCGCAAAGGCAGAAGCAGCGGCGCGCAGCCGAAGCGTTCGATAACACAAGTCTTGTGTATATATCCGGCGCGGGTGCGATGACGGCGTCGCGCAATGCTGCGCCTCTCCCGAATGTTATCTCATCGGCGGACGCCAATGCCGGTTACGTCGAACGCCTGGGATACATGCCCACGGACTACGACTGCTCCAACTGGAGATTCTTCGAGGCCGTGCGCGATCGCAAGTGCAAGAAGTGGATCAGTAAGTTCATTCTTGTGATGACCGTTTTTAGATAAAAAAATAAACAAAAAATTGGTCCCTGCGTGAGTCTGGCACTGGAGAGTGTTGTTCGAGGTGAGCTCGATGATATCTATCGCACCTCAGAATAAGGTTTATGACGATTTGGATTTTGTATACAAAGTAGCTCGTACAAAAATAAATAAATGCCCTTCATAAACAACGAAATTTTTTTAAAAAGGTTGAGGAAACTGTATATCAGTAATAAAATTCTAGTAAAAGAAATTATTTTATGAAAAATTTACATTACTTGTTTGGTTGCACAAAAACATATAGAATTTTGAGTTGTTAGTCTTGTTCTAGAGGTGCGTTATGGAATAGATAGAGGCTCTGGTTCAGTAAAGTATAGATAATTAAGCTTCATTGACTATGAGACAACTTGATCAGCTTATAAGTAAAAGATAAATTGAAGTTAAAAAGAGATTAAAATCTTTAAAATACCATCATGCGGCCTATAAATTATTGAGTAAGGAGATAAGTTCCGAATCCGGTAAGACATGTGGCGTGCTGCATACAGTCAATATTCATCTGCACATATTCGATACAAATAAACATGAACACTCCGCCGTCTACATTATCTAGCGAACTTTGACCGAGCATTTCGTAAATTTTCTCATCAAAATCTTAATGTTTTATGCGATTTAGCAATAACTATTATAACTTCAAACATTTATTATGATTCGGATTACGAAGAAGATTTCTTTATGTGTTATTTATTACAAATTTATAAATTCTGAGAAAAAGTCAAACATGCGACGATTAACTAAATGCTATTACAAATCAAAATAAATATCGCCAATGAATATGGATGGGGGATGCCTAAATGCGGATACGTGCTAGAATTGGACACACTTTCTTTGAGTATTTTCCGATAGATGAGGAGCATTGGCGTTTGATGTGTTGAAACTTCGTTAAAAAGACAAAAGTATAAACATCCGATTTTTGTATTTTTAGCTATTATAAGACAAATGAAAACGAGACCTTTCTTATTCACTCTTATACGTTTGATCAGTGAGTAAGAAACGTTCTAATACTGGACACCTAAGTATTTGGGTACATAAAAATTATATTTATAAGTAGAATATATGATCTATAAATTAGTTAGAACAATTCTTTTACGTAATTTTTACTACTATTTAACAGTTAGGTACCTACAGGATGGTAACGATACTATCTCAAGTCTGACAACCCCTACTCAGCAACCTCTAAACCCTTATAAGCGTAGTGTTTTATAATATAAAAATATCTTAAAATTTTAATATTAAAGGTGTGATTTTCACACTTAAATATGGCTTGTCAGCCCGAATAAAAGTATATATACGGGTAATTTTTTTAAACAAGTAGAAATAAAAAGAAGTTAAGCATTCCCGTATATTTTATTGACATTATACTTTTAATTTGACAAAATTCTATGACTTGCTACGAAAGAAAAACGAAAGAAAGTTATGGGATATCAATGACCCGTACCATTCGCATCTCTCGTAATAAACACACCTAAGTATCACACACGTATCACCTAACAAAAACGACAAATCGCATCGTATCGCGTCTATACTAAATAAAACTAAAGCCCATTCTCTATGACGAAACTGCCGCGTCGCGTGCAGCAACCTATCTCCCCCACTTCGACGCGATCACATCGGCTATATACTTACTCTCGGCTCTGCTCCAAAAGACCCGTCACGGACTTGCCGAGCGGCGGTCCGCAGGCGGCACGGGGCGATAATTGTCCCTAATTAAGGTCGATTGGTAAGTATATAGCCGCGCCGCATCAGCAGCAGCGGCAAGTGCGAGGGCGAAGCCGAAGCTCGAGGAGTATAAGGTATATAGGAGCGTATTATATGGCGATCGCGCGGCGACGCGGCGGGTCTCTGTATCTCGCGAACCGTGACGCGTGCCAGCAGAGCTGCGCTCGCTAAGTCTCTTCTTTTGATCTTCCTGTAGGTTATTTTTGCGCTCTCTC
The DNA here is from genome assembly GCA_949152435.1 of Gastracanthus pulcherrimus. Classification (NCBI taxonomy): domain Eukaryota; kingdom Metazoa; phylum Arthropoda; class Insecta; order Hymenoptera; family Pteromalidae; genus Gastracanthus; species Gastracanthus pulcherrimus. Next base: position 39,809,596 of record OX424573.1, read on the forward strand.
GATCGCGAGCTTCGAGGCTTCGTGGGTGGTCTGGGTTTGATGGAGCTATTGTAGGGAAGTGTGCCTGGTATGCGCGTTAGGGTGTTCGAGTTAAAATGGGTTTGATGGAATTTCTTGTTGGGCCACCTCTCGGAATGATCCCAAGAGATATAAAAGATAAGTCTCCAAGCTGAACAGAGTAAAATCGTATTGTTTATAATGTAAGCTGTAAGAACTTATATAAACATTTATACTCTATTCTGGTATAATCAATTATTTAACTATTTCGCTTCGTTAACTTGATAGATAAATGTTTGTAGAGTAAAGTCAACATATGAAAACTGAAATAAAATGGGTAATAAAAAATATTGGAATTTTACTGAATTTTTTCTTACGATTGTCAAAAAATTTTATTATATTATTTTTTTTTATATATTGTCACCCACATTATTAAATCTTATTTTATCTAATAATACGGTTACAAAAAAATACATATCAAAAACCGCTGCCAATTCATTGGCACTTAGCTTCCTCAAACCTTATTAATTGTTCCATTATGCAATTATTGGTTCTATTTAATTCTGTGATGAAAAATGTTATAAAACGAAATCGAATCGATGAATCATAAAAAAACTTTTTTATTTCAAATTATCAAAAAATGGAAAAAAGAGCTTCGATTGGCCAAAAGAAATTTAAAAATAAAACACGTGCCTGGATTATACGTTTTTCTTATGCCTATAGGGCCAAACTAAAGTGTACCGTTTTTCAATACACGGTACAAACACGGACATGTTATATTTGAAAATTAAAAACATATGTATGACATATTTTACACAAATAAGGCTACTGAAGTTTTTAAGCCCCCTAAACACGTCGTATCATCCGGATGGAACCATATGTTTAGGCGTGCCTAAACATTTTTAGAACCAATTTTCAAAAATTAGGATACTAGCGTGTTTATTCTCCCCCCTCCCCTTGATCACCTTTGACTAAAGTTTGGTCTTTTTTGCTCAGCGAGTTAACCAGCTCTAAACGGACAAAAGAGACGAAATGCGGGCTATCAAGGGTATCCGAGGCAAGGTCTGTAACCAGCACGAGCGTTAATCGCCTTCCACCCGTGGTGCACACGTTTTTTTGTCCTACCTGTACTGAAAGGATGATTTTGCGTGCATATGTTAAGCGAACTGAAAGTGTGTTACTTTACCGCCTTAGGGCGAACAAGTACCGCACTTATTTCTGCCAGCGGGTTTTTTCCGCCCGAAGGCGGATATAGTAATTTTCGTACCAAGGGCGTAAAATAGAACTTTACGCCCGAGTGGAGATCGTCGAGCACGAGAGCCGGCGAAGCCGGCCTTGAGTGCAGCGCGATACTACGAGAAAGTTGATACAATGAAATACAATGCAATACAAATAATTATATTTTTTGGATAATAGTGTAATTTTCTGTTAAAAAGAAAGTGTAAGGAAATACAAAGATTATCTCCAAATTCAGACAAAAAATTACACTTTTTCTATTTTCTTACACAAATAATTCTTTTTACGGATAAAGTCTAATCGTACAAGCATATAATCAAATTATTATTATATTTTTCTTTTCACCAGTCTACAACAGTGTACCTATTTACGCTTCCCACAGCAATAAAGCTAATGGATCAAAATATAGTTCACGTTCTTAGATGCATCTCGTACCTCTTTACGTCACAATACACTAATCTTTCTCATTGCTTGAAATGATCCCATCGAGTCTACTACGTATTAAGGAGACGTCGGATACCGACAGTAGTTTCCTACTATCCCACACATGTATTTTGTTATTTATTTACAAAGTAAATTGTTTAATGAGAAAATAATAGCTGTCCCCAATTTGTTTTACAGTAACCTAATTATATGTCCAAGCTGGTTTCATACGATTGTTTTGTTTTCGAGAAAACTTTGACAAACTTAGTATGTAAAGGTTAATCTCCACGTAGTTGGCCCTCATAGTGTGTCAAAGTTTTCTCGAAAACAAAACAATCATATGAACCCAGCTTGGACATATATGTAGATTACTATAAAACGAAGCGGGGACAACTATTATTTAAAGAAAAATATGATTTCTCTTAAAATTATGAATGAAAATTCAATTAGACAAGGACAGAGATATCCGGCGTCCCCTTAAATCTAATATAGAATGCATAGTATTATAGCCTTCTAATTGTTCTAACGATTCAGCTCACAACCTTTAGTAAAAAATTGATTAACATCCAGTGCGCGCGCGCAACAAAGAATCGTACAACAATAAAGCTGACCTCAAAACGTACAACAACAGAGCATGACATAACTTCCGAGTGAACCGCCCAAATTAAAGCCTCTACGAGCTTATATCTCACTCCTTACTTCATCATCCTTAATTCCTTCAAAAGAGAATTATAATCAAGACGTACAATGCGCTACAGTAGCATACAATGTATATGATACCGAAAATTGCGATCAGCACACCAGGCTTAAATTACCGATATAATTCGTGCGTTAGCTCGCAGTGGTGCGTAGTCGCACCTATTGAGACCACCTACTACAGTAATGTACTCTCTGCAGGCACCGTCAACATATTCATATTCTCTATTCATACCCTATATTCGTTGTACCTGTTACACACATATAGGTAACGTCTGTAAAGAAGATCAGCGGCGGCGAGTCCTTGACAAGCAAATCTAATCTACGTTTCTCTCTCTCCCTCTCTCTGTCTTTCTTTCTTACTCTCTGCGCTGGAGCGAATTCGAACGAGAGAACAGATCGGCATGACAATCACGGCGCAAGAGAGCTGCCTATAACGCACGCACGCGTTCGCTCGCACTTACAATAGATTAATTGCCAGCAGCTATCTGCTCGCGCCCCTCCTCCAGCTATACTCTGCCCTTCTGCTCTCTCTCTCTCTCTCTCTCTCTCTCTCTCTCTCTCTCTCTTCTCCCACTTCTTTGCTCCTCTCTACCAGTGCTCGCAAATCGTCCAGATTGACATTCAGACCTGTCCTAGATATGACAGTCGGCGCGAATCGGCCGGTCTCGACGGCGGCGGCGACCACGACGGCACTGTGCGTGTTTACTTCCTCTTTTTTCCCTTCTTTTCCTTTTCGTCTATCCCTTAGTTTTCTCTCGCTGTCTGCCCCTCTCTTTCTCTCTTTCCTTTCTGTCCCTGTGTATGTGATTGACACAGTTTTTCTGATTCTTCGCTGCGGGGAAAAAGACGAGAGCGCGCTGTGACGCACTCCGCGGTTTCCCGATTTCAAAGTTTCCCGCCAACGGTACGCAGTAGAAGTGCGCGGTGATATTACAATATATATACCAGTTTTCGCGCTCGTAATTTTAGCGAGGGTGCACAGTTTGGAATTCAAGTTGTGCTGCAGACGGAAGATCGAAACTGAAGGTCCTTAACGAAGAGGTAGGAACTTGGGTTGTAATTGGCGATGAATAATGCATATAACTGGAAGTTAGTAGTCAAAAAGTAAGAGACTTCAGTATGGATCAAAGCGAATTTATATTATAATGCACTTGTCGTGTATAACGTTACTACTGTTATGCGCATTTAGTATATTTATTCAATCAGTAAATGGTTGTATTTTAGTGAATTTATGATTTTAAACTTGACCTACATTACATAACAAAACTCTTTTGTACATTAAAGTATAAAATTGCTTTTAGAATAAAATCTTTGGTTTCTCGAAGCTTTATCGGGTTTTATACTGTCGCTTTGAATTAAATTGGTTCGTATTCAAATATCTTACTAACTAACGAACAATCGTTGATAAAAAAGGAAAATCCTAGTTAAGAATAATGTATAAAACAGGAGGCCCTTTCAATAATTCTTTGCACGTGTAAAATATCTAAGTGCAACAAGTGGCTGACCGAATAGGATGTGCTCGATTTAAGTGCAATTTCAAAAATAGTCTGGCACGATTTTCAATGTTTAGTACTTCAGGAAGTTGTATAACAAGAAGAATACGGCAAAATATCTTGACTTCATGAATAGTGTATTAACTAATGAATATTTTTATTTTAAAACAATAGTTTTAATGTTTCTTTTTTAATAAATAATAACGTTTAAAAAATTGAATACCTTTCCAGCTTTTATTCTTAAGCTATAAATATGCCATTTACTGTAGGCATTTCATGCATTTTTATCTATGACAAGGTTTATAAACATTTACGCTACGATTTATATAAGTATATGGTAAAAGTAATATAGGGGAGAATGGAGTATGATGGGCCACTAATATACAATGGCCATATAAATTATTGAAAAGTATAATTTTAAATGAGCTAATATGACTTTTAGTTTATTAGCCAGTTTAAGCATATAAACCCATATTTACGTAAATATTTCAAGTTATATATCAATAAATAATAATAAAAATAACATTTATAAAATTACTTCGAAAATCGCAATTTTAAAAGTATTATGGTATAACGGGCCACCCTATATGTTTTCTTATGCATATTCAATCTTAATATTAGATCTAAGGTATTTATAAACACTATTAATCAAAGAGAAAAATCATTTGCTATCAAAGCATTCACATGTTTTAAAAATTGTTTTTATTGATTATCAATTTTTTATTAGGTCCCAAACATGCATGCACTATATATGACGTCTGGACCTTAAAGGGTTAACTTCAGACTTAAATTTTTAAATGTCATTCAACAATAAAAAATAGTTAATCTAGCGATTTTTTTTCTGTGGGTATAATCTTTTAATTAAAGCGACCGACTACTGGATTCGCTATACCGTCTTAGAGGTTATTCTATTAAAATAATATATTGTGTAGCAAGAGTGAAAAGTAGGCTTTTTTCACTCGTCTGCGAACACAAGCCAAAGACGAGTGCGTATCGTGAGCGGGAAATCACTTACTGAAAAAACACAAGGGTTAAAAAGGTCAATTGGACACGGTTTGTCGAGATTTCGCTTACTCTGGCAAACTCTGGCAATCTTTGGCAAACTTTGACATAAAAACTTAAATTAATCATGCTTAAATTAATCATCACCTAAATTTCTTACCTCCCTAAACCTAGGCCATCATCCGGGTGATACCACACGCTTAGGGGGTAAGAGTTTAAATGTATTCCTTAAACTTTTACCACCCTAAACGTGAAGTATCATACGCGTGGTACCCTATATTGGTTCAGATAAAAGTATATTAAACCACATTATATTTAACATCTTTGGAAGTACCATCTAGATGGTACTACCCAAATAAGTGTTTAGTTAAATCCCACAAAGTCATTTTTCTGAAATTAAAATGTTGAACATTGAAAATTTCCACATAGGAATCCCGTATGGGAAACCATATCAATTTGATATTTGATCCCATAATACACTTCTATCGGATTTCACACGTGAGATCTTATATGTAATTTCCTCATATGGGATTCCACATAGGATTTCATATGGGATTTTTTAGTAAGGGGTGTGTTACAAACAATTTGATGTTCAGGCTTTCTCATTTTACAATCATAGTGATGCATAAATACATATTGATTACAATATAATTGATCACTTTGAAAAACCTACCACAGCATCTAGCCGTGTTTTTTCTAAATACATACCAAAATAAAGTTTAGGTGTTCGTGTCTTTTTTCTGATATATTTTGCAAATAAAAATTACTTCTTCGCTAAAATTATTTATAAAACAATGGAGTGATAGAGTGATTTAAAAAAAGGAATTCATTACCACCTATTTTACCACATCTCGAATACCCTGTATCCTTAAGGTGTTCTACTACTAGTATTTTCCCTTCTAAATAAAAATCGAAAAATAATAAAGAAACAACATTTGACTGGATGTTTTCTTACGATTGTGACAATTTTTTATTATATTTATCTTTTCTATATTGTTGCCCACATTATTAAATCTTATTTTATCTAATAATAAGGTTACAAAAAAAGTACATATCAAAGGCCGCTGGCAATTCATTGGCACTTAGCTTCCTCAAACCTTTCCTCACATCTCGAGTACCCTGTATCCTTAAGGTGTTCTACTGCCAGCATTTTCCCTTCTAAATAAAAATGATAAAATAATAAAGAAACAACGTGTATATAGCAAGTATTACTATGCTGCATAGATGTACCTATACAAAAAACACAGCCAGAACCACGCGCTACCGCGCTCATTGACGTAGGCACGCGAAAAAGTCGAGCGCCCGCGTCCAAAGATACCTCTTAAAAGCCTCTCCTCTCGAAAATCTCCTCCTCACCCTCTACACGTTTCGGTTCTCCACGATATACCCTTCCGCGTACACCGGTACATCAGCCCTCTTACACGCACACACTCACATATACCACCGAAACTTGACTGTTACATGTGCTGAACGCGCCGCTCAGAAAGAAGCAGCAGCAACAGCAGCAGTCGCAGAGGCAGCAGAAGCTTCGGTAGAAGAATGAGGTTCGGTGCGGGCTTGGGCGCGGCGGAGACCGCGAGCCAGATAAGCGACGACGAGTGCCCGGGCGCCGGGGGCGGCGGCATCTGCCCGTCCTGTCGGCTCGCCGTCAACAAGGACACCGGCAGGCTCAAGTACGTACTCCTGACCCCCAACGCGCGGTGATATATACTCTTCTTCGGCCCTTTTACGCGATACACCATCGCACGTATATACACGCGCGCGCTCTCTCTCTCTCTCTCTCTCTCTCTCTCCTCTTCTCTCAATTGATTCGCGCTACTTTTTGTGCTCTCACTCACTCTCTCTGCGTCGTATATACACCTATATACGTGCGCGATGATCAAAGCGACCGCGGTCCGTTTTTCCGCGTGCTCTGTCCCCCGCGTAAAAGCACTAGACTCCCGCGCGCGCGCCCGCGTTTCTTTTCTCTTCCCTCTATTGCTCGCGTGCTTTTTTTGCAGAAGCGCCCGCGTGCCGCGGCTGTAAAGTCTCCGCTATATACGCTCTCGCTCTCGCTCCTTTGACGGCACTAGGGGGGTGGAGAGGAGAGGGCTATGGCTATACGAATTCGCGGGAGCTTTTTATAAGTGCTGAATCGCTCTGCGCCTATACACGCTACTAGCGGGGCGTTTGTTTTGCGCGAGCGATCGAGCATTCTTTATGGAGGGAAAGAGCTCGCAGGGGCTGGGGTTTCATCGATTCGCGAGGGCGGGACCGATTAAACGTGCATGAATTTTGCACGAGAGGTATCGAATGTTTTGCTTTGAGGGCAAAAGCATTGAGCCTCTTTGACTCGTTTTAATTATCGATTTTTCAAGTATTGCCAATTTAATGCGAGCGATGCGAGGTATTCCCTTTTCTTTTGACCGAAAGTTCATTTGACCCTTTAGTGTATCTGCAAGCCGTTTAACTATTGGACTGCAATATTGATGTTATAATTGTAGAAATGCTCTAAGGAACTTTTTTACTATGGTTTTAGAACCTGTCTTCTGTAAATTTGTTAAATTTCACAATTTTTTAGAACATAGCAAATGCGCTACAATGAGCTCTAAAGGTTTAAATACAAAGCGATAGAAGCCTATTGAATGAATTCTGATTTTTAAAATCATTATGCACTGCAAATAAATGGAATGTGCGTACTGATTGAAACTTATAAGCGTTGGACGAGCAATAAATTGCACATTGATAAGCGATTATTGATACCTCTTAAAGGGCAATGTCACGATTAATCGCTTGCGCGTACATTATGATGTCGGGTTATTAATAGTAGTAAACAGCTTTTTAATGCCGCTCAAGGCTAAACCGTTAATTTTCGTATCAATTCTGCTCATTAACAGCTTTATTAAGATTTATTGTAAGAATTAAAATGCAAGCTCTTTATTTATGGGGAAGATATTTTCAAGACAACTTGCAACTTATAAACATTACTATATATAGTCAGTATCATATTATGAGTTATATTACGTACAATTTCATTTAATTTTGTTGAGATATAAATAATCGATGATAAAATTATATTAAAATTGTAAAGCACGTAGTAAAATTTGCTGAAGATAAAAGTGTTGGAAAATATCTACCACGCATCCGAAAAACTAACTGAAAAACTCCTTATATGGAAAAAAAACTGCGGAACATTCCAAAGGATTCTCTGCAGAAAATTCTGCAGACTTTTTCTGTTAGGGAAAAAAGTGTATTTTTTAAAAATGAGACTTCTTCTACCGACCCATAAGCCCTCATAAACTTAAAACAAAGCCCACGCAAGAAAAGAAGCCGCATCGCAGCCGCGCGCTACGTCAATTCGTTCCGAGTATCCGTCCTGTATATGTGTGTGTATCTCGCTGTAACTCGGCCGGCGGCTGCACTTAGCGTTAATATAAAGCCATAATATAATGACCACACGAGCGCGTGCGTGTGTGCAGATGGTGCATGGGCGGCAATGACATTTGGCGCACGCGAATAAGGTTCATGCTGCTGATCCCGGCCGTCATTCTGCCCGTGACGATCATCATCATCGCCCTCTCCAAGTCCACTGTCATCGGCAAATTGTCGATGCGCCAGCCGCACGCAGCGGCCAGCCTCGACGATGACCAGACGACGACGACGACGGCGCCGATTCCGACGGCGGCGAGACTCTTCGACGATCGGAATTTCATGCGTGAGATTGAATTCGAGTTATTATATGTATATATAGGTGTATTTGATGGTGATCATTGTGCACGAGTTGACTGATTATGACAAGTTTTGAAGAGGGGACTTGGATTTATGATCAAAGATAGTTTTGTTATGTCAATTTATGTAGTTAGCAAATTTTTTAAATCAATTCAGTAATAAGGTGATTGTACCTAATATGGCCCCTGTATCTAATATTGCCCACCACGGCTATCCTAGCTATTACGCAATTTAGCCGGTGAATAGTTAATGCCTTATGTATACGATGTCAATAAAAGCTATTTCATCGAAAAAATTTGTCACGAAAGCAAAAGAAGACTAACCTGCATTATATTTTGTCTTAAACCGGTTAAGTGAATTCGTCACTATAATTTTGAACAAGTCATTATATTTACTGTGATACTAAATAATAAAATTGATTCAAGTCAACACTGCCCTGAAAAATCAGATTTTCAGTATCATAGTTTATTTCTTCATACGGCTATATGTACCGTTATAGTATAAGAGGTTATGTGTTTACACACTCATTCTACCTAATACGGCCCACGTAATCGAAAAGATACAAGATTTGTATCTAATAACCACTCTTAGAATTTGTTCAAGGTTTTCAAGATTAAGAAATATATATTTGTTACAAAAGATACTTTCACTGCTGATTAATTTGTGAGAAATATATAAATAATATGTTTAAAAAATGTGTGCGTTATGTACATTATTTATATCCTCAAAAGTATGCTTAGATTTTACTACGACCGACAAAAATGATTGTATCTGTCCAGAATGTCTAAACAATATTTAAATTAATGAAATGTATTACTTTTAACATTTATCTATATAATTTGATTATTTTTAACTCGCCGCTTTCGATACATATATTTGCTTTTATTAGTGATTGAAGAATGAAAAATAATGGCGGGCCATATTAAGTACACGTGTACCTAACACGGCTCATTTGGTGTTATTTTTCCAATTTCTGTAGAAGTGTCCTGCATGCATATTTCGAATTAAAAAGAAAATTGTTAGGTTTTATACTATATTTAGATATCCAACCAGCCCGAAAAAATGTTCATATTATTCGAACTATGGTAATTACTCAAAGCTGAGGTGCGCCATATTATGTACAATTACCTTATAATATTAACTTTCTTTTTACTGACTTTTAACTCTCATAAACTTTAAGTTGAAGATTAGTATACTATATAGATTCTTTCTTAATTATTAGTGTAAACATTTTACTTCAGTAAGCGAGTTTTCACACTTTTAGAATGAAATTCTATTCCAAAAATGTGAAGGCAGTCAATGATGTAAATTTCCACTCTATAAATTTTAGTTTATTGGAGAAGATCTGAAAATATTAAAATTAAGTATGAAATTAATTTTATTTTAATCCGTTGATTCCTATAGAGCCTTTATATATACATTAACTGTAAACCAAATTCCTTCTTTGTTTAATAATATAATTCTATGACGAATAGGTTTAACGTCAAAATATTAAAATTTGCTTTTAAATGGTCATTTATAGAAATATATTTATGAGAATTCAGAATTAATAGATTATTATTACAACTTAGAAAAGGAAAAATTGAATATCAATAAACAAATAAATAAATAAAATAACATTGAAATTACACTTTTTATTTTGTATCTATAATAACACCTTTATAGCGTCTTCTGTTTTAGAAGAATGTAATATAAAAATAAAAATAATGATTCTTCGTAGGTACCATTAAAAATGATATTGAACCGTCTGAAGTAGCCGACAGAGTTTTACATCCAGACGTGGAAACGAGTTTCATACCCGCCAAATCTTTGATCGTATCTCAAACCCTTCAGCGACATAAAAGAGACATGAGTCAGGTACGTGGTTCCAATTTAATATACTCCCTATTCTAATGATATAAAAACGTTTTTAAACCAGAATTTTAGTGCATTTAACACGTAGGGGAGACCGTGACGAATTCGAACACTAATACATGTTATTCAGACTAAACTAAAACATGTTAAATAAATAAATATATGGGTGAAACCTTTTACGTAGTTACATTACGACTATGTATTTGACCATCATAGATTAATTGAGGAGTTGTGTGCAAAGACGGCTTAAATCAATTTAAGTAGTTTTTAAATAAATTTGCCGATTTTAATATCTTATTACTTCAATAACATACCCTGTAAATATGAAATGCATAGGTTCATCCCTAAAGTTACAAACACTAATTTTCTTCAAATCAACACTTTTAGAATTTTAAACGCGAATACCTATCTCAAAACAAAAGAAATCGATTTACGGAAATCAACAAGAATAAAATATTGCAGCTGATAGCCTGAGGAATTTGCGGAAATGATTTTTCTATGCACGCAAGTACATTTTTTAATTTAATCAATAGCACTTTTATTTAACAAACGCTACAATTTTGCAGTTGTATGCGGTTAGAGAAACTGCAGCTCGCGTAGCTACAATAGTATTTTGGAAATTCTAGTAATCACTGCTTTATCATGAGTCGCCTCTCTATAGTTTATCGAGTAATCAAAACATTAATTAAAAAATATGACTTTAATTTTGTTTCCTCGGCTAATGTTTCCAACAGCTTCAAAAACGAATTTCATATATTTAAGTATCAAATTGTTTACGAGAATTGAAGGAATTAATTGTATATGTACTTATCTAAATGCTTCACAAACTTTGACGTTAACGGATAATTAATAAGCAATTGTATAACTGTGCAAGCCACAAATTCATAAACTTCCAGAATACAAATATATAATGCTCGTAATCCGACAGTTTATAATAAGTGAGTTGCAGCTGTCAGGGCTGCAATATTACTAAACTACAAATTTTTTTCGGTGTATCAATTCTTAAAAGGTAGTCAAAAATAAAAGGTTAATGAAATAAGGTTCACGAATTCACCCCGGTCTCCTCTATCATTATTTTATCAATTCTATAAAAATTCTACATCAATTTTAGATCTACAAAAGAAGGACACTCACGAATGCGTGATAAAAATGGGGAATCGCAGGGGAATATGCAACACTATATAAAACAAAATAGTTTAGAATTTGTCAAAATATGAAAGTTAAAAGCAAAAATTTTGCTCCGGTGAAGTAAAGAGAAACTTTAAAAGAGGAGAGTCAAATTCAAAAAATAAGTGAAAAAATCAAGATCTCATCAGACATTCGTTAGCAAAAATTAAAAAAATTCACTTTGGTCATGCTTTCCACATTATAGCAGAAAATTGTTGTTTAAATACTAAAGGCTTTATGGATTCTTCATGCTCACATCAGTTTTATATGTCCTCTATTGAAGTTTTACTTGAAGCTCCATGGGCATCCTTCTTTCAAATGAAAAGTTATAAATAAAATTCCACGTGAAACGCGTATCTTTACATCCCCGTATACAGCATCAACCTATTTTTAAACAACGAAAACCAATGATTCAGGCTCCATTCTCCATTTAAAATCCAGCAAAACTAGACCACCTCGTCGCGTAGCTCAACGTACTCTAAAACCGCCTCGGCATCTCGTATACGCACTCATAAACATTTTCCTCATCAAGCGCGATCCACATTCTCAGTCGCGTACTACACACACACATACCCCGCAGCGACACTTCATCCCCTAAATTCAGTTCGCTTTTGAAACGACGCAGAGAGACGCGGGGACGCCGACGACGACGACGACGACGACGCCGCGGTCGCAGCGGCGGCGGCGGCGTGAATCGAGGGACGCTAAAAGGCAGAGCGCGGCCGCGCATTCAGCCTCTCGTGCCAGCGACGCCGGCGGAGTCATCAAAAGCGAGCGGCTGCTGCTTCAGGAACTGCAAGTAAATTTCTCACGGTAGAACGTCCGAGAAAAGCGCGAGGCGACGTGTAGAACTGGGCGCGCGCGCCCGCGCGGTCTAGAAAAAAAGGGGGATGAGAGAGCATGAGAGAAAGGGCGACGAAGGCGCAAAGCCTGCACGATGGGCTGCAGGGACTTTGTGGCTGCCGAGAGAGGTTTCAACTGGATCTCGGTGAATTGGGAGGTCTTTTTGTTTTCTTGGAAATTTGTTTGCTCGCTGGTTCGTGGAATGTGGAATTTTAATGTGAAGTTGAGGTAAACGATTATTGAGGGGCAGAGCCACGGGGATGGCAAAAGCACCTATTGTTTTTTAATGTAATTGAACTTATTATGAAATATTTTCATTAGCATTTCAAAAGTATATATTTTTAAGTGATTATTTTAAAAAAAGGGAACAAACGGGCGGATTTGTAACTCTTTAGCAGAAATTTTATAATAAAAAATATAAACGGATTCTTGTTTTTACAAAGTCAGACATGTCAAATTTTTAGCTTTTTCAACTTCACAGAGAAAAGAAAAATTCAGTACAAATTTCAACTGAATCGATTAAAATATTACAGACTTACCTATACCGTCGCGGACCCTTTTATGAATCAGTGCCTATATTATGAATTATTTGCTTTTAGATCATTATTATAAAAGTTTTGCATTTATTTTTTTATTTTGATAGAAATTATTAGAATCTTTCAAAATAAAAAGAGGAATAATCCAAAGCGTCCATAATAATGATTTAAAACCAAATGATTCACAATAGATGCACTGATCCACAATAGGGTACATAACAGTATATTCATTTGCCCAGTTAAAAAAAACTATAGTTTCACGAAATACGCCATTTCAAACTTAGGTATAACGCAATACTGAGGTATTACGCACAGAACTTAAATAGCTATCCCAAACCTTTTTTACCTTCTGTTGAAACTCCAAAGAAATGATGGAATTTCTTTTTCGATTTTTAAAAATCGTCGCCGTCTAGACTTAAAAACGCGATTACGAGCACATAAGATGTCTGCACAACACTATTCATGGCTTTAAAAATTCTGCGAGAAATATATTTCTTGATCGGTTATTATTATTGTGTTATTGAGTAAGATTGGTCAATTACTTATTCGCAAAGAATATTTTGAAGAATGTAGGTTTTCTATTTTATAATATTCACTTATCTAATAAATTAAAGCACTTAATTAAAACTTTTATGAGATTGTACGAGTTCTGTTTACCCGTAAGTTTTCTTTATTGATTTTATTCTAAGTTTTACAAGATTTTGTACCAACTACATTTTTAATTAAAATATATATATATATATATATATATATATATATATATATATATATATATATATATATATATATATATATATATATATATATATATATATATAACATACATAACTCTCCATTGCAGGATGACAATCTACAAAAGTGCTTAGAATTTCGAACAAATTCCTACAACACTTCCCTAGATTGCTATATACATATAGCTATAACTATAGATACTTTATATTATATGTGTATACCAGTACACGGAATGATCGTGGAAAAAATAACTTTCCTTCACTTTAATGCAGCTTCTCATTAAGTGAATGGGTCCGGAATTCTTTCTCAGAATCTTGGTATTTTCAGAACTTGTCGTATCGCGTAAAAAGTATATTTATTAAGTTTGCTATGTTAAAACTCTTTTTGAAAAAAAAACGTTTTCTAATTAATTTCAAATAACATTTACATTTATAAATCGTAAGCAAACTCAGATTCAATTTATCCATACGTTTCATTTAAATAATAAAAATAACTCGTTAAAAGTAATATTGATTACTAAGTCAAAGTAAACGAAAAGTAAACGTAATATTGAATTCGCCGATAGATAACAGATCTCAAACTAAATACAGTTACCGGGCGTAACACAGAGCCGAGCAAAACATACACAAAACTTGCATCATCGTCGATGTTAAGGCACTCGCAATAGTTGTTTGCAATTAGAGATACAGCGCGAGAATGCTACACGACGAGTCAGAGACGCCGGAACAAACAGTCGTCCCGACTGCAGTCGGCACTACGAAAATTATCGATTCTGCCAAAATAAAATAAATTCCTGTGTACATTTACCAAAAAAAGAAAAAAAAATAGTAATAAATTTCAAGAACGAAGTGAACTGGGGAGTGTTTGAACAAAACCGGATGATTTAATTTCTAATTCTTGACACAAGTATCTCATTTTAATTGTGAAACAAAACTTTCAATATTCTTTAAATGACCAAATGTTGACGTTTTTTGATACAAAAAATATTCATAAATCAATCTAGAAGATACAATATATTGTGATGCATAAAAAATGATTACTTTTTTATTCGAAAAATCATCAAATGAATGTGCAATATATTGTGATGCATGAAAAATGATTACATTTCTATTCGAACAATCATCAAATAAATGTGCGAGTTTGAATTAATTTTTTTATTCATTGTAGGATATTTTTTGTTAGGCAGGTACGCGTTTGTTGAAATGATAATATATTTTTTATCTATTGCTGTTACATATTTGAAAGTTTGCTCGTGTGAAAGAGACGCGGCGGTGAGTATTATGTTTAAATAACAATTAAAAAACGATTTAATGTGGTTTTATACTAAAACAGGTCAACAATTGTTTTTTTTTGTATTTTCTAAAAATTCTATAATTTACTTAGTAGTATATTGTGCAACTAGGGGGGAAAATGGCTTTTTTTTAAGCGAGGATTATGGTTGAGCACGAGTGGACGTACACGAGTGCTCAAATCATCATCCAAGTCTGAAAAAACGCTTTTCACCTGCGTTACACATCGTATTTGTTTAGTAAGTGTGTGAATAGGGCCTTTTTCATGCATGCAAAGGGAATGGGGAAATGGGCATTTCGAGTCGTTTACTAGACCTAAGAAATAAAAAATAAAAATTTTAAATTAAAACATTTTTAAAAATTAAAAATATGAAAAACAAATTGAAATTTTGAAAATAAATTATATTTTGAATAAGTAATCAAAATCCTGAAAAAAAATTAAAATTTTTTAAAATAATTCAAAATTTTGAAAAAGAAATCAAAATTTTAAAAATAATTCAAAATTTTGCGAGAAATTTAAATTTTGAAAAAAATTAAGTTTTGGAAAAATTTTGAAATAATTTTGAGAGCTTTTTAGTAACGGAAAGTAATTGGGAGTTTAAACATACCATGCGACCTCTACAGACTAGTGGCCTATACTTTTCTTTCCAAATATAAATTCCCTCCCGCTCTGTCAAAGACGCTCGGAATGCCCATTCGTTTTGCAAGCATGGAACAGGGCCTTTTTCACGCACGCGTTGAGAAAAATATTTCTTAATTAAATTTATTGGGTTGAACTGTGACAATAAAAGCAACAAGTATATAAATATTGAAGTAAAAAATGACAATAAAATAAAGGAAGAATTTTTATCTTACATATAGCATTGTCTTTTCGCCATAATTATAGTATTTTAATGTTCATGAAATTGAACTACTTCTTTATATATACTGATGTTATAAATGGAGACAAATTTTTTAGTAGGCATAAAAGCAAAAACGTATAAAAGTACAAGGTTTGAAATGTTCAGGTTAGACCCCTTAAAATTATTTCACTTTAATTCGTGTACATTGAAAATGCTCCTTTGAAAATTGTAGAAATATTTCAATGAAGCTCACCGCCGCGTCTTTTCACACGCCAATAATAGAGGTCCCGAAAAGGAAAAGAGCTGTATATCGCGACTTCGTCATGTAAGAATTATCTGACTCGCTAATTTTGAACAAAGCTCGAAAAGAAAATTTTATTTTAATAACTAATATGTGTAAATAAGTAATACCATTGTTTCGCAACTTTACATTGTGCTGAAATCAAATCTGTAGATTTTTTCTTTTAGTCTTTAAAGAGGGACGATTCGCGTCACCCAGACGACAATGCTACGTATATCCGTCAAGACCGCACTGCGCTCCCTTTTAATTAACCACGCATCCCAATTATCGCCAGCCGCGCAATGAACGGATCGTCCCGCGACTTTGCAGGTCATCGTCCGCGGGGACGCAGACTCGCGGTAGCCGAGGAGTCGGCGGCGCGAGCGGAGCCATCAGAGGCACGGCCGCGCGGCGCAGCGGCGGCAACCTCCCCGACTCCGAGGACTGCGACGAGGACGACGCTTCTTCGTCCTCCTCCTCTGAGGAAGAAGAGGACAGCGACGACGAGGGAGAAGAGGAAGAGGAAGCTTCGGAGTCCGTCAAAGAGGAGGAGGAGGAGGAGGAGGAGGAAGAGGACACGGAGGAAGAGGACACGGAGGACAAGTCGGGCGCGAGCTCCATCGACGAGAAGGACGCCCTGCACTGGCGGCGCACTCAGGCCACCGCGGCCTTTGACGTCGTCGACGAGGCTCGCCGAGAGGACGACGACGACGACGATTCCGTGGTAAAGTGCATTATAGCCTTGGAGCTGGGAGAGGAACTCTCGCTTGCTTTGCTTTTTCTCTTTATTGATCTCTCGGTGTTTTTGTTTTTCATGATGATGGGGGAGGGGGGAGGGTGGAGATTTTTGCCAATCAAGGCCTCGAGGGCGCTCGCCTGGCTTTCTACATTATAAAGAGGGCGGCTTTTATGTTTTGAGTTCATTCTTTTTTGTCATTACTTTTTTTTCATTCGGATTAATGAATGACTTTGTTCGCAGCGAGACACTTTCTGTATTGAAATAAGGTAGGTGCAGGTAGTGTGGCCAGCTTAAGGAACTTTCGATTCCCAGTAGATATATATCGGGGTTTCAGGCTTTGAAAACTATTAAGGCATGTTATTTGAATTTTTAACTTTAATAGGTACCTCGTGAGTTTTTTGCAAAAAAATGTACTCTGTGAATTTTAATTAAAGAAGCTGCAAGTAGTTAAAAATTGGCAAAAATACACTCTACGGCAAAAACTGGCATATCTATCTTAAAGTACGAAAAAAAGCTACAATTTTATTGCGCTAACAAAATTGGCTTCTTTGCATGCATGCACTGCTAAGAAATTAGAGTTTTAATGCTTTCGCGCGTAAACATGACACTATCTAATAATTAGAGGGCGGCAGTAGCGGAATCGCCGCACCTCTCAACATCTTTTAATAGAATACATGGACTGTAGGAGTTTCGGAACTCCAGAATAACGCATACAGAGAGATCTCGTATAGATGGCCACATTACCTGCATGTCCACATTACATGCACCCTCCTTATATACATTGAAAATAATTGATAGGTGTATATAGTCGTGTTCACGGTCACACGGTGTCATTTTGATCTTAAAAACTGTAAACAGTAACCATGCACCAACTATTTATTGTTTCAGACAAACGAATCGCTAAACGTTCTTCAAATTATATAAAATTTGAATCAAATTTTTTTCCACAAATGTTACTTCAAGTAATTTAAATAGAAGTTACAAATTTTTAAAATATATTTTCATTTATATTTTACATTGTTTAAAAAATGTTCAACTTAAAACAATATTTGGGTATTTGAGCGTTGAAAATTGAACTAATTTTAACTCTATTGTGGCCAGGGATAAAAGAAATTACTATGAATTAATTCGTTTTACATTCACAGTCTTATAGCAACGAAAACGATGAATCATCAGACTTTCGGGCTTTTTGGAAAGGCGACTGGAACGAAGACTTCATTCGCAAAGCTCAAGGTATTAATAAATATTTATATATTTTATTTTTAATATACCTAGAAATGTATTTACATCGATCAACAGTACTAGCAGTTAGGAATACTTGTATCTGTTACTACTGATGAGATACGAAAAGAACTACAGTAGAGGTCTACAATAGAGAGAATAAGTTCCTATAAGCTTTTACACTTGGAAAATAAAAAGAAAATAGTATGCGAATTATCACACCAATACACGATAAATGTATTTATAAAACATAAACATATTTCGAAAAAATTCATATTTTTTTTACTTTAGGGCTTTTCCAAATCATGACTTTCGGAAATTTTTGTGAACAAAAAATGCTAACCATTTTAAAGATTCAGAATGTGTTAATATATATTTGTCGAACAATGTAAAAACATTTTTTATATAATAAAATAAATCACTATATCTGAATTATTGACTTTCAATATAAAATAGTGAATATTCATTATTTCACGGTGAAAGTCCATGATTCAAATTAAAAATGCTACCGGAGAATGATATTGTGAACTCTAGTAGAGTGAACCAGACTCTCTCGCAAGCCCTATATACGATGAACTTTTCAAGGAACATTCATTCGTACTTGCCAGAGAAAATTGATGTGTTTAAAATATACCCCTTTACATCTCCTTAAAGATAGCATAAGTCTGATTTTTAAAAAGTATTAGCGAAAGCAATCTTAGCTCAAATCTACTATTACTCAAAATAGATTATAGACGATCTACGTCCATGTAACAAAGCAGCAATGCTTCTAAATCGCAATTTTGCTCACAGCAAAGATGATGCTGAAGTACATGGACAGGACGGCTGAGCCGTGCCAGGACTTTTACCAGTACGCCTGCGGCAATTGGGGCAAGTACAACCCCATACCCGAGGACAAGGCTGGCTTTGACACCTTCGAGACTCTCAGGGAATCCCTCGATGTCATACTTAGGCAGTTGCTCGAGGAGCCAGAACGCAAGGACGTGGAAGTTGAAAATAGCGCAATCGTGAAAGCGAAGAATCTCTTTCGCAGCTGCATGAATTACGGTAAGTGCACACGTGGGATTACTATTTGGCTTTGATTCACATAGCGTTTAGATATGATGTATCGATGACTGGTTGAACAGCTGTGTTGAAATTGTTCTTTATTTAAGAATAGAAAAATAAAAATCAATTTTAAAGGTGATGAGTCTTATCACTTTGAAAACTAAATTTATTGTGAAATTCGACGAAAACTACTCAGTGATATGTCTTTTCAAACGAGTAATTAATGTTTTATTCTGCCCTATAGGGCTGTATTGCCGAACTTTTACTACTGTTTTGGTGGGAAATAGTATATTGTGTATCAAGGGCAGAAAGTAGGTGATTACCGCGACTACGCATTGCAGGCCGAGCCGAGGTCACCCGAGCGGACCGAGGCGAGTCGAGGGATGTCGAGCGTTACCGAGGCAAGGGCTGCAACCAGCACAAGCGTTAATCTCCTTCCGCCCGTGGTACTCAACTGCTCGCGATACTTTTTGTCCTACCTGTACCGAAAGGATGATTTTTTATGCACGAGAAAGCATACTTTCGGTGCAGGCAGTACATAAAAATAGTTTTTTCCTTACTTAACGGGCTAATAGCTGATATTCTTATGACAGACTATGAAACTAAATAGGTGGCTTAATGGTCATCTGAAATCATCTACGCGACTGTATAAATGAATTTCGATTGGTTTCTCGCCTAGAAAATGTGTAAAATGGATCAAATTGAATACATAGACGAGAATGAAATAATGATGACTTGCTGCTTCCAATTCTATAGTCAAATTTACGACATTTCTCGACGTAAGTTGCAAGTTTGAAAGAAAGTACATTTCTTATCTCGGGCTCCCATGTTCAATTTCTATGAAACAATTTACTTTAATTTAATTTACACATCTTGTGGGCTAGAAACGAATCGACATTTATACGCGTGTGGTCGCTTCGAGACAGTGAAGGAGGTATAATGAGAAAGAGAGGCAGTGAGTAATCGCGTCTTGGTGGGCGGCCTAGAGATCTTGGAGCGTCGATCGGAGCGTCCGCTGCTGGAGCTGCTGAACGAGCTGGGCGGCTGGCCGATACTGCGCCGCGACTGGAACGTCGACCGATTCGACTGGCTGCTGCTCATGGCGCGGCTCAGGCTCTACAACAACGACATCCTCATCACCGAGTGGGTCGGCCCCGACATGAAGAACAGCGAGCGATACGTCATACAGGTTGCGATCCCTTTACTTTGTCTTCAATCTTTCATGCTATTGAGAAGAAACAATTTCTTTACAATAGTTTCTATCAAACAGATTTTATACATTCTTTTGTAAATGTCTGATTCTTGTTTAGTTTGATCAAAGTACACTCGGTTTGCCGACGAAGGATTACTTTCTTCAGCCTGTGAACGCGATCTACCTAATGGCCTACAAGAACTATTTAATTACTGTAGCTACTCTGTTAGGAGCGTCGGTCAGGACGGCGAGCATCCAAGCCGAGGAACTTATTCAATTCGAAATACAGCTTGCAAACGTAAAGTATACTTAAAACTCCGAGAAATATTTAAACTAAACAATCAAATGTAATATTGTCAAATAATTTGATGAAAGTATAGGGCAAAGAATAGAAGCAATGTACTAAACAAGTCTTGCTTTATTATAACTAATTGGTATAACAAGTAATAGAGACCAAACCACGCATACCGGAGCTACCTGTAGAGACGCTACTCGTTCATTACGTAACACGCGATAACTTACGCTAATCAAAATAGATACTAAATATAGTAGCGCGAATACTTGAGTGTAATTTAAATAATTAATTGAACATAAGCTAACAGAAATACATCATAATTAATAACATTGTTATGAAATTCAAGTACCTAAAAATCGGAACGTTATAATTTCTGAAGTTATTTTTCCTTCTTCGCAGATCACCATATCCTCCCATGAGAGACGCAACATTTCGGATTTGTACAAGAGCATGACACTGAACGAATTGCATCGGATGATACCTCAGATAGATTGGCATCGATATCTATCCATCGTGCTGTCACGAAACGTAAACTACTCGGAGCGGGTGGTAGTTTTTGCTGCCAAATATCTGCAGGACCTGGTAAGACTTCTATCATACACATCGCCAAGGTGAGTAATGCTATTTTAAACAATATTCGAATCAATCGTTTTACTATTATTAAAAACGATAATTTATAATATTTTTAAAGTCGCTACATAATTAACTCACAAACAACGCACTATTTTATAGGCAATCAAAGGTTATAGTCCCCTAGCTTTTGTTAATTTTGTTTCCTTTTTAAAATTCAA
Organism: Gastracanthus pulcherrimus; assembly: GCA_949152435.1. Lineage (NCBI taxonomy): Eukaryota > Metazoa > Arthropoda > Insecta > Hymenoptera > Pteromalidae > Gastracanthus > Gastracanthus pulcherrimus. The sequence continues at coordinate 39,830,982 of OX424573.1, forward strand.
AAAATTACTTGTTGTTTTAAGATCTTAACTATCTGAACAAATGCTGATCAAAAAATAAATTTTGTATTCTTCCCTATAGAACTTAAATTATTTATGTTTCATTAAGAAAATGCTAAATTATTTTTTCTAGGTATGAGGGATAATATGATTCGCTTTGGAAAACAATAAAACTTTATACACCAAATTGAAATATTGTTTTTTAAACATGTATTAATCATTTTAGAATCAAGAAAAACATGTTGTTAACGCACTGAAGAGTGAAGACAATAAGTTCCTTTATGCTTTCAGAACGGTAGCTAATTATCTACTTTGGCGCTTTGTACGGCATCGGGTGAACAATCTGGATGATAGATTCCAAGAGGCCAAGGAAATGTTCTACTACATTCTCTTCGGAAGAGAAAAGTCGCCTCCTCGATGGAAGAACTGCGTAGCGCAAGTGAACTCAAATATGGGAATGGCAGTCGGCTCGATTTTCGTCAGAAAGTATTTTGACGAGAAGAGCAAAAACGACGTAATTAATTATGTATTTTTTATACATAGTTTGAAAGAGTGATAAAGAGTCCATTTTACTATTTTAATAATTCAGAAACGACAACGAATACATCGAAATTTAGCGATTAACGCTAAAGTCTGACCAATTCGCACTAGTACTACTTATCACTCATCAGAAAGTCGAGTTTTACTACGAACGTATTCCTTTAAATTTTAATTTTCATTCGAAATCACTAAATATTACTTATTAATTATCTAAAAACTTTTGAAACAGAATTAATGAGCTATCTATTAATTCTGTTTCAAACTATGTAAGGTAATTGTACTCAATATAGCCCACCCCGATATCTCGATTACGCTATAGTTCGGTCTCGTCATTAGCGTGTATCAGATATCCTAACATCTAGTCAGTTTTTATATCGCACTTGACCAATTAGAAAGCACAAAGGTGTATAACATAGTCCTAGAACAATGCTATAACAACTCAAAATTCTATATTATTATAAAACCAAGCTAGTAACGTAATTTTGTCATGAAGTAAAAATGTTGCACATGAATTTTATTGTTATATTATAGCTTTTCAATCTTATTCAATCAATTTTTGAAGGATATAAAGTACTTTCATGTTCATTCGAGTGGTCGTAGTCTTGTTCTGGAGATGCGATATTATAATTAAACAAGTACATATATACTAATTAAGGGTGCTATTCAATATTAGTGTTGCTCTAGTGCACAATATACTTAATTAAATTTAGATGATTGCTTCTAACAGCAAATTGTAGACGAGGTTTTTAGAGTGTCTCATACACTCTTTAACAAAAAATCTATATTTATCAGAACAGCAGAAACAACTACTCTGCGGGCAAATACCCCTCCCAGCATTGGATTACACTGTTAATTCATAAAATATGTAAATATAATTAGCATTGAAAATTCAAACATTTTTCGTATTTATCCTGCAAGTTTCTCGTAAACTTGTTATACGGATAAAAATGGTACGTATTTAGAGTGTTTCATACACTCTATAATAAAAATCTACTATATTCATTTGAACAACAGAAACAACTACTCTGCGTGCAAATACCCCTCCCAGCATTGGATTACACTGTTAATTCATAAAATATGTAAAGTTTAACCTTTTAATATAACCTTTAGAACTACAGTAAAAAAGTGAAACTGTTTATATTATTATATATAAAAATTTTTATTATATTTTAATTTTATTATTTAATAATGATAATAATAGATATTGTAATTAAAAATGAAATCATACAACTTGAATAATTTAGAAGATACTTATATCCAAAATGAATTCTATCAAATTAAAATATTATCCGTAAAGTGGCTGTCTTATAGTCGCTGGAAAAGCAAAGAGGGGCAAAAGCGCGCACACATGTGCGAAAGAGAATACAGGGATTTTATGGGCCTTTTTATTTTTGTTTTGCTGCCGCGCGCGGATGACAAAGTCTTTCTCGACTTCATCATACTGATGAGGCCTACAGGCAGTCTTGAGGTCGAAACGCTTTTAATCTTTACATTTATAATATTAAAGGACCTATATATTTCTTGCTTTGAAGAGGTAGACTCTTCTCTGTAAGAATGAGCCTTACATATAAATACAGTGAAAAACTAATAATACGATGTAATAGGTTTAACAGAAACCTACTTTAAAATGGTTTTCCCTTTATTGCTAAAAAGAAATTTCAATTTGCAGGATAAATACAAAAAATGTTTTGGTTTTTAATGTTAAATTAAATCTACATATTTTATGAATTAACAGTTTAATTCAATGCTGGGAGGGATATTTGCCCGCGGAGTAGTTGTTTCTGTTGTTTAAATGAATGTAGTAGATTTTTATTAAAGAGTGTATGAAACACTCTAAATACGTAACATTTTTTATCCGTTTAACAAGTTTACGAGAAACTTGAAGGATAAATATGAAAAATGTTTGAATTTTCAATGCTAATTACATTTACATATTTTATGAATTAACAGTGTAATCCAATGCTGGGAGGGGTATTTGCCCACAGAGTAGTTGTTTTTGTTGTTCTGATAAATATAGTAGATTTTTTTATAAAGAGTGTATGAGTCACTCTAAAAACCTCGTCTACAATTTGCTGTTAGAAGCAATCATTTAAATTTTATCAAAGATAGATGTTCAAATCATTTTTAAGAAACGAGTGTTCGTATTAACATCGTACAAACATTCCAATAAATACTTAATTAACTTTCGCATAATTTTTTGCCATCCCACTATTTGCCTTTATATTCTAAAATGATACTTGTTCTTGCAGCTCCAGTGTATCTAATATGATTCATCATTGTTATAGAAGCTTTCAAACACAAAAATCTACACCTATCATTAAGCGTTTGGTAATAGTAACCAAATTTTCAAGATCTTATATTAAGCAAAAGAATAAAATATAATTTAATTTTTGTTAAATTAACATTAATATTTCAAAATAATTTCAAAACAAATTAGGAGGGGGGCATGGACTTGTGTGCTGCAATTAAATAACTTGGGAGGAGTTGGTCCGTATTGATTATACATGCACTTAATATAGTCCATTTGTACTTTTCTCAAATCTCTATTACCGATTTAAAAATTATAGAAAATTTTAATTCATTTTTGCTTTTTTAATTTCTTCAGTACGTTAAATCAATTTGTTAGTAATAAAATGTTGTGTCTAGCAAAATTTAGAAAAACGTCCAAGCTTCTCAGGGTAATAAACCGAGATATCTTGACCGTGTGAGTACATACAACGTCTCAAATTGAAGCTAAGTAATACGCAGATTTCGAAGTTTTCGTTCCGTTGCAAAACATGGTTATAGACTTTGCACTCGATTAAACTCGAATGTGCAAAAACAAATGAGTTTGCAGGAGGGTTCATTAAAGTTAGATGGGTCAAATTACCTTATATACATCTATAAACTACATAACTCTATCAATCATCGCTCCATCATCAAATGAAACAATGTAAACTGTAACTTATAGAGTTACTTCGCGCACTCCACGTATAACGTCATTACGAAAAGTTGAAAAAAAAATGTATCCCTTGTGTGCCGTCAGACGCTGTACATGACTCACGAGATCCAGCGGGCGTTCCGGGAGCTGCTGAACCAGACGAGCTGGCTGGACCCGCTGACGAAGCGCGTCGCCAGCGAGAAGGTCGAGGCGATGCAGCTGCGCATCGGTTATCCGAACTTCATACTACAGGGACGCGAGCTCGACGAGTGCTACAGAGACGTAAGCGTGCAAGCGATTCCCATTACCTCGTTCAATTCTTTCGTATCTTTCTATAAATTATTTAACACGATGCTTCTGAATTGAGTGTTTTAAATGCATCGATACTTTCATAGTTGATAATTATGACGGCTATATTATCGAAACTTTCCTGCACAACTTGCTGGATCTTCTTAAGCGACGTATAACCGACGAACAGGTTACTGCTTTCTCTCGCGCAGGTGGCCATCGATCCAAACCGATACTTTGAGAACACCCTGAACATACTGCGCCACTTGACGAGGATCGAGCAGAACAGGCTGGGCGGTCCGGTCGACAAGACTCTGTGGATCACCGCGCCGGCCATCGTTAATGCCTACTACAATCGCATTAAGAATCAGATAAGTGAGTATTCTTGTGGTTATTGGTACTTCATTCAAAAAGGTTTCGAAGTAAACATTTCACTCTCAGTAGAGAGTAGTGAATATGATTTTATCGGTCTAAGAAAGCGCTTTGAACAATACTTAGAAAAACAAATAAATAAATAAAAGCTGAAACTGCTACAAGGGGAATATCAGGGTTAATTTGTTCAATACGAATATCCTTGAGCTCACTTTGTTAAAAATGTATGCATAATAATGTAAATGACAAATGTAAGCAGGTATATACATTACGTTACTTAAATATAATGTACACGTGCATTGAAAGTACATATATTAATTTCCTATGCAATTTTATGCATATTCGCATTCTACTTCTTGTTTGTACACTCGACGAACATTTATTCGAATCGAACGTTTGAAATCGTGCCATCTTATAGGTTAATTCCTGTGAAGCGGACAATCTCATTGGAGCACTTTAAAAACGTTCGATCCGAATATGTGTCCATCGAGTGTACATAAATATACTAGCCTACATTAAATGTAATGATTATTCGTTTTATACTTAGTTCTCATATGTCAGAATCAGAAGAAATTTAAGTGCACAAATTAGCTCCGTTCATGCTTACGTTTGTTGTTCTTCCAATCTCGGGGATGATCTACTTAGAACTCGGACAATGTTACTTCAATCTCTAGACTTTAGATTTTCTCTATACATATGATCTGTATAATTTGTATACAATGAGTAAAGGAAAGCCCGTTGCTCCTATTCAAAAGTAAAGACAATTTAAAAGAAATTTCAGTCCAATGTATCGCTTTGCTTAACAGTGTTCCCAGCGGGCATACTGCAGCCGCCGTTCTACCACCGATACTTTCCGCGCAGCCTGAACTACGGTGGCATCGGCGTAGTGATCGGCCACGAGATCACCCACGGCTTCGACAACACGGGCCGGCTCTTCGACAAGGACGGCAATCTCCATCGATGGTGGAGCGAGGGGGCGATCAAAGAGTTCGATCAGAGGGCCTCTTGTCTTGTCGGTCAGTTTATTATGCGAATGCGATAAGAATTGACGTTCTTTCTTTATTTGTGAAATTACTATAGGAATTATTCCACGTCAACTGTACACGAGGTAGCATGGCTCCTGTCTATTATGTTGGTGTAAGCATTTCTTAAAATAAAATACTTTACCAAGATTCAGCCATTATCAAATTTGCTTGTCGTCTCCAGAGCTGTTTAAAAGTTTTTCTCTTTTTGGAATAATTTCTTTAAAAACGTTTTTAGTTTAAAATCAAGTAAAACGCTCTCTTTTAAGATTAAAATCCGCTTAACCAATATCCTATAGACATGACTCTACTAGCAAACACCTGGTACTAAGTGGCCGTGGAATTACATATGGAGAAGATTCGTCTATAATTGGATAGCACCCAGTATTGAACAGTATAGTAATTTTGAATACTTTCCAAAAACGCACTCAGGCTTGGCTTGGTGTCCCACCTATTCTTTTTGACATTTACATTATTTCTCAATCTCCCAGAATATTGACGAATAAATAATCCACATTGAAAAAGATATTATTAATTACTAATTGTAGTTTAATTACATATAATTACATATAAATAGACAAATTGCAAATAAAGTTAGAAATAATTAAATTATAAATATACAACTTGCTTATAAAAATGGTACTTCTTTAAAAAAAAATTATTTAAGGTTTCCTTTTTAAAAAAGTAGGACACAACATAGGTTTTGGTTTTTTGGCTCTCTGAATTCGAATCTGCAGTGTAAACTTAAGAATTTAAAAAATCAAAGATGACAGATTTAATTTTTTCTGTTTTCTTTTCTTATATCACGAAATTTGATACTTAAACCCTTAATTATGTACCCCTGTTTGAATATCGAGATACGCATTTACTTTAATGAACCCAATGCTAGTGCATCGATAAACTTATGATTTTAAAATAGCATTTTGCATTTTTTAATTTTTAATCTCCGTGTATGGCTAATTTTAATCTTGAAAGTGGGTTCACCCAGTAGTGAAATAAAAATTCCCAAATAAATATAATTAATTACTGTAAAGAGAGTATTTGACACAAAACTAAATTTTAAATAAAAATAGCAAATTCTTTGTAAATTATTAAACAAATTCCAAATCGCATAAATGAATGATAAAAGTAATTAATAATTCTTTCCAAGCAATCAGCATATATAATACTTATCAACATGCAAATAATTCTTCTTTCCAGATCAGTACAGCAAGTACGTAATGAAGGAAGTTGCGATGCAGGTCGACGGGGTCAACACGCAGGGCGAGAACATCGCCGACAACGGCGGTGTAAAGCAAGCCTTCAGAGTAAGTATAAGCCACTTAAGAGAATAATTAAAAAAAAACAATAAAAATTCACTAATCGAACGTACTGCGTCAGGCGTACGAGAAGTGGCTGTCGGAGAACGAGGACGCGAAGGAGAATCTGCCCGGCGTCGAGGCCAACGGTCGTCAGCTCTTCTTCCTGAACTTCGCGCAGGTCTGGTGCGGCGCGATGCGGCCCGAGGCCTTGAAGAACAACCTCAAGAAGGCCATACACTCGCCGGGCAGGTACCGAGTGATCGGCGCCCTCTCCAACTTCGAGGAGTTCGCCAAGAACTTCAACTGCCCGCTCGGCAGCCCCATGAATCCCGAGAAAAAGTGCCTAGTCTGGTGATCATTGCGCTGACGCGCGCCCGAGCTGGATAAACGATTATATGCTGTTTCGTCTGTGCCTTATATAGATAAACTTGGGGGGCACGAACTGGGAATCGTTGTGAGGATAAGCTTTCTTAAGCTTAATATCATCAAGAATATAGTCAAATAATACGTTAGAGTAACTCGTACGAGAATTGAGTGAAGAATCGAGAAAGCAATCCTTCCAAAAATCCACGAAGCAAACCACCAGACTTTACCTTATACATTTTTACCGCGCAGTTTCTAGGCATTTTCTTTCTTAATAGGACACCCCTACTAAAAAAAGAAAACAGGTGACTATCGCCTGATTCTTTTCTCCATGGCCGAATGCAGCTTCAATCGCACAAAGACAAGAACGACACCACTCTTTGTAATAAACGTTCCTCCTTTATTATCATTATTAAAGCTTAGTTTAAAAAATTAAAAAAGAAAACAACCATCGAATTCTCTCTCTCTCTCTGCTACGAAGTCGCCAACTCGCTAGGCAGTCTTCTCCTTGAGGCCGATGATGCGACGCGCCCGCGCCACGATGGACAGCAGGTAGCCCTGCTTCTCGATGCGCTTGAGCACGAGCCTCTTGGTCGAGATGTTGTGGAGGGGGCCAAAGGCCAGGGCCACAGCCGTGCACGCCAGGCAGATCACGTTGTACGGCATGCTGAAGTCCGGCGTCGGCAGGCTTATCAGCAGGGTCTCCGTGCGCAGCTGCACCAGGTAGCCCTCGCGCGTCGCGTTGAAGCTGCACGACACATTGGGACTTTCTCATTTTTGCTTTGTCGTCGGCGGTGAATTTTTCGTTCGAGACAATTGTCGAGATTTTACTTTTCAGGGAGTATATAACTAGTGTAACGGGCGTTTTCTATTTGGTTGTTGTGTTTGTGGAGTTTTAATTCAAGTAATTACGAATTTGTTTGATTTTAAATGATCGAAATTGAATTGTAGTGGAACACTTGGAAATAGCGTATGACAAAAATCATGGCTGCTATGATTTGTCATTCGTTCTACTTGTAGAAAAAAAAATCACAATAATTGTTATTTAGCATGAGTTTGCTGTAACAAGTGACAGGTATCATAATGAAAAAAGAGGTTTTTATTAATATTTTTAATTTTCAATGTTACGCTCCTTGCTATAGCCAAACTCATGCTAATTAAATATGATTTGAATTTTTTACTTTAGATAAGCAGGGCAGGCCAAATCATGGACACTTTGAACTACAATTTTTTCTTCCTAGTACTCTACTACAGTTACTTTTAATTTTTTTTAATAGAAAAAATTTGTAATTACTCTTGGAATATTTATAATATTATAGAAAAAAAGCAGTACCAACAACTTTTATTGATTTTTGCCAATAATTCGCAAATAAGCCAACAAAAACTACCTGTTACACTAGAATATCCCTTAAGTATTGTTAGAGACCAAATTTAAAATAAGAGTTTTTCATTCTGTCAATGCGATTTTTTGCGAAATGTTGTAACGATTTAAATATAAATAGAACATTAAACAACGTGATGCAAGTGTAGATTTCCTACTAAATTTATATTTATGCTGAAGCATAAAAAATCTGTATACTATGTGCGTATGTAAAATAACTTAAATAATTTGAAATTAAATCATTTTATAAGTAATAAAGGAGGTGCCTTTCATTAAAATTGTCTTTTCTAATATACCTAAATTCATAGATGAAAAGTACTTACATCGAAGTTATTGTACTACCATCTTGCGGCAAAGCAGTGTAATTCCTAGCAATAGGAAGCAATGCAGTAATAATAGCAGGTCCCATGTAAAAACCGTGATTCGCATCAGGCGGATATTCCTGCCACTTTAGGAACATATAATCTACATCCACTGAAAATTTGGTCACCGAACGGGGTGGCAAACGTAATACAAGTTCTAAATAATACGGCTGCTTTCTCTCCTTTCCAGGAATGTATCGTTGAGCCACTGCAAAAATATTTAAATATATGCAATAAAAAACAAGTTAGAGTAAAAAATTAGTTATTTTATACACAAATATCTTATATTTACATGGCCGAATCTCTTCACCATTGCGAGATATTTTCATGGAATGTAAGTAGAGTGGAAGATACCAAGGTACATTTTCTAACAAAACAATGTCCAATGGCTGCCAATGGTTGTTATAAAGCTTTGTTACCAGTGATCCTTTTTCTTGTCCGTATCCTATGTTACAGCCAAAATTAATAATTGAAAATATTTTGCGTAAAATTATTCAATATACTTATTATAAAACTACAGATTTATAATGGCAAAGAAGAAAAACTCAAGTGGCTTTGACAAATTTTGAATCTGTATCTATAAAATGAATCTGATGTATTTACCAATTATATATCTATTTGCATAAAGAATAGATGGATATTTGAGGCCGGAAGACTTTTGTAAGCTGTGCACAGTAGCTATGCTGAGTGCTCCATCGACTGTTCTTGATCGCACATCATAAATTGCAAATTTATTTTCTTGTCCACCTCTGAGACTTAAAGTTGTCACATCTGGTTGAGGTGCGAGTTTAAATACACGAGAAGTGCCATTGTTAGTGAGATCAACATAAATGTTACTCAATGTGGCAAGTGGACAAGCACCTCTCAATCCTATACCAAAGAGTTTACGAGTAGACCAGTCCTAAAAATGTAAGTAATAACAAGAGAAAAATAAAAATTTTATGATTTGTACTTAAAAGGTATTATTAAAATATATTTACCTCTGTATCAAATGTTACAGTATCATATACCAAGGAAACAGTTTGTCTAAGCTCAAGAGATAATTTATTGCATTCTGTATTACGACACACTGAACGAAAATGAATGCCAATAGAATGATAGTTTGTGTTATGAATATGTGCTGAATTTAATAACGTTGCAAGTCCTTTCTGTAAAAATACATTTTTTCAATAAAATATAGTAAGAAATATTGTTATACATATGAATACAATTTGTAAGACAATATGTGTTATACTCTTGAATCACAGGGTAGGAGTTTCTTAAATGGAGTTAAATTTTCTGTACATGCGGTTTCTCGAGGTAATGACGAATACCGTAAATGACTAGAATTAGCTACTTGTGCTACAGCACCAGTAGGCCTAAAACTAAATTCTGGTGAAAGACTATTTGAAGGATTGACAAAGTTTAATGAAGCACACAATAACCCAGAAAGTGCATTTGTTAAACCTTTCCATTCTTGTTCAACACTAAAAAATTAATAAAATAATTCTATTAACATTTTCTAACTATTAACTATAAGCATTTAAACAAGTATGAAAATTCATAAAGATCAATACATACTCTGTGACATTGCTATTAAACCAGGCAGAAATTTCAGTCCCAGGTCCAGCACTGTAAAATGGATACCCATACTTTTCATAATTCCAAAGGCCTTCAGTCAAAGTAATGTGCAGTTCATCAACATAATGCCTACCAATAATCTCTGCCAATCCTCGGGGAAATAAGTGCGTATGTTTTACTGATTTAGATAAAAGTGAAAAAATTGATTAACTACTAAACTATTGATAAATCAATAGAATTAATAATAAAATTGGTTTTACATACATGTAGCTGCATTGTTTTGAGCTTCCCACAAAGTTGTAAATTGAAAGTAAGCATAAACATAACCATTTGGTAAAGGCTTTAGCATTAATTCTTCATCAAATGTATCGATTTGTGCTTGTGACAAAGAAAATAAACCAAGGAAGGTGAAACACAACAATATTTTTTGCAAATAAGCCATTTTTGCACCTGATAGATGGACATTAAAAACATATGAAGTTTATTTACAATGACTAATACACCTAAAACAGTATTTAAAAATGTTACACAAGCAACACAAGTTATTTATTTTTAAAGTGTAATGTTTACCTTTTTAGTCATAACAAGAAAAAGTTTATGATTTTTATTTTCATTTTGTATTTACAATCAATTTATTTATACATTAGTTTGACATAAAAAACTTAAAAATCAGAGTCGGTGGTCGGATATATTTGTATGCATAAGGTTAAATCCTCATGAAGACGCCATATTGGAAATAAGGCGTGGCTTATTTTGAATTTCATGAAAATATTTTACCTAATTCTTTAATATAAAATGAACTACAACAATAAATAATAATAACATTAATGTAACATCAATGCAATGTAATCAAAATTAAATATTTACATACAATAACATAATATGATACAAATTAAACATAGGATACTATAAAGATACAAATAATGTTTAAAATCTGGTTTTTTTACCCCCTTATTTATTACAATCACATTTTTCATGTAGATTATCTGCATATTCTTATTTACAAAATTGAGAAAGTACACCAAAGAACTTATGTTACTAATTTTTAACTTAACAATTATCGAACATAACAAAAGCAAGGCTTTGGTAAAGGGCTAATACCAAAACCCCTACAGGGGGTATAGGGTAGGATACCCAGAAAAGAAGAAAAAAAAAGAAAGGCTATTATATCAAATAACAATATACTTCATATCTCTTAAGTGTTGCGCTTGATTTTATTAAAAATAATTCGTTAATAAAACAAATACTTTGTTTTTCAAGTATTTTCAAAATCCCATTGACAGCTTTCGAGATCAAGATTTCCTAGTTCAGTAGCAATTGCTGTAGTTTGGTCTCCTACATGAATATAAATAAATTAAGTTATTTTAAATTTATGAATGTTATTTTATTTTTTACTGTCTATAATAATTTAGGTCCTTACCTAGAGTTTCCACAAATCGTTCATTTAAAGGTTTTATATGCTTAAGAATATTGAGCAGAGTGGTATCAGCTTTTCTGCACTGTTTGAAAAATGAGTGAGCTAGAAGTTGACTGATTCCTGGACGATTACTTGGATCACATTGGAGACAGAGTTCAGTAATAGCATGAAATGGTTCTGAAAATCTACGTGTTGCCATTACTTCATTATTTTTCGTAGGATTTTCTTCGTTTGCTTCAACTTCAGCTAAAAATGTAACTAGTTTATAATTCCTATAATGTTTCACATATTTAGTGACTTATTAAAATAGTTAAATTATACAATTACATTCTTCAACATCCATTACATCAACTGGAAATGTAGATCTATCGATAATGTGAGGGGTACAACCTCGAACTTTTTCAGTCAACATTAAGGTATCTGGCACATCGGAAAAAGGTACTACACCATTAGCTAATTCACAGATCGTCATCCCAAGACTATATATATCTGATTTTTCATTATAACCACGAAGATCTTGCTGAAGTAATTCTGGACTGAGCCATTTAAGATTGTTTGTACTTGACGTTGGAAAAGCATAGATAGTTCGTTGCCATTTACCACTTGTAACTACTTCACAAGAATAACGCATACCACAAATACAAGCTTGTCCTCGTGCAGAAATAAGAATATGACTTGCTCTTAATGCCCTGAATAAAATGTTAAGTAAAATCATACATTAATAAGTAAATTACTTTCTCAAATTTTACTTCTTAAATTATATTTGTCAGATTCAGATTTCTTTTGATAGTTTTAAAAACTTTGTGATTGAAAAATTTACCTATGTATTAACCCTTTCTTATGTATATAATCGAGTCCATGTAAAACATCCTTTACAATAAATGCAATAGCAAGTTCTGGAAAACCTTCGTTGAAGTGTTCTTTAAGTAAATTACTACATGAGCCATAACTCATAAGAGGTGAAATAACATATATATCATGACCAGATACAAAAGCATTGAGGTATGGAAGAACATTGGGATGTTGTAATTGTCGCGTAGTTACTATCTCTTGTTGGATAAGGCAATAATCTTCAGGATCTTTATCATCAATGAAGTACTTTTTAATAACAACGCAAGTATTTGTTGTTTTGTGCAAAGCTAAATGAACAGTTCCTGTTCCACTACTAGAAACACCTAAAATTAAATTATTTTCAAGTCATTAATAATTGTGTATTTTTCTAGTTCGCAAATTTTATAGTTCACTTACCTAAAGCCATTCCATTGGTATAACTATTTAGATTAATATCATACATCTTGAAGATATTTATTTTGTAAAGATCACAAATAGCTATAAATACTTTTATTTTTAACAAAAATAAATTTTGTTGGCATATTCAATTAAAAAATGCAAAAATTAAGGTGTATTTTATATTTCAGTCTGCATTTTTTCTTGACAGTGATGTAGTTTTTATTTACTAAATTATAACCTTAGAACATTGCCAATAAAGTTTAAATGCATAAAAATTAAATACAATATAAAACTTTTTGGATTGATTTACAGAAAAAGCCATTAAAATTGGATTACTTGAATTGCGTATTTTTACTTTTTACTTTTTCTATAAAATATCAACTGTTATTGTTGAATCCCGTACGAAAACAAAACCTCTATTTGAAACTAACATAACCTCTATAAATTTAAAAATATTGTTGCACACATATATAAACCTAAATTTAAAATATTTTCGTATAATATCCTACAACAGTTTCGTAAGGAAGGTTAAATTATGAAAACAGAATTATCTAAAATGAAATAAAAAAGAAAATTCAACAATTCTCTTTTATACTAATTAATTAAATGAATATTTGTTATATTTTAAATATTCAAAGGAAAGTTTAAATAAAACAAATATTTTCGATGTTCTTGATTGCCATTTATTAGAATTTTTTAATTAAAACAGAAGTATATAATTATATAATTTTTATTTTTAATAAAATTGACTAAAGTAACAACAATACCTATATATATATATATATATATATATATTATATTTGATATAATCTTCATTAATCATAAAATGTATTTATAATAGATGACAGTTCAGTCAAGACACAATTATCACGTTAATAAATAAAACGATATGGCTTTATATTGAAAGTTTATAATTTTTTCTTCAATCTACTCCATCAGAAAATTTTATAAAGTATCAAACACTTTTAACAGTCTCATTGATTTCTAATTTGATCTCATATATAGAATTCAAACAAAAATTACCGTACTCTCTACATTGATGTAAGCTAATGACACTTTCTGAAGTATAACTTTATAGTCTATATAAATTCGTTATTTGTCTTCTGAAGTGATTACTTGTAGTAACAATGACCGATTAAAGGACAAATTTCTATTCTAAAATTTATATAAAAAATATTAGAATAATTTAAGTTTAAAATAAGTTAATAAAAAGTTATGTTTTTTAATAGGTATCAAAAAATTTGTGCTTTTGGAAGCATTTGAAAAATCTTTAAAATTAAAAAATTGTATTGGAAGCGATAAGCTTTTTTGTTTTTAATTAAAGAAAGTTTTTATCTACTTGTACACATATTAGATAATAGTTTAAATATAAACCAAACAAGATAATTGAAATTCTGCAAAGATTATGTATGAAGAATGAAGTGTCCTTTGAAAAACTGTGCTTTAGTAGCGTGACATTACTCTCAATAGATTTCTAGTAAAGTTTTGTCTAAATTCGTAGAATTCTTCTATCTTAGAAGTATTATAAATTCAGCGTTGATAATAACTGACGGCCAGTTTCCATCAATAAAGACTTTACATGTTCAGCGTGAACAATCTGACCACAGACTTCCGTGTAGCGCTGAAATGCTTCATCATCATCTTTAGGTAGAATGTAGTGTAATGATTTTAAAGGCAAAACTTCAGCTGCATATTTCAATGTTTCTGAAAAATAAGTATATATTAAACGTACATTATTTTTATAAATTATATAGGTACTATTGACATTATTTTACCTATCATGGTCTGCTCAAAGAAGAGATGTGATTCTTGACTAGAATTATTTTTTGCGATTTTCTGTTGCAGTAAATCAACAAGCAATTTCCATTCTGTTTCTTTGGTATACATATCCTACAATCACAAAAATATATAATATAATAAAAATATAATAAAACAAATATAAGAATACAGAAACAAAATTATATGTATATGTCAAGCACTTAGGTAGCACTAGTACCTAGCCATGTGTACTTAAATATGATTCTTTTATTGACGAAACTCTTATCAACTATCCAAATTCGTATTTTTTTCTACTTCAATCCTGTGATATCCTCCATAGACCAAATTTAAAAAAAAAGAAAATATGAATCTGTATATTACGATCTTTGTATTGAAGACGAATCTCTGATCAAAAACTATTCAAATTTAAAAAAAAACTATTCGAATTTGGGCACTTTTGTCAAATATTTTTTTAATGCTTAAATTTGTCTTTAAGACAAAGACTTTTTCCCAGATTGTTATGTTTTATTCAATCATCTCACTTTTTAAAACAATAAAATTAATAATTATTAAAAAGTATATTTTGAAAGTAGAATTAATTACCTTCAATTCCCGTTTTGTAAATATTTTTTACGACTTCTTTTTGTTAATTCTATAGCCATATGAAATTGAGCATGTTCGCGACATTTGGAAAGAATACCGATATTCAGTTAATAGCGTACTTTTGTAGATTATGATATAATTTATTTGTAAACTATAAGAACTTTTACGAATTCTTGAAATCTGAAGAAGATATATGTAAAAATTTGAAAACGATTTGATGCCACTTCGACCGGCATCAATTGATCTTTTAACGCTGTAGCGTCTATTCAAAATACAAAAGGAATACATTGGCTTAGGCTCTTTATCATTTTTCACGAATGCTGATCAAGAAATATATTTTTATTCTTCCCTTTTGCACGGTTTTTAGTTAATCGTAAATTCATTAAACTCGGGAACTTGCTGGTTACTTCTTGCTTACCTTAAAAACACCTTATAACGCTGCTGGGTTTAGTGTACACAATTTATTGTGTTAACTAACAGAAACGATAATACGATCACGTCTTTGTGCTTTTGTAGCTACACGTAAACATGAAGTTAACAACTACAGTGATTAAATAGAAACTAAAACACTGCGAAAAAATCTATCTTGAAAATGATGTTAAGCATTTAAATATGTAATCGTAAAAATATTCGACAAGCACCAAATTAAGCTTTCTTGGTCTACTTTGAAATCCATTACTTATATATTTTGTACGACCCGTAATATCCGAAATATAACGAGTTAAAACATCGATATTTAATTTTAAACTGTTTAAAAAATTTGTTCACGTAACTGTACACTATAAGTATGTCAATACCTTGGCGTATTGCAAAACTGCTTGTGGACACTTCTCCATCAACATGTGAGTGACAGTATCCGTATTTCGGTTGCACAGAGTGCGAAAAGCCAAGCTCCCGTCCACATCCTCGGCGTCGAGAAACTGCTCGACTTCCTGCAGACACTCGGCCGGCAAGAAGTCGCTTGCCATGAGCGCCTGCAGCTTCAGAACTTCGATGCGCACCGCCTTGTCGTTCTCCGCGTTATTCAATCTCGAAAATTCATCCATATCCACGGCATTCATAATCTTCTGATAATCCTTCGAGCACGGCGGCATCCTATCCAAGTACTTTGGTCTCTGACTTTCGAAGAGGTACGCGTCCTCGTCTAGCCATTCCCCGCTCGTCGGGGGTTCCTCTCTCTTGTAAATTTTAGACTGCATTAATTTACCCAAGTAAGATCGCACGAGGATCTTGAAAGCTTCGATAAGGGCAAAGTCATAGCTGATGTCGTTCTTATCTTGTAGTTTGGAGAAATAAGTGTGGAGGTATGTTTCTAAAAATTGCTGCAAGGCAGCTGCTGCATCGTGACCATCTCTTCCGACTCTCGATGGTAGATATTCTAGGAAAACCTATAAAATCGAAAAGAATCGTCAATGTAGGTACTTTATGTTTATAATCTTAAACAATAAAAAACAATTTTTTTTAAACAATAGAACTTGATCGATTATTTTTCACTACACTTATAAACTCCAAACATTTTTTTATACGAATAAGTCCTGCTTGGAGCATATTCATAATCTAGAAAATAAATACTATGTATGAGACGTCCTTGAAACTTTCCAATAAGCTTGCTCTAAAAGACAGGTTTCAATTAACAAAAATGTACTATTCCAAAACGTTCTATGTATTTTAAACCAAAAATTAAAATTTTGTAATTTCTTTTTATTTTTTATTAAATTTTATTTAATTTTGTTATATTTTGACATAGGAACATGATATATGCAGTATAAATATCATTAAAATTAAAATACTATGCTAATTATCCCGACGCAAAAATTCCTCTTTCATTATTTATAACTCAAGTAATTTGGCATTTTCCCATGTGAAAGAAAAGAAAAATGATAGTTTGTATTTCATTGTTTAATTTAAAATAATATGACGTCATGGAAATTTCGAAAACTTGTAAAAACAATTGTAAAAAGTCACAAAATGTCCGTTAGAAAAGGTTTGATGGAAGATGCAGTTTAAAATGTTGTGCAAATCGTATAAGTACATTATCTGTACTAAGATTCAAGTTATTTGCTCTTTTAGAGAATTTTAGGCTGGTGTGTAAAATACCCTCGATCTCCCCTACGCATCATAGGAAAAAGTTCACTCCTCTTTCCACAACTCGCCTGCATGATCTGATGCAGAGTGAGAACCTCTTCCTCGACCAGCTCGGTGAGAATCCTCGCGAAGACCAGGCTCTTGCGGCAGATCAAGGTCGCGGCAAAGTCGGAGAAGGACAGAACGGCCCGATTCCGCGAGTCGAATTCCGCCTCGTCGACGAGCAGGTGCGGATAGTCGACGACCGTGCGCAGGAGAAATCGGTCCGACACGGGATCCAGGGCACTCTCGGCCAGCGTCTGCTTCTCCGCCTGCACAAATAAACATATTATTTATTTTATTCATTTAAATATAAAATACAATGCCTAGTCATATCACATTGATTAGACTTAAGAGTCATAACTTCATTCTGTCAGGTCTCAAAAACAGCTGGTTCTTTTGAGAGCAGCTTTTTGCAAAAATTACTACTTTTTAGATTCTTCAATAAAGACTAACACTGTTTTAAAACCTCGAAAAAATGATAGATTTCTAATTTTTGTATAAGAAGTCTCGTAAAAGAACTAGTATATTTTCGAGGATATATTGCGTTGATTAGAGCCTTTAACTTTAAGACCTCTCTACCGCTAAAAAGATAGGGCAAAACTGACATTATGTACCGACATTGTAGTTTAAAAAATATTTTCTTATCTGAAGTTGTCGGTCCCAACGCACCTGTACGTAGAGCAGCGTGAGCGCGAGCTGAGTGCAGTCGTCCTCGGTCTGCGCGGCCAGCAGCTTGATCAGCCTCTCGGTGGCGTACTCCCGCAGCACCACGCTCCCCAGCACGATCTTGAGCAGGTCCTCCCGGCTCTCGCCGCTTATGATCCCGACGATGTCCTGGCCCTGGAAGAGGGCGTCGGCCTCGGCGCCGCTCCTCGCGGCCAGCAGCACGTCCGTGACGTAGGTGACGAGGCCCGGCGCGTTGCGGCTCGACTTCCTCGCCAGGACCTCGCTCGCCTTCAGGCCCGACATGCGGTAGTAGGGTATGCAGAGCCGTCGCTCCAGCTCCGTGTCCGACTTGATGAAGTAGTCGGCGAGCAGGGCGCACGACTGCTCGTACAGGCCCTCCAGCTTCGGCGAGCCCTGGCCCGGGGGCGAACCGTTCTCGCTGCCGTGCAGCTCGGCCAGGTCCTTGGCCAGGCGCAGCATCGCGTGCGCCTCCTCCAACAGGTGTCGATAGGTCGACGGACTGCTGCTTCTGCAATCACGAGGAACAACGCGATATGGACTTGATCAGGGATTTTTGCAAGTCAATTTTACCTGTGGTTCTTGGCAGCGTTCACAATGTCGTAGTAGACGTTCTCCGGCCTGGGCAGCCTCAGCGAGTACAATGTCCAGTTGTTCTCGGCCTTCGCTAAAAGCACAATGCTCCTATCCGAGCTGAGTAATTTTTCTACACCCAGGAAAGGTCGTAGGCCAATCAGACAAACGGGCTCGGAAACATCCGGGCAAATGGCTTTTAAATTTTGCAATTGCGACGTACTTTTGGCAATGTAATGAGGCAAACGTAAGGTGTAAGACTCTAATCCGGCTTCCGTTAGAGCGTGGAGAACCGTGTACTCCAGTGCAACGTGAATAAGCGGAGCGGTGAATGGATAAGTAGTTAAGCACGTGGGATTGCTGCTCTCGTTGCTCTCTACGTTGAAGTGATAGATGTAGCCCTCTTGAGTTGTACAAATCAAACAAGTTACGCCGTTGAGGTATCTGTATCTCTCAGACCTGAGTATCGACTTCTTTAATCCATAATTGTTATGATTCGTTTTCATGTACAATGGCTTTAAAACAAAACTCGTGAAGAATTCAGTGCTTCCGTCTGCTCGAGGAAAGTCATTGGCTCTGGCGATCTTCAAGCGCAGGATATTTTTTACCGCATAGTTTTCGGACCATCCACTGTCCGGTGAAGATGTTTTAATGAATACCTCTGTGTCCGCCGAGTTCAATACAAAAGGATTGAGAGTGTGGCCTGGTCCAGCTCTTTCTAAACAAATGGAAGGTAAATTAATTGAAAAAGGTTGACAATTGTGGTCAACGATACCCTCGTTTGCCAAAGATTCCAATTCTGCTTTTTCGTCGTTAACTATGCGATCCCAGTCTATACAATTATTTTTCTGACTCTTCTTCATTGATAAATTAAGAAAACTACGAGGATTTGAGTTCTTATCTACGTTGCTTTTCTTATTTGAATTATTCTTTTGCTTGGTCAAATTCGAGTCGTTACTGGTATTCAGAGTAACGGAATTATCTATGGTATCCAAGCTACAAAAGTCTGTGGATATCGTGGTCTTATCATTAGAAGAGGACGTCGTGGAAGTTAGAGAGCTCAGATGATCGATGTCATCGTAAAGCGGATTGGTCAGGCGAAACACGACGAACCTCGAGGAATCCATCACCGATACAAAGTCCTCCACGATTTCCAAGCGGGCAGGTGAAAAGTGCAATCCCAGCGACCAGGGTCTGGCCTCGAAATCTATGAACTTCAGCTTGGAGGGACTCTGCGTCTCTATCTTGAATTCGTGCAGGACGAGGGTGTTGCCCGCGGCTACGAGCAGATTGCCCGTGGTCTGGCAGCAGGCGATGGCGGTGGGCTTGGAGTTGAGGGGCAGCTCGATCATCTCGAGACTGTTCTGCGGGCGATTGAGGCTGGGAGTGACGCGGCCCGCGATCCTGGCCCTCATGGCCTGGCGCTCCTGGGTGGCCCAGTTGACGTAGACCCTGACGAAGCTGCTCGTGTGCACGCTGTCCCGGGAGAGCTTGGTCTCGAGGGTTGCCACGTAGTTGCCCCTGGCGCAGTGGAGTATCTGGCCGACCAAGTCGACGCTCGGAAAGGCGGTGACGAAGGCGAGCTCGGGCACCTGGAGGTCGCGCACCTCGACGCAGTGACTCGGCAGGGCCAGGAGCAGAAACTCGCCGCCGCCGACGCCGCCCTTGGAGCCGGGTTCGTCCGGAGCGGCGGTGGTCTTGCAGCTGGCGATGCAGCTGGCCGTCGGCTCCTCGATCTGCGAGACATTCTGCTCCAGGAAGTTGTGCACCGGTATGACGCGCACCATTTTCGCGCGATGCTTCACTGCTCTTCGCTGTCGCTCATAACATAATCGAGATTCCTGCCTGTGTGTATATTATACTATATATATGTGTAAAAGTCGTAACCGCGAGAATTACGACACCAAGGTTAAGTCGCGACGCCGTTGTTGTCCTTGTCCTCCTCGTCGTCCCCGCTCGCAACTGAGATCCGAGACGATTCAATTAGCCAGTTCATGGCAGTCTCGCGTCGTCTCGCGCTTTTTTCCTCCTGCGCGCGCGACTGATACTTATTTTTTCGCGAGGACACTGGACGCGCGATATTTTTTGCGGAACAATGGACACTTTGGTCGATAGTCGGCTGCGCGCCTTTGTTTTGGGTCGCACGCGCGTTTCGCCGTTATTGTTGTTGTTGCTGCTGCTGCTGCCGCCGCTGCTACCGCCGAAACCGAGATGGTGGTGTGATGTTTTTGACACTTGTGTGCCAGCCGCCAGGACCAGCAGCCGATTCGTCTGCTAAGTGGCCTAACCTTCTTACGCTCCTTTTAACCGGATGTAGGCAACTTTTTTATGAGGGCGATGCAACAATATAGGTAGTGGGTGCGTACCAGGTGCAGGGAATCACGCATGCGCGCCGCTACTTATCGGCGCACATTATTTTAAAATATAAGTATATGCACGCGATTGTAATAGGAGATACGGTGAACTATAGTTAATAATGCAAATATACACAAGCTGCCGGATCGATGCGTGAGGAGATGTAAAAGTTCATGAAATATAATACCGCACACTCGTATTCCCGGTGTATATAGGCTTTCGCAAGCAAATATGTATGGCTGCGAACTACGGATTTATTCGGAACAACATAATGACGAATAAGATACAGCTCAACAAGCCTAGGTAAATCTTAAAAAATATGCATTAAATTTTATTAACTGTTAATACATAAATTTAGTCAAAACAAATTTATTTATCAAAATTTTTATTATTATTTTCCATTATGGAAAAATTCTGAATTTCAGTTTTTACATTTTCCATCATCTATTTTCAGTATATCTATATCGCATCCATTTGTAATCATGCATACATTGCGTGTGCCTATATAATCGCAGTATATGCAATTTCCCAGACTATTTTAAAACAGCATATAACTAACGTAATTGGCTGAGATCTAAAGCAATCGTACTAAAGAATTTTAATATTCGAGAGCAAATATTATTGGAAGTAAGTTACTTACGTTCGGCTCATTTAAATATATAAAGCACGAAACAAATTTATTTAAATTTTATGGATGCAGATATTAAATAGTTTTCCTTTAATTGGTATATGAAATATATTGTATATATATAGTCTACCGACAAATCACTGGTATTACGTATATATAGGTACAATAATACAATATAATAGTAACATATATAACTAATAATAAATATTCTTTTAATAAAAAGTATAATAGAATGGATAAACAATATAAATCGCAATATTTATCTGGTTTTGAACTACGCAGTCTCCCTGATAACACAAAACGTTTAAAACAGTTTAAAAACGTTTGAAACCAAACTTTGAGATGTTCAAAAATAAAATAAAACGTTGAAAAACGTTGGAAAAACGTTTGAATGTCCGCAGATTCGTTCCACATAAGACGTTGTAAAACCGTTTTTTAAATGTTTGAAAAATTCTCCGAGGACTGTTGAATGGTAAAGCTACAAATATTACCAATTTTGGAAATATCATCCAGATGGTACCTTCAGAATTGGTAATATTTGTAGCATAAAATTCTATTTAAATAATTTTTTTC
This sequence comes from Gastracanthus pulcherrimus, assembly GCA_949152435.1. Taxonomy (NCBI): domain Eukaryota; kingdom Metazoa; phylum Arthropoda; class Insecta; order Hymenoptera; family Pteromalidae; genus Gastracanthus; species Gastracanthus pulcherrimus. Next base: position 39,853,036 of record OX424573.1, read on the forward strand.
GATATATTCTATGCCAGTTTCTTTTTCAAACCGTCTTCAAACCTTTTTCAAACATTTTTAAAACGTTTCAATTCAAACGTTTTAAAAACATTCTTAACCCTTTTAAATTGTTACCATTCAACAGTCCTCGAAGAGTCTTTCAAACGTTTTAAAAACGGGTTTACAACGTCTTATGTGGAACGAATATGCAGACATTTAAACGTTTTCCAACGTTTCTCCAACTTTATTTTTGAACGTCTCAAAGTTTCCTTTCAATCGTTTTGTATTATCAGGGCTATTAATCGCACTATAAAATGTAGTACTGTAAAGTGCAGTAAAAAATGCAGAGTGCGTTCTTTTTCGTTTATGTTGTTTTTAACAATTATCGCCTTTAATTTTGGGTTCAAAATAGGAAAACTAATTCATAATTCTAATCAAACGAGAAAATCGAGAAACCGAGCCTTTATTTACCTTTCACTTCGATCTATGCGCGCAAAGTAGCCACATCACGGTGTATCTTTCATCTAGAAAAAAGTTACATACGATAAGTCCTACATTTTAATCATTTAAGTATGCAATTAGAGAGATTATTTTACTATAAAAGGAACAAAAGTTTATTTATCAAAACAGATGATGAAAATAAACAGTTTATTTGTTTTCTACAACGCAAAGTGACAATCAATATAACATAAAGATTTTATGACAGTGCGACCTAGTATTTTAATTAATGGAGACGCAATTACGTTTATAATATACTTTATAAAGTTCATTTAATTATACTATCATAAATACCGTACTTTAAGCACAGTACGTAATATAACGAGATGAACGAAATAACTGTACTTTTTACGGCGTAGAAACAATGTTTTATTTTTAGAACGAACGACATATAACAAAGGTCCAAAACTCAAAAATATCCGTTTTGTAAATTCAATTGTCAAATAACTATTTGATTCTTCTCGTATGCACATTTGCAAGTTCTTAATTATAATTACTATCTCTCAGAATGAAATAGGTCTCTTAATCTCCAACGTTCGGAGCAGTCAACTTTACACGTGACTCCATTACATTATACAGCGTATACGTGACAAAAGTCGCCAAAGCATCGTCAAAACGGTCAAAAGATCCAAAAAGGAAAAAGAAAGAAATAATAATTCGAAGGCGGAAACGGGTCAAAATCAGTCGTTCACACCCACTGCGGACTATTCCCAGCCTATAGGTATATACGACGCACGATGCTTGTATACAGTATATGTATATATACCACGGCGTGACGCACGCATATGTAGACATAATATACACAGACTGCACACAGAGGCGTTGCGGCACATATATGTATACACGCGTGATGCGGGAAAAGGCGGCTGCCGCAAGTGCCGCTCCTTTTCAAGCGCCAGTGCCGGAGAGGAGAGAGAGAGAGAAGACGACCGGCGAGGCGAGTGCAGCGGCCGCGGCGCGCGACGGGGGCGCGCCGCCGCGACACCGCCATAGGCACACGTATTATAACGACGACACACGCACCGCGGCAGCGCGACGCAGCTAATGCATCCTCTCCACTTATTCATCGAGAATCAATAGCTTTATAATAGCTTCCTATTCCTGCGACGGCTGTCTCGCGTATTATTGTGTGTGATATTGTGCTGTTAATTTAATGGGCGCGAGGCCTGTATTGCTCGGTTGGGGGGTAGACTTTACGCCTTTTTGGGGTATTTCGGTAATGGGGTATTTGGGTTTTTTAAATTTGGGTTTGGAAACTTTACACTACTCAGGTTTGCTTCTTGGCATAAATTAACTTCTAAAACAGGTGCTAAAAGTTTAGTCTTGAGCTATAGTACATATTCGCACCCTAAGAATAACATTTCAAAAGCGTATAGCTTTTAGTAATATATGAAAAATAGGGTGGTCAAAGTCACCTCGCTTATAGGGGCGACTTTGAGCCACTTTTTTTATTTCTATATATCTAGTAGCTAAATTGTCATTTTGGAGCACTTACAAGTCAGTTACAAACTCATTTTATGTTTAACAGGATAATCCGATAGAAAATAATCAGTGCAAAATTTATATACGAAAACCAAAAATCTATAGGTTGGAAAATTGGTCAAATTTTTGTTTACTTTCAAAAATCCAAAAGTCACTTTTAGATATATTTAATAATTTTCTTTTTGGTTCATAATGTATCTAAAGGATCTGACCTTCAGATCTAAATACCTGTGATCGCTTCTAAATGCATACTTTCTGCGGTGCTGGATATAAAATCGTATTTTTTTCATTTGGCCCAAAGTTGCCCCACCGGCTTAAAGTCACCCCGCTCCACGGTACTCTTCGATTACGTGCTTCTTTTAAATAGGTCATAGTTCGTTCAACTTTCAAAATTATGTAAATGTACAAATTAGTTTTACTAGATTATACTGCTTTTGTATAGGATTAAATGTGATATCTACTTGCTTTAGGGAGGTTCTATTGGCATATATAAAAAACAAACATTTTCTACCGCAGTTTAATCTCACATAATGATATGAAAGTCAATATGTTATAAAATAAGGAGTTTTTGTCAAACAAAGACAACATTTTTGTTTCTCGAAATTCCGTTATTACAAAAATAAAAATGTTTTTATCTTGAGGTCAATATGACGATAGAACCTCCTTAATACTTTATCCTCGTATGTAATGTATTTCTTTTTTTTTAACGAAAAATGGTATATTGTCACTGACGTAGTTTCTGAATTTCTGATGACGAATTTTGATGAAGCTTTGGCTGATGTTCTCCAATAGCTATAGACCTATTGGGAGTTTAAATTTAGCATGCGCCCTCTGGTGCTGTATATTCCCATCGGCTATTTTATATATACACATATATAGTATCCCGTGTTAAATTAACAAACATGGCGGGTCGGAATATACACTTTCACTATAGCGCCATCACTCCCGCGGTGGTAGTTTTCTTTGCCAATAGAATATCCGTTTGAAAATGATACCCAGTCACTTAGAATTTTTAGTAAATAACTTCAAAGAATAAAATGGTTTACATTTCGTTTAATCAAATTGATTAGCTTCATATTATAATGTCAGGTGATAGAAAGATAAGCACGGGTGTTAGAATTGGGGACCTAGCCTGGTGCTTACACCCCTTGGAAGAAAAAAAAATGGCACGGGTTCTCCGACTTTTTTCATTTAGCCAAATTTCGGAAAGTCTACGATTTGCTATAATTAAAAATAATGTTGATTAATTGAAGAAAAGTTAGGCTCATACCTTGAAGATTCAGAAACTCAAGATATATAATAACTTTTGTAACAAGAATTTTCCGGTAACATTTCATATAAAAAAACCGCTGCTAACTACCTTAGCAGAATGCTTCTTCAAAGAGAGGTATTGATTAATCGACTTATAGAACTTTATAATGGAAATCTTATAATTCACATTATATAAAATTAATGCTAACCTTTATTTATGATCTCAGGTTTCAGAATAGCCTTAAAAGAATTAATTCAAATAAAACTTGACGTATGTTTTATATATTTTAGTAAGCAGTACTAAAAAATTAATTTCGATTTGCTAAATAGCTATTTTAGAAAAACTGGATACATCTTTCGAAATAACGTTTTCTTTACTTGAAAATAGCTTAAAAATAGTATTAACTAACGAATTAACGAAAAATAGTATATAATAGTATAGTGACCTAGTGTGCTTGCAGTACGAGTCGAAGGCGAGTGCATTTTGCGAGCCGAAGACGAGCCGACGACTCCACATTTGGTCTAAAAAAGCTCACTTTACGCCCTTGGTACACACCATATTTTTTGTGACACATGAATTTTTGCGGATAAGTCAAAAAAGTACTTTTTTGCCTGCGATTTTTTTTTGTTCGTCGGTTGGAAAACAGCCGCTTTTTGCCCACTTTTTAGGTAAAAAAACGCGAAAATCGTGCATGTATGAGAAAAAAATATTTTTGATTTGATAAAATACCTTCTTTTCGAAAATTCTTTAAATTATAGTTTCTTCTCAACAATAGCTTAAGGGCAGCTTTAAAAACATAAATTAAATAGTAATCGTACGCGCTTACAGAATTTATGTGTATTTTTTATATATTTTCAATACAAACTTCCGAAAATAGTACATTGTGCAACTAGGGGGGAAATTGGTTTTTCCTAAGCGAGGATGATGATTTGAGCACTTGTGTACGTCTCGGGCGCCTTCGGCGCCCTCGACTTCCGCTCACAATTCTTTCTCCTCCTGTTACACACCGTATTTTTTGTAATTAATGCATGAATTGGTTATACTTTTTCATGCATGTAAGACGAATGGGAAATTGGGAATTTTTACTTGTCGACCATACCAATGAAAATAAAAACAATATATTGTATGTAATTTCAAAATTATCAAAAATATTCAAAATTGTCAAAAATTTTCATAATTTTCAAAAATTTGGGAAAAATTATATTTTTTACTTTTGCTCCCGTTGAAAATAGGATAAGATTGACGGATTTTTCATTCTTTTACAGAATCTGAGATTTTCGATTAATTATTACCCTATTTTACATTGGTCATAACTTTTCACTGGAACATCCATTTTCAACAAACAAAAACTCAAATTAAAGGTCTTTTCTTCTACTTTTATGTACTTTGTGGGGGAAAAATTATTCACTTTTGTGTGCACAGTTATAAACTGCGCAGTAAAACCCTTTTTTTGCTATATTTAAAAAACCGTAAAAAACACTTTTTCGTTGCCTGTCACTTTCTTGTTTGCCTGAAAAACATAGTTAGTTACATGCCTAATTTTCATTGTTCAAATGCGTTTTTCTTCAGAATTTGACCCCTAAAACAAGATAGAAAAGGTTTTGAAACCCGAGCATTCAAATTTTCTTTTGCTATTTTTGGACCCCAAAAAGTGAATCTTTTTAGATTCGTTATTCATTTTTTAGATCTTCAATAAAAACTACTAAAGAAAATTATTTTTTTAACATTTTTTTCAAAAGTGATTATTTTATCAAATAACGTCCTAAATATTATTCAGTTAGCTCCAAATTTCCATCAGATCTAAGTTCAAACGTACCTAATATTTCTGCAAAATTTCAGCTACTAACATGCTTCCCTGCAAGTTTATGGTGGACACATATTTTGGTTTTACACATACACTCGACGTGGGAAATTTCTGGTCGAGTATACATACATACATACATACATACATCCAGACAGACATTTTTAAAAACATATTTTTCTAACTCAGGAACCTCAAGACATCGAGGTTTATCAAAATCTCTTATCCGAAAATTTTCATCGTTACAAAGCTTTCTCTTTGAGAAAGCAAAATGAGCAGGAATTGGGTCCTGACCAGGAACGCGGTCTGTTACGATAACCATACTATTCACGCAAGTCACCTGTTTGTGAAAAAGAAAACTGTTTTGATTCCTTTGAAAAATTTACTCTTAGATTTTCGTTAGAAACTGTCATACTATTTTTAATTGACAGGTACAAGGGTATGATTAATGAACGCATGCTACGTGGTCATATACTCGTAAATGCATACTTACACATCATAAAACTGTATTACGGAACGTAAAACGCAATAAAAGAAGAAAAATTGAAACCATCAACGTTAATACTGCAGAATTAGCCAGCTAGGAGACTTTTTTTGTAAATTGTTTCGCATAAACTGTAAAGTGTTATATGTAATATAGCATTTTAGTATCCGAATATCAATATTATGAATTAATTCCTACGGTGTATAATATGAATCTGTATTATATAGAGCTTATACCTATATGTATTTGCTTTTGATTTAGGATTATAACTAGAAAGACTTAATTTGATTTAATATTTATTTTATTTTATTTAGTTTCTCTTCAGCGCTTGAAATCGTCAACTTCGTATGAGAATTTATTATTTATTTCGGTTGTTTATTCATGTCGCTTTCGATTAAAACTATACTAATCAGATAATTATAAGGTATCACACCTCCGGGTCATGAATTTCGATAAAACCCTGGGAGGTGTCATACCATCTATCTTAAAGAAGTAATATGTAATGGTTTATTTAATAAAATCTATACAGTAGTTTGAATAAAAAAAAGTTTTTGAGTCAATATTTTATTTACAGAATAGAATATGAACACTTTTTTCTGTCTGCGCCGCTAAACGGTGCTTTTATTTTATTTTTACTTAATGAAATATTCATTAACAATCAACTGTATGAATGGCAAAAGTTGCTGTAATCATACCATCATTTATTCATTTTGCTTTCTATCATTGTGGATTCAAATTTGTTTCAAATTTTGAGCTAATTTACGTGGATGTATGAAAATAAATGGATTTATACGTATTTCTGTAATTTAACAAAAATTATTATATTATTGTGCATAATACATTATTGTGAATTTCCCTTTAAAAATAAACGAAAAAAAGATAAAAAAAATTATATTCAATAAAGCTGGGTTTGAACACACGACCCTAAAAACTATGTAAAAACATAAAATAATCATGAGTAGTGCGAACACTTTAGCCTACTCGACAACCAAAAAATGTTTTATAGATTATTGGAATAATTTTTTTATGTTTATGACGGTGCTTAATTTTGTTCAGAGTTTGAGTGAATAAAATTGATAAGATAAATCGTTCATAAAACTACTAATTTAACAATTAATAAATAAAATTATCTTTATTAGACTCTTTTAATCGATTTATCTCATTAAAAAATACCAAATACTTTTTACTTTGGAAATTTTAATGAATTTATACCGTAGTGAAAATTACAACTGTGAGAAACTATGAAAAAATTATGAGAAAGTGTAAAAAAATGTTAAAGTTCATATACATTTGGAACATCTATTACAAAAGAATGTGCACATTCTCTCATTTTATATAGTTATATAACATTCTATTATATATAAAGGAAATTACAACTGTGAGAAGTAGTGATAAAATGTGTGAAACTGTGATAAAATGAGAGAAACTGGAAAACTTTTAAAAATATTTTCAAATTCACAGTTATTCGTGAATTACTCATGCTTTTCACACTTTTACACAGATTTTTCACATTTTTAATTTCCACTATGGTATTCATTAAATTTAAAGGATATTAAACGAATAATAAAGATAATAAAAACGTAATTAAATCACAGAAGCATTCCAAGACATTCTAAAAATGATTACTTCACTAAATTTTGATAACTCTATGGCAAACACTTGCGGTGTAGTTTCTATTAATTTTACAGTACATTGACACTAAGTCTTGATATTTATGGTTAATAAGTCACTTCTTGATCGTAAGTTTTAAGCAAATTGTTAACAAAGATTGGACAGCAAGTATTGACACGATTTTGCCAGAGCAACTTTGGTTATAATGAGGTGTGTTAATTTTTTTTAAAAAAGAATATAAACTACCTTTTTACTCCTTTAATGCCGAATCATTCACGGTCGCTCATCAAAAGGACACTTAAAAAATCTATAATCGATAAAATAGTTTATCGACCGGTTTATAGTCTTATAGTTTGTGATATAATTGGCACCAATTAGCAAAATTCTTACCAAAACAGTATAAGTATATTTATACTGAATAAGTATTTAATATATGAAATAGAAATCTTCTGAAAAATGACATAAATAGTCCTTGATATCTACTACTGATAGTCTGTTTTAACTGTTCCACGTCTTTAGTTTGATATTGCCGAAAACTGATAGAAAAGCGGCTACGCACTACAAAATCAATTCTGTCCAGTTTTATTTTTGTGAAAATAACTATTGTTTAGTTAAATGGACTTTAAAAGCACAAAAATAATTTTTTATGTGAGTGTACATTCTGAAAATATATTTGCATCCTTTTTTGGTTTACGAAAACTATTGCTATTTTTATATATATACTTTAAAAACGTAAAAAGTTAATCGCGCATCAATGCAAAATAAAATTATTATTAAAATTTTATAAATACATAACACGTAGGTACCAAATAAATGCAGTACTGCATATCAAACTATAACACGCTAAATTTTACCGAGTGAATATTCCACACCAAGAAAGAATACTTAATTGGGTTTTTATTTAAAAAATAAGTATATTTTTTCTCAAATATTTTTTCGGCATAAAAGTATAAGTGTGTACATAGTTGTAATATAATTACATTACAAATTACTTAGACAGCAAAATAGCATTATTTTTATGAACACTTTTCGAACTCTTTAAGAATTCATTAAGAATGTAAGTTAAAAAAGAATTCTTAAAGAGTTCGAAAAGAGTTTAAAAAGAGTTCATAAAGAACGTGAAATGCCAGTGACATTCAAGTGCCGTTTAAGAACTCTTTAAGAATTACTCGTTAAATAATGGTGCTGTCTGAGTACAGTCTTTCGGTACACTAAAAACAGTTTGTATAGGTATGCGCTTATCAAAAGAGTGAATAAATGGCTCGTCCAAGTATTTATCAGTGAATTTTATTTTCTCACAGCAAGATATTATATATTGCTTATTATTTTCAAAGGAAAACAAAGTAAAATCTATAAAGCTTCGCTCTGGGCAGGATAATTTCTTTACTCTCAGAAAAGTTAACATTTTGGAAAAAAAATAATTTTCTTTTATGATTGACTTTCGTAAGAGTTACATGAAAAACATTTACTCAAATTCGCGTGAAAGATCATCTCGAAACGAGTGAATTTTCACTCGCGGACATTGAGCTAGTGTGAATATCCGTATAAACAATTTACTTGACCCACGTACAGCTCCATTCTCAATCGAAGTCGATTTAATGTACCTAGACACGCTGCAAGTACAGTTATCGCAAAAGTACAATCAACAAAGAATCGAAGAAAAATAGCCGACCAACCAGTGGAAAAGCCGCATAAACGCGTGTTATATACCCCGCTGGCCGCTGGCGATGTACACGCACACATTCAAGCACAGCGAATACAGCCGGAGAAAAACCGGGCGCGCGTGAGCGCGCGCAAGTGATGGCAAGGCACAACTCATGCGAGCAACGACAAATCATTCGTGATCGTGCGGTGTGATATGTGCAGCCAATGTACAAACACAGTCCGGCACAGAGTCCCGCGGTGTCTCGTCTAGTCTCGTCTCGCCTCGTCGCGACAATAAGCATAACACACATTGGACTATTGGAGAACGACGAGAGAAGCCGAGCGCATCACCGCAGACACGCGACATAGGAGGACGCGGTTACACGCATACCTATATAATCCACAAACACAGACGTAGCACACACACACCGCACACACATATATAACGCGAAATTTCTTCTCTCCGCATGAGGCGGCGAACGCGAAAAGTGTGTCAGCACATACAGGCAAGAATCTGAAAATCCACTCATCGAACAATCGCTGCGGTCTCTGTAAAAAAGGGAAAAAAGAACGAAGAACCGGAGTTTCCTCCTGCGGCAGCAGTTGCATCGCTGGCCGCGCGTATAATTCAAAAAACGCCCCTAAAGCCGCGGCCCCCGGCTGGCTGGTGCTGGCTGGTGCTGGCTGGTGCTGGCTGGTACCCTACTGCCCGCATCGCAGCGCAGCGGTCGTGTGCGGTGTACAAGGTACATAGTGGGTGGGCGTGTGTGTGTGTGCGTGTGCGCGCACGAGACTGCGACTGGTCACTGGACTGACTATTGTACACTGGAGCCACAGCTCGCTCGCGCAGCCAGTGCGGTGCGTGCATGTCGCGAGTCCGAATTGTCGTCCTGCGGTAGTTAGCAGCGGAGCAGCAGCCGGAGCAGAGCAGCCAGAGCAGCCAGAGCAGCAGCAGCAGCAGCAGCAGCGGAAGCAAAACAGGAGAACGCACGCGTACATGTGCAGTCGCAGCCGCCGCCGCGTCGTCGTCGCCCCGCAGCAGCGTCGTCCGCGCGCAGCCAGTTGCTGTTGTTGTTGTTGTTCCCGCCTCCTGGGCCAGGAGGCGCCGCCGCCGTAGCCCGCGCCTGCCCCGACGACCCGCGGGCACACGCGCGACCCGCGCAGAGAACGACAGAGGAGTACAATCGAGCGATAAGAGGAGGATATTAGAAGAGGAGTGATATTGCAGGGAAAAAAGAAGAGAGAAAAAAAAATAGTACGGGATGGACCTCGCGAGGAATATCTCGAGGGCCTTCTGGTCGCCGGACGTCTGGCTGCCGCCCAACATCAGCTGGGCCGACATAGAGCCCACCCCGGAGAACAAGTTCGCCGACTACCGGTACTTGTTCTATCCGCTGCCGATGGCCTTGGTGCTGCTCGTCATTCGATACGCCCTCGAGAGGTACGTCTCGTCCTGTCCCCCCGCGAGCCTCTCCTTTTCTCTCTCTCTCTCTATCTCTCTCTCGCTCTCCCTCTCCCTCTCTATCTCTTACTTCGACTCGCCGGGCATGTGAGAATCGGAGCGCATAGGTATCGACGTCGCTGGCGTGTTTCGGCCTCGAGGAAGACGCCGACGGTGCCTCCGGAGCGTAGCAGCCGCTATTAACCTATGAACACACCGCTATCCGGGAGACTTTGGAGGTTAGGTCGGGATTGTGGTCCGGTGTTCCACTATCGGCTCAGCGGAGACTCGATTTAACTATCCGACGTTGAGTAACAAATCGTGCGGTAATTGCAAATGTACAGCTATAGACGGGAGCATTTCAGTAGACAGGGTGTATTTTTCCTCGCTTTCTCCCGGTGGTCGAGCTTTGTTTATCGTCGGTAGTTTGGAGCGAGACTCTTTTGGAGTGCACGACGTGGAAACGGGGCATTATGCGGGTTATCGCTCGGTCTCCCTCATCGTCTGCCCGTGCGTCCTCGTCGCACGCACAACTTTTATAGAGAGTTGACAACTACTTACTTGAGTACGACCGCGACCGGAGGAGTTGCGAAAAAACACGCGCGAAAGTGTCTCGTGCCGTGCACAGGGTCCTTAAAAGGAGCCGCCGCGACAACGTGCACACGCATAGTGTACCGTTGGGAAACGCTTCCTTCTTCCTCTTTCGATGTACTTTTTTCTTTTTTTTTCTATTTGTTTCCCCAATTGACTCCGGTTTTCGTTTCGGGGCGCAGCAGCAGCAGTAGCAGCTTGGATTTTCCGAATTTTCATCGAGTCGGCGTTTGCGCCGTGACGCTCTCGCGAGGCTTTTCCTATATTGCGCGCGTTCTATCTTTCGTTTTGGAAGGTGACCTTTTTTTTCGAGGATAACTTTTTACTGCGACTTTGCTCGCCTCGAGCCTCGAGGTCTCGCGGCTGCGTTTCTTAATATTTAAAAGCCGCTACTGCGGCTTATCGAATTTATTAGAGAAAATTACTTTTCTTGCACCTGGTCTTACGACAGTCCGCTGTACGGAATGATTGTACTTTCTGTATAGATAAAGTTTGTCGGTATGTAAGAGTTAACGGTGAGGAATGCTCCGAAATGTTATTTCCGACGGTTTATTTTGAATGACTCATTCTTCTGGTAGACGATCGAGAAAATATCTAGGATGTAAATTTATCTCGAGTGATCAAATTTTTATCGTTTTTGATAGCTAATTATCTGATATCTTACCTACATGAAAGTGTTATATTCGTGGGTACATTTCAATCCAGACTTTGATCAGAATGTGGAATTAACTTATTTAACAGATATTTTATCTTTAAGGTTTCCAGATTGTTTTTTATTATAATAAATAGTAATACTTTAAGTAAAACAAAATGCAAATACATGCTTACAAAGTAATCAAAACAAAAAATCAGCATGAACATTAATTAGAATTGTTTTTCTCCTTTTTAAAAATGGCTCTGGTATCAGTGTACAAGGATTTATTTTCCCACAGTGCTATCGCGAATTTTACTATGAATTTTTATTATTTTAATGTTGGTTACAGTAACAATAATTTAATTTCAATAAAATTGCCACTCAAAATCATTAATTTTTCATATTTATGCTGAAATCTTTCGTGTAGCACTACGGGAAAAAAATCCCGACGCATTTTTGGTACATTTTAGTACATTTTTGGAAAGCATTAATACAAATTTTTAATCTATACGTTGTAAATGAAAAAATTCTTGTGAGTTTTAAAACCGTTGATTTGAGGAAAGACCTCTTGACCTATCAGTTGATGATTAACACTTATCTTTTGAATTAAGAATCATGAGGAAAGGATGACTTACAAGTTCCAATACATGCTCAGAACTAATAAATATTGCTAATAAATGCTAATAAATATTTAAAGAATGATTGATTTTAATGAAAATATGCAGTAAACAAGAACATTTTTAATTAATTTCTTTTCTAATACTGATAAACAATTTTTGTTCTTATTGTAGATTTATCATCAATACACTTTTCTATTGTAATCTAGATTGTAAATTAAAAATTTTACATTTTTAATATATATCTACTTTGATATTATAATTATAACAGCCTTTGAAAATAATAGGGGAGAGTCACCCAGGATGAGACACTACTGGTTTCAATGCTTTTTAAGTATATGCAGCTGCAATAGTTCGGCCATTTGAACTAATATTATAAAAGAAGCCTATTTACAAAATTTCAGATTTTTAGGTAGTTTGTACAATGAATTATTCAACTTTTTATATTAAATTAACTTCGCCGTTACTTGGTGCTAAGTTTGGACACCCATGCAATATAAGAAGATAAGCAATAAATATACCTCTACAAATGCATGTATACCCATACAAAAATATTAAAATTGTTATAATAAGGTAATATTTGCTTTAAAAAATTATATACACTAACAATGAAACATATTTATGCTAATTAAAATTGGATTAAACAAAAGTGTCACTAAGTAGAGGACCATATCCCAAAGTAGGCAACACTTATGCCTCATTCCTACCTTAAATTGCAATCACTGTAATTCCTTAACCTTAATCAAACTTTGGCCCACTGTTTCCTAGTACTAAAAGCTATCTGTAGGGACTTTAAATAAGTTAAATTAAATTTGATCAACAAACAAATCCTTAAATGTCCCGAAATGAACAACTCTCCCCTATTCTTCAAAAAATATACTCATAAAAATAATACTAAAGTATACATTTCAATCTATATTTAATTTTTTATAATAATATCAATAATTTTTATTACAAATTATTCTTACCTGTATTATTCATTCGATCACTGAGTCATCATAAAAAAACTGAAAGTGTTGAATTGAACTTGTCATAAGTCATCATGATTAATTAGCAATTGTAAATCTGTAAGATAAGTAATTCATAAAATTATTTGTTCCAGGTTCTGTTTTGCACCACTTGGTAGAAGTTTAGGTATTAAGACATCACGAGCAAAGAAGGCATCTCCTAATCCTATTTTAGACAAAGCCTATACTGGCAAAAAGATTAAGCAAAAGCAGGTATAAAATTTGCGAAAACTAAACATGCATTGAATTAAATTATTATTCATAACAAATTATTATTCATAACTAAACTGAATCTATAATTTCAAGCAATTCATATTCATAGATTTAGCATATATTTGTTATGACCACTGTTAAATTAAATATATCAATAATCTCAATTGGTATAAATTATGTATGTTTACAAACTTAGTAAATATATGTATTACAGATAACTGCACTTGCCAAGCAATTAGACTGGAGTGAAAGACAAGTAGAAAGATGGCTGAGACTAAGACGTGCTCAAGACAGACCCTCGACATTGACAAAGTTTTGTGAAAATAGTTGGCGATGTCTGTATTATACTTATTCCTTCTTCTTTGGCCTATTTATTCTATGGGACAAACCATGGCTGTGGGACATTAACCATTGTTATTACAATTACCCTTATCACCCAGTACCTTCTGATATATGGTGGTATTACATGGTGTCGATGGGATTCTACTGGTCACTGAGCCTTTCTCAGTATTTTGATGTTAAGCGAAAAGATTTTTGGCAAATGTTTGTACATCATATAGCAACTATTGTTCTAATGAGCTTTTCTTGGGTCGGCAATCTCACAAGGATCGGCTCTCTTGTACTTCTAGTTCACGATTGTGCCGATATTTTTCTAGAGGTATGTTGTAATCTATGAAAAATTGAAAAATTCACACGTACAAATAGAAATATCTGTTCATATTGTTTAATTGTAGGATTAAAAATTTCAAGAATAACCAATTAAAATTGATATTTCATTTTGTAGAATAAAGTGTTTATAATGTAAACTGCAATTAATATTTGGAACTAATATTTTAATCTTATTTTAGGCAGCAAAAATGGCTAAATATGCAAACTATCAAAAAGTTTGTGACTTTATTTTTGCAATATTTACAGTACTATGGATTGTTACGCGTATGGGTGTTTATCCATTCTGGATTATCTACAGGTAATTTTTTTAAATCTGAATGATTCATCAAAAATGATATCACTTTATTACGTCTATGAATCATAACACATACCAATGATTTTTAGCACCTCAATTGAAGCACCAAAGATAGTGCCGATGTTCCCAGCATATTATATTTTCAACTCATTGCTGAGTCTATTGCTGGTCCTACATGCCTTCTGGACTTGGCTTATTTTGAAAATAGCTTGTAACGCATTTTATGCTGGCCAGGTAATTTTTTATCTTTTGTGACTATGAAATGATAAATTTTTTAACACTACGTTACAAAAACAAAAACATTACTTTTTAACAAAAACATTACTTTTTTTGAATAGATGGAAGGTGATATTCGTAGCGATAGTAGTGAAGAAATCTCTGAAGAGATCAATGGAACAACTACGAACAATGTTAACCACACTAGTAAGCCAAATACAAGGCAAAAACAAAACTAGCGTAAGTAGTTCGTCGCCTTAGCGAACGAAAAAAGTATTACATCGATTAAGAGAGTGGATGTCGTTGCCTTTACACTAGGGTGATGACAAATGATAAGGACGAAAATCTAAAGATTAAAGTTTTGTAATTAAAGTAATTAGAAATTAATTAGCTCGAATGAATTGTGGACCTGGTTTGAGGTTGGATGTGGCACGAACCTTCAGTCGATTCTAATCTTATTTTCTATAGTCGATGAGCGCTTTTATACAAAAGTAGCCAAGAGGGTATCATGCAGTTGTCGCCTGTTTATAAGATTGTCATTACTGAGTAGTGAAATGTTCAATTGTTGCGAAATGTATATGTCGTTTTCACTGTATCTTTATGATGTTTTATGAACACATCTTTATTTGTCAAGATTATGTACTTTTTTCCTCCACTATGCACCTGCCAGTTTGTAAAGAGAAACCTTATTCCGCCATGTTGTGTGTTGTAAAACTTCATCATAATAAACTTTTGTACGTTGCTTAAATTAAATTTGATTTTTTTATTTCAAATGCTTTATTAAATCCATAGATTTGTGGAATAAAGTTTTCTCTGCATTGTAAAAATGGCTCTCTCAAAAAGTATCTTACAAAAAGTAATTATGCACGCGTAATGAAAGGAATTTACCTTTTGAATGAGATTTCATTCCCAAAGAACATCCAAATGATCATTCGCTAATTTTTAGAAATGACTTGAATAAATAATTTTGTTCAAATTCGTTGTTTATTTCTTTACCTTTACGATAAAAATACTTAATATATAAATATTAATAAATATATTAATTACTTGTTATATTTGTATTAAAAAAAACTGAAGACAATTGTTGCGGAACGTGATTTGTATTATCAGTGAAATTATATATTACATGGTATTACAAATACGTGACGCTTTATAAAATTAAAAGAAAAAATGCTTATGGGTTGGGGTTAGCATTTGGACCACGTCGGCGACCGTACGTCTGTACAACGTTGACGAATCTGCGGTTGTACTGAATTCGCCTCTTTGCACGACCAGTCTTCTTCTTGCTCTTTTCTTGCTTCTCAACCTACAAGAAATTTATTTTAATTATATATTTTATTAAAAAAAAGTTTTATTTTAGTGTGCTGTTAAATATTTTTTTTGGGATGCAGTTATAAAAATTAAAAAGTATTTTAATTATATACATATTTGTAACAGATGAATGAAAAGTGGAGTTTACAAAATCTACTCTACTTCACTTTAATCTGTACTTTTACTCTTGCACTGTTATTTTACCACATTTCATTTATTTTGAATTGCAGTTTAGATCAATCAGTGCACATACAATATATATGCAGAAAAGCAAAATCATTATACTTAAATGCTATTTAAAAAGGTTAAAAATGTTAATCGATTCAAGAGGAAAACTTGGATTGCACTCAGAAAAGCAAGTCTTACAAATTAGTTGTTTGTCAGTACTAATTATAAATTAAAACATTACAAGGCATTATAAATATTTATGAAATACACATTAGTTTAACAAATTAATGAGAAACCATATTTACCTTTGGTGTTTGTCCCTTGACTTTACCGGCACGTGCAAGTGAACCGTGGACCTTACCTGTAAAAATAAATAAATATTATAAAACATTCAAAAATAAATAATAAATCAATCATAAAAGTTGTTTCTGAAGCAATAAATTTACCTCCAAGAAGTGGCACCGTCAGGTCAAGGGTGTTTGACGTAAGCTCACTAACGAGAGCATCATCGCTCAATGGGGCACCAGAGCAGTAAAGATGGAATTCAACATCTTGGAATGCTGTAAGTCTTGTCTGCAGAAAGAAAATCAGTTAATTTGAGTATATACTAGATTTTAAATAAATTTATGTTTGATTCAAATGATTTTGTCGAAAATCTATGAAAAGACAGAAGCTTAATAAACGCTTTCATCTCCCTGAGACTCTCTTTTGCTTTCGCATTATTGCTCGTTCCGACACTGCTGGTATATACAATTGTCAGGTTATCATGTAATGCATTAACTAAATTATTAATTACAATTAAGTAATAAATAAAATAAAATATTGATTGTTAAAACATAAATCATATTAAAGAAAACAATTTCTTTAAATTGCATCATTAAAATCAAATTAATAAAATAAAAATATTATTTCTTATTTGTATGTGATATGATAAGAAATAATAAAGATTGTTGAATACTTTTTAATAAAAATAGACGAATTTTATCAATTAACGCTTTACAGATGTAGGGATTGAACCTAACCTTAATCTGTGCCACAGTCTCGTCATCCTGGCACTCGATGACATGGGTCTCCTGCCCGCGAATGTGGAGCTGCATGTTTATCGTCTTGCCTGTAAAAATTATATATCAATTATACATCTATTCCATGTTTCTAAAAGTAAATTAATAATTATTAAAAGTTGAAAGTCAACGCTCGACAAGTCACGTGTAGCAAAATGCAATTTTGATTCTGTGACTAATTTGTAACCGTTTTACTTTTGTCAATGATAAATTGAAATTAACAAATTTTTTTTATTCGTTAGATAGAACTAATATTGTTAATATTAATATAATGATTGTAAAAACTCAAAAATAAAATGGAATTACGGATAAACGCTCACCTCGACTCCGTGGCTCACGACGTAAAAGACCGATGGCGGAAGTTTGAGATACTACTGGAATCACAAAAGGAAACTATGAAAGTATCGTTGTAGGTACGACAAAGAATATAATTTCATTTAATTTAAATAATAATAATTAAAATAATAATAATTAAAATAATAATTTTCAAAAAATATTAAGTTTTACAATAAATACTGTTATTGAATAAATATAAAATAATAGAGTTAATTTGATTATTGAGTACTTGAGTATAATGGCGGACATTAGTCAAATCTTAATACCGCCATTTTTCAAATGATCAAATTATACGAAATTGGAAACAGATAAGAAACTGTAATATTAAATACAGAGGATCTTATGCAAAATGCATTATTGTTATGATTATTTTGATAATGTTTATTAAATGTTATTTTATATTAGTAATTGCGGTTATAAGTTTTATTTTTCATTATATCTAAATATTTGTATATCTTATATAAAGAGTATAAACAGAATTTATAATGTAATTAATAAATGTAAAAAAATAAAATAAAATAAATAATTTATAGAATAAATAAAATTAATAAATATAAAAAAATTTTAATTCTAAAAAAAATTACAGAAAAGAATATTATTATTATTTTTACACGTATTAGGGGAGACTGGGGCAGATTCGTTCATGAGGCTGATTCGTAAATAGCAAATATCTTCAACTCAAATGCATATATTCAAAAATTTTGCTTTGGCACATTAAATATATATACAAATTGAAACTTTATAGATAGTTTTGAGCAGTATAGTCCATCGTACTATTTTTAACAGATATTTTTTGATATTTTCAAATATTTGAAAAATGATTTTTTTTCTTTTAATATTATAATGTCTGTATATTTAATAATTCGGTAAAAATCAAGACTTTATTATTTTTTCTTGATACAGTGGTAGCTAAAAATACTTTAAAAAGTGCCAAATTGCTTAAGTTACAAATAAAGAAAGATTTTCGTTGACGAATCAGTCCCGGGCTCGAGACAGATTTGTAAAAAAAATACATTTTTTTAACTTAAAACAACTATAAGTAGATTCATAAATAAGGGTCTGAAAAATCTTTTTTAGTTAGTTAAAACCATAAGATTTATATCTATGCCCCGCGAGATTTAGATTTTCGAAAATTATTAGAATTAAAAATTACAAAACAAAAAGTTGATGAATTAGCCTCAGTATCCCCTATATTAACAAATCTTTATAATCAATGTTCCTCAAACATATAAATTTATTATGTGTAATATTTGAACCTATCGTACTCGATTATTTGTCACGTCATGTCGTGCACACACTTTGCCTTTGCAGGAGTTCTATTATATACCAATATATCTAACAGTATCCACAACAAATATTACCTAATTGGATACGCGCACTTTTTACAAATCGAAAGTGACGGTCCTGACATTATTATTAAAAAATCATTGTCTTTTATTTCTTTTATCAATATCCAAATCTATCACACTTAACTAGTTTAAGAAGTAGTTACTAGGTATGTATTAGTTTTTTTGTCCTTGAGAGGAGATCTACGCAACACCAAAATCTCACAATAATGATAAAAAAATTACAAAGTGGTTGTGCGTACTTGATATTATAACTCTATTTAATTTTATATTAATTCGGAAAATGATAATTTTACTCGATATTTTACTTTATCACCAGTTATAAACTTAATTACTTCCAAAGAATGCTCTTGTATAAAATTTGTTGTAATAAAGTAAACAATATTACTGAATTTTTAATGATATGGGAAAGGTTTATAAACAATATAAGTGTTTGAATCGTAGTAATGGGATTTGAGGATTCACTCATATGTCGTTTAATCTGAAGCTTTTTTAAACATAACACTAATGTCTTGTTTATTGCTCATGCTTAACCTAATAATAAAACTACTGTAGAATCTAATTAAAGAACAACCTTTATTTTGTAAACAATATATTTCGTGGCTAGTGTTTAATATTAAAAGGTAAATTCGATTGAACGTTCAATTCTATAATACATTTAGGAGCTTTGTATGCATGTATTATAGCGGTTATTTCAATTTCAACCATCGCTTTGTAAATATTAGAAATTGGCTCTTCTTTATATGAGCATGCGTCGATTTGTGCCTGAGACAAAAGACTGATTTTTTCTAGTCCAGTAAAACGAAGTGAAACTTTTATACTTTTTCACGTACGGAATCACACTATATATTCTGTGCAAAATGCAAGTCTTCATTTCCTCTGTATCGGTAGTTTGACATTTCGGTTGCTCGAGATTGAATTCACTGATGATCTTATTTTCAGCTTATTAAAGTAGAATATTTTTGCGAATTTTAATATTTTAATACACTTGAAAAAATGCAATAAGGATGCTAGCACTTTTTAAAATGATTTTTATCTAAAATATTAATGATCGGATAAAGAAATAAAAAATATAATGATCGTCAGCTTCATAAACTGGACCGTAAACGATTTCCATATTGATTTGCCAGCGTTTAGCCAAATTTTCTATAGTCGATATATTTCAATTTTCAATTGAAGACATATGATTGATAACATTTCACGACATTTTCTGTTTTAACTGCTATCTGTAATAAATTATTGTAAATGAGAATAGGCCGGTAAATTTTATATACTTACATGATTTCTTAACTCGAAATTCGATGTAATTATTAGATTACTAATTAATTTTTCGTTCGTATTTTAATGTTATATTTTGATCATAACAAATAAAAATTTTCAATTAAAATAGACTTATTTACACCGTCAGTAATTAATATAATGAATGGGGGTACGTAGATGTGTATATATAGGATGGATATGGTAGAATGAGTCTTTTGTGTTTCCCACGAAGAGTAACACATTTGGAAATTCCCGATGAAGACTAGCACAGCACTTTTCATTAGTTTCCCACATACACTAGCACGTTTCCTGATTTTCCGCCGTTTGACTTTCTCGGGCTACTTTTATTTATTCATGTAGCCCGATTTCCTTAGGTAACCCTATAAATTTTCGAGCAGCATAAAAGTTAATCATATTTAATTCATATATATTCTACTAGCATCCCCTGTTACGGCTTCGCCCGTGCTAAGAGTCCGTGGAACTCAAAATTTACAGATGCCCCTGAGGAAATAATAAAATGTAATAAAACGTAAAAATACGTATAGAAGTAGAAGAAAACGTAAAAAACGTAAAATACGTATAACAGTGTAAGAAAACGTAAAAAAACTGTTGGATTTTGGACGTTTTATATTATATTTTCATATATTTTCTTACGTTTTTTTTACGCTTTTTATGTTTTCTTACGTCTTATTACTTTAGATTACATTTTCACACGAAAAATTCCACTCACTAAAGAAAAGAAAGAAGGGATGGTGGAAACCCCCTCCATAGCCCCCACCATGTGAGATACTTTTATTTTCCTGTCTGACCATGTAGAGGAGCCCTTGGGCCCAACTCGCCGATTTTCGGCGAACGCAGACTCAATTGGACCCCTTTTCTCTCATGGATGGAAGACAGGTGATTTTACTCTTAGCAGAGGAGTTAACGTGTAACACCCTTTTGGGCATGACTACACGAATCTAGCAAATATATAGCCTAGCGGTATTGATTTTATCAAGATGTTTATATTTAGGTCTGTGGGAAAAAAAGAAAACCCTTTTTCAAGGGAAAACAAAAACCCACAAGTGATATCTTTATGCATTCATAAGAATATGACATTTAGACATGAAAAATAGAATGAAATCACAGAGGAAGGGAGGCAAAGTAGTGAAGGAGTGAGAGTTAGAGTTACATGTAACTCACTTGACTTAAAACAGCTAAGCGCGCCGTAGAGCAGCGAGCAACTGTCAAACCTCGGCAATCGGCCAATAACTGATTTAATCAGCCATCCACTCACCCTCAGGAACCAACGAATATCTCCACCGCAGTAGGTATAGCGTAGCTCCACTACTTCAAGACAGGAGGGTATATTATACGTTATTATTATTAATATTGATGATGCTGCTCTGGTGCCCTGAAACTCAAGAAAAATTTATGTTTTTTGGTTCATGTTAGATTTATAAATATCTATGAAATCTTTAGGTCTACGGTATTTATCTCTAGGATACGTATCGAAGTCGTACTTTCTTAATTCTTTGATATCGATGTAATCTACCTACTTAAAGTTCTTTGTGAATTATAGCACTTTTTAGTATATCGCGGCGCGTTAGTGATGATGACTTTTAATGCTTTATTTTGCATAATTTGGATTTTATTCATGTTTGGTTTACTTGTTCCTTCCCATACAGTGGATGCATTAGTTAATATTGGTCTGATGAATGTTTTATGTATTAGTAGTCCGCTTTTAATACCTACACTATAAAGAAACTTCCTGTTACATGTAATGGAAGCAAAAGTTGCTGATGTATATTCAAAATTATTAATGTTACTTATACCCTGGCAGAAATTTGACCATCATTTATGGCCTGTTCGCTATCTATTGACCAACTTCCGTGGTCAATTTGTAGCCAACATTTACACCATAAGTTGACCATAATATGAGTAAAGATAAATGTACTATAAACTCAAATACATGCATAAAAGTTTAAATTCGCACAATGTTTTTTGGTTTAAACGAATTTACAATATAAAATTTAGCTTACTGATGCGAGGAGATATATAAGCGAAGTTGCAGTATTCATACATTCTACAAATTTTAACTCTGATTCTATACGTAAAATATATGCCCATGATGCTCAGTATAGTATAGTATAAGTCCATGCGCACGCGAACGGCGTCGGGCGCTTATAGGTTGTTTGTTCGCTAAAAGCATATAAGAACATAAGACGCAAGAATAACATTGATTAGTATATATATATATATAGGTACACCAGAAATATACAGATACAAGAGAAATAAGTTTGTATTCATCTTATTTATCGTATATACAATAAACATAAACATTAGAATAACATGTTATTCTTATGCTTATGTGTCCCAACACACATGCAGACATACATTCACGGTGTGTTGACAGCTTGGAGTCTAGGGAGAGAGCAGACCCTTATCTGTTTGAAACATATAAAGAAAAACTTAGTTTTGCGTTGTGAGCAGTTTAGCAGATTTTGCTTAAAAAGTTGAGCAGGATTGCTGAGTAAAATGTGCCCAATAGAATCAAGTAAATGTTACTTAATCACTAAATAAATTTTTACTTAAGTCGTTGAGCTAGAGCAGTTCGACAAATTCAACGCAAATAAATAAGCAGTATTTGTTCCAATTTATGTATTTATTTATTAATTAATATATATTTATTAATGCAGACGATTAAATTAAACTAAAATTTACCGTACATATCTTAAAAGAAATATAAGAAAAAATATTTGTAGATTAGGTTTGAATATTTTCAGCATGTAGGCTCGGTGTGCAATATACTAGTATAATTTTTTAATTATTTGTTCTCTTTTAAATGTCTAATTCGTATTGAATTATTTTAGAATCATTAAATTTTATTTATAAATAATTCTATAAATTACACCACCTTTTGGCCATAAACCGTCGGCCATAAGTTGGGTTATTGACCATAATATAGGCCATAAATTGACCACACACCATAAAATTAGGCATTATATGGCGAATAGTTAGTCAACGTTTCTACCAGGGTAACTGAAAATTAATGTTACAATTACTGAAATTTAATACACATTTACATTAAATTTAATGCAAATGTACACTAAATTTCATGAAATATATATTAAATTTCATGCACATTATACATCATTTACATTGCTGTTAATTGTTTATTTGCGTTTATCTCTTTTGTAAGTCTTTTGATTACTACTGATTAGTAATGAAGCTTTACTCATCGTATTTAGTAGGCTTATTGGGTGATACCTAGTTGGTAAGGTCGGATCTTTACCCGCTCTAGCAAAGACTAATATTAAAGCCCTTTTCCACTGGCCAGGACAGTAGTTAAGTTTAAAACAAGTGTTAAAAGTGTCAGCTAATTTTTTTAGTGCAAGGTTAGGTAAGTGTTTCAGTACAAAGTTTGAGATTTTATCGAGTCCCGGTGCTCTATTATTTTTCGTTTTCCTGAAATAGTGCTTAAGTTCGAATCCCGTTACTTGTTCGAGTTCGTCTGTACACGGTTGTTACAAATAGTCGGCTACTAGTTTGTCCGTTTCATTAGTAAAGTCTGGTAATGATGAGTTGTGTGGTGTAAGAGTTTTCGCAAAGTTCTCAGCTAGTCGTTTAGCTTTTTCTTCCGGTGAACAATATTTAATGTCATTATTTTCATCTTTTAAGGGTGGGATATTAGTTCTTGATCGGGTTAGTGCTTTAGTCATTCCCCAGATATAGTTGTCTTTAATATTTAACTTCTTAACCGTATCATTCCAGGATTCGCATCTAAATTCTTTTATTTTAAGAGCAATGACTTTACGATATCTGTTTATTATGTTTTATTTTACAGTGGGGTTAGGTTTTTATGATATTTGCGTCACGTTTTATTACGTCGATTGATTAATAGTATTATGTCGTTTGGTAGTAGCGCACTACCGTTTTTATTCTCTTTGAAGGAGCGTAGAAATATCTACAGCTTCTGTAATTATCTTTAAGCTTCTGATGGCGCAGTCAATTTGTTCAGTGTTGTTAAGTTCGTATTCGTTTTGTATATTTTCGTTTATGTGCGTGTTGAATTTATTCCAGTTAGTTTCCGCGAATCTATTGTTATTTCAATGGGGTGGTGATCTGAGTCTAGTTCGTATAGTGAGGTTGGTTGAATCAACCGAGTTTTTTGTTACCATAAAGTCAATGATTATAGTTTATTTACAGGATAATGTGTAAATTCGGATGGTGTGTATACATTAGAGTGTCCCAAAAAAGCGATTTTTCTAATTTAAAAAGAACTTCATTGGTAATATATTCTTTACTATCGATACAATCGTCACAATTTTTTTCAGATTTTTTAAAATAATATTTACTGGACGCTCGAGGCTCTTAAAGTTATGTACGCTTGGTCGGGAAGAAGAGCAAGTGTTTGAATATTTCAGTCGTAAGCAGCTAACGCTATCCCTATCCTTATACTGAGCTTGCGGTCCGACTCTACAAAACATTTACAGCCTCAGTCGGCGTCAGTATCCCGAACCGTTGATATCTACCTGAGACTGTGTTTACCTTTTTTTTCTAATTTCTTCTCTTATGACTTTACTTATTTTCTTCATAACTGAATTTATTATAAATACTTATAAAATAGTTTATGATTATTTTATAGAATACTTAAAAATATTTTTTTTAATATAGATTTTTTAATTAAAAAGATACATGTTCCATTTTTAATATTTTAATATAAGAGAGATTTTAATATATTTTAATGTATATTAAAAATAAGAGGAATTCTACTTAAAATTATAAAAAATATTAAATTGTAAGTTTGTATTCATAAAATAAAGAACCTTTAAGAAAATACAAATTAAATATTACAATACAACCTATAAAACTATAAAAATACAATTACATTTTGTAGCATATTTATTTATATTTATAGTTTCATAATTAACAATTATCAGTATATTTCTTTAATAGTTTAATAAAATTCTAAAATAATTTTCTTAGAAACAACAAATGATTCATCATTTACAACGATTCACTGTCAACCTTTATAAATGTCGAACTTTCTGTTTGAATGTAAACCTTTGTAAATTATAGTTAACTGCTATAGTTTCAAATAAGTAATATTTGTCTTCTAAGGAATAATACATATTAAACCTTAGAAAATAAATGAACCTATGAATTTATAAGTTAAGAGTTTATAACTCAGCCTTATATATAGTGTACGCAAGTGTTTGATTTTCAAGTTCAAAATTGGCTTTCCACTCCTAGATTAGTTTAGTAAATATAAATTATTAGTTTAAACGTGTGAAGTGATGTACTTTTATACAACAATGAATCGCAGAAAATAGGTATACTTAATTGGAACCAAAGAGAGGGATAGATATCTCCGAAAATAATAAGTTGCCTACTATTGGACAAATAGTGCGTTTTTTTTCTAGAACCATAATATGTTAGACAAAACCGTTCATGATAATGCAAAGTGTACTGTTAAAAAATGTATGAGCATTTAGAAATGTGATGAAATTCCTAAAACAAGTGAAAGTAACTCAATTAAAAAAGTTACACGTTTGTTTATAAAATTAAGAAAAATTAAAATCAACAATTTCGGGATAATCAACGAATTCGAGAATTTAAATTTGAGGAAAGGCTGCATATAGGTAAGCAAAATATAAAGAAAACTAGGTTCAATGGAGAGATAAATTTATTAAATATACAGCTGGAAAAAATAGACCATAACGACATTAAAATTACTAACAAGAGAAAAAGTCAACTACTATGCCCTGCATCAATTACAGTGCTCTTCAACCTGTTTATGTTTAATAAATTACAAAATTAACCCTCTGGCGCAGAATCCCGAGATATCTCATCCAAACGAGGTATTTACCGTAACCAGGAGTCCGAGATATCTCGTCCTGATATTTTTGGCCATAACTTTTGACTGGTACACTTTCAGAGTATCTACGTCCATGCAAATTAAAGCTGACAACTTAATTTATGATAAGCTTGGTTCGACTTTAGATTTTTTACGCGACCCCGAAAACGTAAAGAGAGATATTATCCAATTTTCGAACATGTAAGAAAGAAATATGCATTCGGGAATGGAAAAGTCGGATAAAGCGCTAACGCAAAGGGGTTAATAAAGTTACTCGATAAAATAGTACTTTATATCAGAATGTACTATCACATCGCGTTAGAGACTAATTTTATAATTTTTTAAATAAAAATACTAAACATTTATTCTCTTAGATTATACTTTTGGTAAATCGTCCATACAAGCTTTTCTGCTTAAAATGATGTATATTTTTGGAAAAAAATACTTTCGATCACAAAAAAATATTTATTTTTATTTGTTTAAACAGTTGAATTTTAAGTACTGTTTATTCGCTCCCATTTTTGGTGCACACGGGATTTAAACTATAGTTTTTAAATATTATCTACTATCATATTAAATAAATTTTATATTATATTATTTTCTGAAAAGTATGTTACATTAGAAACTTACATCAAATTTGTTTATTAATTATTTTTTTTATTATAAAATTTTTCTTAATTTTATTGCTCATTTATTATTAATAAATGTATTATTATTATTATTATTATTATTAATTTATTATTATTTGTTAATCAAATCAATTATCTATATATTACAAATATATTGGGCTAAATAAAGCGGAAAAGTAAATGACGAGTAAGGAAAGGTTGACCTTCGTGACAGTCGTAAATTTTTTTCTTCGTAGCTTATTTTCTCACCTATATTATTTATTTATACGTATTATATTTTGAACATCAATTGTCAGTAATTTAAACTTTTTTTAATAAAAATTATAATGTTATGAAGAAAAAGTTGTAGATGGTACAAACATCTGAATTCAGCAAAAACACCTATATTTGACCCTTAATAACAAATCTCTAAATAAACATTTTATATGAAAACCCTTTTAAAACATATATTTGATTACAACAAAATACATACCTAAAGAGTCGCTGGAAATAATAAATAAAATCATAGTTAAAATTAAAAAATAAATAAGTTAGGGCTTATAAAAATTTAAGATATCGAAGCTATAAGTCGAAATAAAAAAAAAGCATTTTGACTGGATTTACTCCACATCAAAGGGTAATACCGATCAGCCTTGATACAATTCCGATCACTATTAAAAAGTTACATTTACAGGTGAAAAATTTCTTTAAATCAATTATATAAACTTTCATATGATCCGTCGCATTATTATTCGCACTTACACAGGGAAATATGTAATAACATAACCACTGTTCAATCAAAAACACTTTAGCAAAGTTACCCTACCTGAGAGCGCAGCACAGCGTTTTCTTAGCCTCACTTTCGGGAGCGTCATATAAATAACATTGTGACCTGGATTACCCCAATTCTGCTTAGTAATTTAAATTGAAATGACAAAAAAGCAATAGGTTTATACTCTTTTTTCTTCACTACTTCTTATTCTTAGATTGTTCAAATTAATAAAGTAGCAAAAAATAAATGCATAAAGTAACAAATAATATGCATTAAAGCTTATTTTATAGACCAGATTTCTTATAAGAAATGTAGGCCTACACTTTGATTGTGTATAATTCCTTAATAAAACTGAAAAGAAGGTTGTTTGGACATTAGATTAATTGCATTTTATGTTGCGTTTAATATTCTATTCGAATTATTACCTAAAAATGTTTAGATTATTAAAAATAAGGGTGACCGGAATTAGCCAGTGACCGGCATTACCCCGTTCTCCCGTAATACCCGATTTGTCGGCAATAAATCATTATGAAATAGTAATCAGTTGTACAAAAATTAGATAGCAACTAATTATTCCAATGTCTATAGTAAAAGATATTAAAGAAACTTGAAAAATCATTTTGGAGCTGTATTCGTTGAATTCGATACGTAGTTTCTAAAAGACTAGAATTAACAACCGTAGAAAATGTAATGCTCATAAATCTCAAACGTCGAAAAAAGCTTTCACAGGCATGGCTAGAATATAGCCATGATAAAAACAGTTCTGACTGATTCGTATAATCCTAAGCCAAGCTGAACTATTCGTAATTAAAAAAAGATTAAATAATAAAACCGTTAACTCTAACCCTAAAGCCCAGCTAACCCAAGCTAAGCAATTTGCAATTTTAAAGAGTTTTAAATATTAAAGCCATAAACTGTAAACCCCAAATACAACTAATCCAATCTGAGCAAGTTGCATTTAAAAAAGTATAAATAATTAAACCACAAACCGTAAACCCTAGATTCTAAGACTTAAATCCAACTAACCCAAGCTTAACAATTTGAAATTAAAAAAAGTTAAAATAATAAAACCTTGAACTCTTAACCCTGGGTCATATACCCAAAAGCGAAGTAATCCGGGCTCAGCCACCCTGGTAGAAATCTAAGCTGGTTTATAGCCAGATATTAGCTAGATTTTCTAAATCTACATTAATTCTGGTTAAGAAATTAGCTAGAAATCAGTTAAAAACGTCATGCTTTTTAGCTAATTTCTATCTAGATTCTGCTTAATATTCTAGTTAATATAAAATTGATAAACTATAATTATAATGGAAATAATAACAGTTTTATAATAATCAAAGTAATACGCAATTCTAATCATACTACATTAAGTATTTTACTAAATTAAAGTTAAAATGGAGGTTAGGTTATTTGTTTACATAACGACGCGTGCATTTAAAAAGTATTATTTACACAAAAAGTACCAAAGCCCCGAGTAAAATTTAAGTATCTTTATTAAAGAAATTTATGTTATAAATAATCGAATGTATGTAGTCATATAATTATTGTTATTTTAAAAATAACAATAAAAATAGAATAATGTAAGTTATGACGAAATTTGGAGAATAAATTGGTAAACAAATATTTGTAGTTTTACAAAGAAGTTTTATTACAAAATTTTATTTTCGACATCAATCACAAAATTTTTATTGATTAAGTTATGATTGACTAATTTTCGAACAGGAAATTATTTGTTATCAAATACTTTTAGTATTGCATGTACATATTTCTATAATCTTGTAAATTGTTATTTGTTGATAAGAATATTTATTTTGGCGGCATGCTATATTGAACATTCAATAAAGTATAATAATGTATATTTTTAAAAACTAATAACTTTTCAAAACAAAATATAAATAGGTTAGATTTGCAAACAAAATACGTTCTTGCTTACAGCATAGTCTTAAGCAGATTCTAGCCAGATATTAACTATAATTTGACTTATTAATAGCTTATTAATCTGGCTAATAATTAATAAGCTAACCAGCCATTCTAGCTAACTTTCTACCAGGGGCATTTTCAACTGAAAAAGTTAACAATCAAAAATAAACAATGAAATTCATGTACCCAAAATTCAAAATTTAACTAACCCAAGTTGAGCTATTTGGAATTTGTTGGGTTTAGGAATTATGGTTTATGCTCTTCTTCAATTAGTGTTAGTTTGGGTTTTGTGTTTACGGTTCTATTATAAACCTTTTTTAATCGCAAATTGTTTAGCTTGGACTATAATTTGATTAAGGGTTTGCGATTTAGTCTTAATTTTTTTATTGGTTCAACTTGGGTTAATAGGGTTTTGAGTTTAAGGTTTAAGATTTTATTATTTGAACATAATTAATTGTAAATTACATACTTAGTTTGGGTTAGTTGGGTTTGGGGTTTAGGGTTTAGGATTTATGTTTTTTTTTATTTAAACCTCTTTATAATTTCAAATTGTTCATCTTGGGTTAGTTAAGTTTTAGGTTTAAAGTTTAGGGTTTTATTATTTGAACATAATTAACTGTTAATTACTCAGTTTGGGTTAGTTGGATTTAGGGTTTAGGGTTTAGGATTTACGTTTTTTCTTATTTACCTCTTTAATTTTGAAATTGCCCAGCTTTGGTTAGTTAGGTTTTGGGTTTAAGGTTTAGGTTTTATGTTTTTATTATTTATACTTCTTAAATCGCATATTGATTAGCTTGGTCTAGTTAGTTTATACTATTTATATGGGGCCGTTTTTATTTGCTTATTGAAAAGAGGCCCCTCGGTGATTGTATGCCCTGGGCTTCGCGCCTTATAATGTAGGCTCTGCACCTTGTTGCTTTATTTTTGTTGATTAATGTAGGTAGAATATTATGTTATTGATTTCAACTGATTTCATGACTTCAATTGATTTCAACTTGGCTGCACTTCAAATGAATTCACATGATTTCAGAATATCATTTGATTTCATTTTGATTTCGTGTTGATTTCATGAAGGGGGGGGGGGGGTTTGCGATTTCATAGAGTGAATGAGTGAATAACCCCTCGACAAAAATAGCATTTCTATCCTGTCGAATCTTTATTTTCTTTATATACAATAATATCATGATTTATTATTTTCCTACTATTTAAGTGTGCAACTATAATTAGCAATTATATTAGCCATATAATTTGAATGCGATAATTAGTCAAATTTTAAAAATATATAATAATTTTATAAGGTGGGTGCAGGTAATGTGACTACCTACACGAGATCTCGCTGTATGCGATATTCTGGGGCGCCGTAACTCCTACAGTATAATATGTATTGTGACAATAAATTTTGAGAGGCGCAGTGCATGCATGTAAAGAAACCACTTTTATCAATATGGTATGAGCGAAAAGAAATCATTCGGTACATAGATATAGATGGCCTCACTACTGTTGGTAAAGTGGTCAATACAACACTGTTGGTAAAGTGGTCAATTTTTAACTACTTAGAAGTTCTTTAATTAAAATTCAGAGATGAAATTTTTTGCAAGAAAACTCATGAAATATTAGAGTCAAAACCCGATATATATCTACTGGGAATCGAAAGTTCCTTGAGTTGACCACATTACCTGCACCCCCTTATTACAATTTTGAATTTGTCGAGACCTTCAAAAGAATCACTGTCAATTTTGATATTCATTTTTGTTTGAAAAAATATTTTGCATTTCATTTGTTATTAAGTATAACAAATGATAGGATAACTGCACATAACAATGAAATAGAAACATTTTTGAATATTTAGTGCTACGAGGGAGTAGATCTCTATTAAATGTATGTTCTCCTAATAGACCTATCGATTCAACGTCCCTACTGTATACTTTAAAACACATCTTAAGGGGTAACACCACTTTAGGTACACCTATTTTTAACGATATTTTGTGGGTAAATAATAAGCGAAATGAAAAATTCGTACTTTATTGTGCAATTAATGAAGTGTAAAAAGAAATTTTTTTTTTTCAAAATGGCAGCCACGTTCTGTAGTAGGTCGTTACTATTCTGTTGACGCTCAAACGGAGGACAGTTTTCTCGTACATGATGAACCCTAGAACAAAAGAACAAAGTTTTTGTTAAAGTGCATATTAGTAGGCGTAGTAGTACGTAGAAATTATTTTTTAAATCAAATTTTTTTAAATTTTTATTTTCACTTCATTAATTGTACGATAAAGTTCTTTAAACAAATTTTTCATTTCGCTTATTATTTACCCACAAAAAATCGTCAAAAATAGGTGTACCCAGAGTGGTGTTACCCCTTAAAGCTGTTTTCTTTAATTTTGAAGAAGATTTCTTAGACATCTTTCAAATTCATAATATGTTTCATGTTATATTCATAATGATTTATTGTCTAATACAGAATATAAATTAATATTTTTGTGTATTATATTATACACAGTAATTAAGTGTTAATAAAATTAAAGGTATCAAAATTAAAAAGAAGGTATACTGTTAATATACTATGCTAAGCATAGAATGGAAATAAATTTTGAAAAATGTATACATCATATTAAATTTATAAATGAACATAGTGGATTTGCACAATGTTGAAATATATATTATATAATATATACAAAATTATTGTAAATGTGCTGTTGAATTACACTAAAATTATTACCAAAAGGCATCTTTTACAGGATATCTGCAAGACGTCTTATTATGCTTGTAAAAAAGACAAAAATGAGATATTCTATCGAGAATGTATCAGGAGAATAGAAAGTTCTAAAAACTTCTGTTAATTTCATATTTTTCAAAATTCACTAATTTTTGTTTTGCTGCTACCGTCCATATTTCATAGAATAATTGTTTATAATATTTAATATTTTATATATTTTTGTGATATTTTCTATTTTCTATGATCATCTACAACAAACACTAACAAACAATACAAGCACGCCGTCATTGTACTAAGGCATGTAATTATCATAACGTGACAAAATTTAATTGTAATTAAATATTAATTATTTTATAGTGTATTAAACAAATGAGCATTTAAATAATGATATATGCCACTCAGCAGATTATATACGCGTAATAGAAAACCATACGAACTCCACTCTTGAAAACTGATGTTTCTCTGATACAATGTCTGTAGTACGACTTCCCTGGATGTCTTTTTGACATCTTTTTGACATCCTCGTAACATAGGTAAACTGCGAAAATTATTAAATTTACATTAAAGCGATGCTTATCCCCCTGTCACAATCAAATACGGGGAACCACTTATTTCATTCAATTTTCAATTTTGAGAAAATATCTCTATGGTAAGTTATTGTTTTTGATTAGGACAATAACTTTTCATAAAGATATTTGCAAAAAATTGAAAATTAAATGAAAAAAATGGGCCTCGTATTTGTCGGTGACAGGTGGCTTTAGCATCACCTTAAAATTAGTACTCAAACTACTGAAATTGAAGTGTAAGAACAAGTATAATAAATGTTTGCTTTATACATACAATTGTTCTTATACTGTTGTTGATGTTATTGGTTTACCAAAAATGGTGCTTATGTTTTATGATATGATTAAAATTAACTAACGATGCATTATACTAATTCACCCCAGAGAAGAACATAATATTTAAATCTTAAATGATAAACATATATCAAATAAAGACGGTTTATGGTTCATGTAATAGTTTAAAGATAAGCAAGTTAATTGGTGAATTTAATATGAAGTTATTCATTACTTGAAACAAACAATGTGTAAATCATACATTATTTTTGCCCTACAACGTAGGTACCTGAATAACGTTTAAAAATTAATTAAGTTACTTTATTAAATTTTAAATTTTACCCGCCTTGTATGCAATCGTGACCAACGAGCCAATCACGATGACGCGCTTTCATTTCATTGGTTCAAAATTTTCGTAGATGTGTATACATGTGAAAGCACTATATAATATTAAATTGTCATCTCACTCTCGCAAAAGACCTTTAGAGCCTGTGGCTATCTCTGTTTCTGTGAGCAACCAATGTGTATTCTAACCTGTAAATGAAATACAAATTCAAGTGTCTGCATTTCCTTATTTAGTAGTAATCAGCCGCATAAAAAGTACGAATTTCGTAATTTGATGTAAGTTACTAATTTTACACTTGCTTCTAAAATTCTAAATAATTAGTTTTTTGTACTTTTTTTAGAAAAATCGTAGATCGTATCTAGATGATGATAAAATAGATATTTTTCAAATACAATAATTAGAATGGATACTCTAAACTCAAGCAGTTTAAACTTTGTGAATGTAGTAGTAACAAGTGCTAATAATGAATCTTATTCAGTGGAACGAAGGTTTAAAAAGGACATTAGTATTGAAGAGTTTAAAGATAAATTGGAACTCCTAGTTGGATGTGAATCAAAATCAATGAGATTAGAAGTTTATAACAAAAATGATGACATTGTTTGCAAACTGAATGAAAATGATCGTACCTTTGGATCATATCCCATTGAAGATGGTATGCGAGTACATGTTATTGGTGACGAACAACCAATTGATGACCCATCGACTGTTCAGAAGTTTGAGCTGTCTGAAGAAGAGTATGCTAAAAAACCAGATACAGTCAAAGCATTTTTAAGAGAAAACAAGTTGGGTAAATATAATGAGGAAGAGGCGAAGAGAAAAGAAGAAGATAGGCTACGAGAGTTGGAAAATGAAGAGCAACTTGTAAAAAGCATGAAAATAGGTGACAGGTGTGAAGTGATTGTTCCTGGCAATCCTAAGCGCAGAGCCACTATAATGTACCTTGGAAAAACTGAATTCAAAACTGGATGGTGGGTAGGAGTGAAATTTGATGAACCTTTTGGTAAAAACAATGGATCTGTTGCTGGAAAAAAATATTTTGAATGTCCTGATAAATATGGTGGATTTGTTAAACCTGCATGCGCAGTAGTAGGTGATTTTCCAGAAGAAAATTTTGACCTAAATGAGGAACTATAAGTTATAGTGAGCAATGAAGAATATATTCTCAATACAAAATTTTTCTTGCTTGAGCAAATGAAATGATTGAAAGCCTGCTTTTTAATGTACTGAAACTATTTATAAAGAAATTATTATATTAACAATAAAACGTGTATTTGTTTGTTTTTCAAATATTGTTATTTTATTATTTATATCAAAACTAACAAATTTTAAATGCAAATCATGTACATATGTACACTTGACGTGGAAAATTCTGATTAAATTCATTTGAGATCGTTCAATGAGCTTAGCCAAACTTGCGTTCGATCCAGTGAATCCCAATGAAACTGCAGTATTTAAAAAAAATTCAAACGCATTCAACCAGAAATTTCCCACGTAGAGTGTACCTAATGGTATTTAGTGATATTTCTGTAAAATAGAACTTTTAGAACTTTCAAAACTTTCTGCAGATTTTTCTGCATGGTTAAAAATAACAATTGTTCAAAGGGTCAATACTAGGTCAAAGTTAATTTTTTTATGTATTCATACAAACTTTTTCTCATTAAAGCAATCATTCTGATTTTTTTTTACTATAAATACTTAGTAATACCAAGTATTTATGTTTACCAATATAAGCCACATAATCTTACTCGTAAACGACACAATACCTTTTATTCAATCTATTGGAGGAACTTTACGGCATGCAAGATTCTAGGTGACATCATGATGTAAGAAAATAGACACAATAAGCGATTTTTCTTTTTCCAATGATTATTTGACTCCTTTTAGTATATACTAAAATTGAAGTAAATCACTTTAAAAAATTTTTTGACATTATTTTTAAGAATACAATCAAGTTTTTTGAAAATTATTAATACAAATTTTCTTAAATTAGTATAGATTGTGACGCACATGAGTCAAGGTTTTTAGACTTTAACCGGCTCAAAATCAAGAAAAGATCCACGAAATCTAATAATTTACTATACGTTTCTATAAAGGTCAGATAATTTTTGCGTACTTTTCTAATTACTTACACATTTGTGAAATTCAACAATATTGTTGAAAAACTAGGCAAAGAAACGTTACAAGTAATGAAAAATCTAAATAACGTAAATAATATTAGGTTGACAAATATTTTAAAAAGTTATTCGATAATATAAATAAAAATAGGCGGTATTATATAACGCGTCTAAAATTTACGTGGCATACAAAGGTATATAAAAATTTCTGTATCTTATTTTTTACTGCAATTTTTACATAATTGAGTTAGTTTATTACCTTTTACCAACCTACCTTTAATAACCTTAAACCTATAACCTTTTTAACATCTTTTAAAATAATGTTTTCGTTGAAAACAAAGAATTATATTTCGGACGCTCTGAAGCGCCCTGATATTTCGGTCCTTTACGCAAGAGATGCCCTACTTCTGTGATAACAAGCGAATAGATCATCACACTTACAAAAAAAGGGTTGTTAAAGATGTCTTTTAATTGGACTAAGCAGTCGTTCTAGTAGAAAGAAAATGTCTATTACTCAAGTATAAAGAAATAAAAGCAAATACATCGCGCATCTTTTACGTTATGTTTATTGTTATCATAAACATTAAAATAAATTGCAAAAGTAATATGATATGTAGGTACAGTGGTGCAGAGTTATGTGATGATGAACATTAGTGTCTTCTTTTTGTCCTAATATAAAATTTCAAACTATACATAGTTTTGAATGTTTTGATTCAATTTAGCAAGTGTGTAGAAATAAATTAAATTTTGAAATAATTTAAGTTTATTGTTTAAAGCTCTTTGGGAAAGCAATCTGCTAAAACAGTTAGCAGCGTTCTTTTTATTATAAAGATTACTAATAACGAAATTAAAAAAATGTTTTTGTCCTTACACCGCATAAAAGAATAATGAAAATAAACCCTAAAAAGTACATCTATATCTACATGTTTATGTAATTATTTCAGAATAACCTTTTTTACCATCACATAGACTCCTATATGAGGAAGCAATAGGTATAATAAAAATTTTTACAAAACATGCATTTTTCTATTTTTAACCGACTTCAAAAAGGAGAAGGTTCTATATTCGATGCGTATGTTTTTTTATTCTTTTTTTTTGTACACCGATTGATCGAGAACGGCTTGACCGATTACAACATTTCTTGTTTCGAATGTCACTCCAAGATATTCCCATAAGAATTTCGACCCATACTGGGCCAATACGAGAAAAAAACTATTTCTTTTTCTTGAAATATGTACACTGAATACGCAGGAACGGCTTGAATGATTTAAAAAATTCTTATTGTCCAGTACTTGCCCAGTACAAGCAACCGATTTTGACCAATTTAAAAAATTCTTGTTGAATTTGATAGCTGGTCACTCCAAAATAATTCCATAAGAGCTTTGACCGGTATTGGGCCAGTACAAGCAAAAATATGAACACTAAAAGAGTTAAATAAAAATTAAAAAAAAATAGAACCGACTTTAAATAAACGCTCTAAAAAGTAATAAATAATAGTTACTGTAATAAAGACATTAATTCAGAAAATAATAAACTTACGGTAATCGCCAATTGTGTTCAATCACATTTCGACGGTTCCAATTGAAAAAGACGTTATCTGGCAGAAATGGTTGGAAAAAACATCTCGCAGAAATGGTTGGAAAAAACATATCTCGCACAAATGGTTGAAAAAGACGATTTTATGCATCTTTCTTTAAGATAGTAAAACTTGGTATTCAGGAGTTTTCGGGGTCGCTGATTACAAATTAAAAGTCACAATTGAGCGTCCGGATCGAATAACTCGCTGAGCGCTCGAACTCCGGTAAAAGTATTGTCCATGTAGCCGATTTTGAAAATTGTTCAAATTCCGGTTTTAATGATGGATACTTGTAGAGAATTCAATTGCGCATCTTTTTTGTATTTGAACCACATTTCTATCTCTTTTTGTTTTTGAGTTATTTAGGAAAAATGCGATTTACGGCGTAAAAAATTTTCATTCAATTTTTGACTTAGACCTGCCGTATCTTTGCCGGATTTTAATATTTTCTTTTGATAATTTAACACAATATTCTTCAACATATTCTACGACTGTTAAAGCATTTACAAAGTATTAAAAATAGTTCAGGGCCAAATAATGATTTTATTTCAACAATTTTTCCGAAATCTAGGATTTATATGTTCAAACGAAAAAGTTGTGCGAGGAAGTTTCGAGTTGTAAAAACTTTCAGTGACGAAAAACTTCCTCATGAGTCAAGGAAGTTTTTCCAAAATATTTCAGACCTTTATTGATAATAAGAAAAAAGATAGATCGATTTCAAAATCGTGTACGCCGCGGCCGCGTTCACGGTAAACAGCAAGATTTTCACGTACCGCGGAGCCGCCGCGGCCGGCAGATGCGCTTTTGTTTACAAACATGAATCATATACACGCTGTTCTTAACTGCAGTCGTGAAGCATTGAGGAGACATCATTAGTAGCAGCAAGATTGTTTTGATTGCATTGCTTATGGTTTTGGTAATTGCTGAAGGTTTTGCCTGTAGTTTTATTTAAACATTTGTTTGTACAACAATGGCAGATAAAACGTGTTCACAATCTAGCAGAAAAAGAAAAAGAAACGAAAGTGACTGGGAACAGAATAAAAGAAAAGTTTGAGAAATGAGGTGAATTTTTTAAACATAAATTATTAAGCGATAAGTGAGCAGACGCTGGGGTTCGATTCAAACGAGCCCAATGGTTAATTTTGTCTTTTTTTTGTTCGTATCCTAGGATACATGATCATATCGCAGTAAAAAAATAAACTGCAACGTATATATATATATACGTTGCAGTTTGAATCGGACCCCTGCCGAGGCTCCTGCGATTCAAGCTAATTATTTATTCTTCAAACAAATCTACTTTCGTTTTAATACATAATAATTATAAATCTTTGACCATTTTAAATGATTGATTTCGAATAATAAAGCGCACAGATGTATATGAATAATCAATAAAGTTATCGATATGATTGTTCTTAAACATTCAATTGCATATTTGATCTTACAGGGAAGTGAATACATATCTCGTTCTAAAAAAATTGTTCCTTCTAAGCAATTTGAACCCGTTCATTCATGCTGCGTAAAAAAATGTTTTGAGAATATTAGCGCTTCGCAGCAACGTGGATTTTATGATGCATTTTGGAAATGTTCTGGCGGTTATAACTCGCAAAATATTATACTCAATGGGTTGATAACGAAGAAGCCTTTAAGTACGATTCAAGGGATTGAGAGCAAAGTTACGTCGTGGGAGTATTCTTTCCATTCTGCATCTACTCGCGTTACTGTTTGTCAAAACTTTTTGTGCACTTTACTGAACGTAAATAGAGGAAGATTCACTACAATTCAAAAGAAGGTAATAAATAATAATCAACCGTTAGAAGACAATCGAGGGAAACACGATAAACATTCAGAACGCTTAACTGATGAGTTAAAAAAAATTATTCATGAACACTGTTTATCGATACCCCATTCTGATTCTCACTATAGGAGAGAACATTCTTCATTGAATTATTTTGATCACCCTGACTTAACTATAACTAAATTATACAAATTATTTATTGAATATTATAATGAGACGACAAAAGATTCAAATCCCCCAATTTCAGAATCTACTTATACTAAGTATTTTAACCACAATCTTAACTTTACTTTTTCGAAACCACGCACCGATGTGTGTAATTTATGTTTTGAGCATAGAAATGATACAGATATAAATAATGCATTGCAAAATCATAAAAAAAGCGTTGAAAAATATAACAGTTTAAAAAAAGCATGCTGTCAGAAAAAGATGTTTTGTGTCTTGAATTTGATTTCGGGCAGAATTTGCCTCTCCCTAAAATTCCAGTTTCCGATCAATTTTATAGAAGGCTCATGTGGCTACACATTTTCAATGTACACGTTTTCGGTAATCATAAGAGGAGTTACATGTACTTATTTATGGAAGGAAACTTGAAAAAAGGTGCCAATACCGTTTGTAACTTTCTTTTAGATGCTATACAGAGAGAATTTAAATTGCAGTATTATAACAAAATTTATTGGTTTTCGGATGGTTGCGGAGGCCAAAATAAAAATTATTTTACTCTTTCTTTTTTGTCGCTATTATCTAAAGAATTAGAAGTTGAATTACAGCATGTATATCCAGTAGTTGGCCATTCTTATTGTTCATGCGATCGTAACTTTGGAATGTACGGTCAAAAAAAGAAAAAAATGGAAACAATAGAAACATTTGATGATTATGTTCGACTTATTGAAAGTGCAAGAGATCCGCCATTTACAATAATTAAAAAATCTGAAATTAATGTACACGATTTTGAATCGCGTATTTCAAAAGAAGTACAGATTCCGAAAGACTTGCACATTAGAAGCGCTGTTAAAATTAGCTATTTTGCCAATAGGCACGTTAACGTATTCAGTAGCTATACTAAAAACCCGAAAGATCACATTATAGAGTCTACCCTTACATTTAATGAGTTGCTCAAAACACCATTAGCGCCGGCTGTCGGAGTAACTAAAGAGAAATTAAATGACGTTAAAACACTGCTTCGATATTTAAGTCCTGAAGGAAAGGAATTTTTTAATACTTTCATAGATCAAGCTTTTGTAAAAATACCTAACAAAAAAGCGATTGAAAAAGAATCTGGGGTAACTGCTTCTGTAAAAAAGAGTCTTTAAAAAATAAACGTGTTAAAAAAGAGCCTGCGAAAAAAGATAGTACCAGAGAAAAGTGTAAAAAGAAAGATTCTATTAAAAAGGATTCTAAAAAAAAATCTGTTAAAAAAGCTGTAAAAGACGCTGCGAAGAACAAAAAAAAGTGAGTAAGGAAGAATCAAAGGAAAATGTTTCTGTAAATAAAGAGTTCTTAACAAATAAGCATGTGAAAAAAGAGTCTGCGAAAAAAATTCTACCAGACGAAAAACTGTAACAACGACTGTGAAAAAACACAAATAAAACTATAAGTATAGTGTACAAAGAAAATTCTTCTAAAATGTATATCAGCAAAAAAACGTTATATAAGTGTGTAACGATTTATGTAATAAAAAGTGTATAATTCAGAAATAAAATTCAACATTACTGCTAATAGTAATCATGTTCAATATTTGTCGACTGCAGTAGACATGTTTGTAAACAAAAGCGTATCAGCGCACGGCCGGCCGGGGCGGCTCGGAGGTGCGTGAAATCTCGCTGTTTACGGTGAACGCGGCCGTGGCGTACACGATTTTGAAATCGATCTACCTTTTTTCTTATTATCAATAAAGGTCTGAAATATTTTGGAAAAACTTCCTTGACTCATGAGGAAGTTTTTCGTCACTGAAAGTTTTTACAACTCGAAACTTCCTCGCACAACTTTTTCGTTTGAACATATAAATCCTAGATTTCGGAAAAATTGTTGAAATAAAATCATTATTTGGCCCTGAACTATTTTTAATACTTTGTAAATGCTTTAACAGTCGTAGAATATGTTGAAGAATATTGTGTTAAATTATCAAAAGAAAATATTAAAATCCGGCAAAGATACGGCAGGTCTAAGTCAAAAATTGAATGAAAATTTTTTACGCCGTAAATCGCATTTTTCCTAAATAACTCAAAAACAAAAAGAGATAGAAATGTGGTTCAAATACAAAAAAGATGCGCAATTGAATTCTCTACAAGTATCCATCATTAAAACCGGAATTTGAACAATTTTCAAAATCGGCTACATGGACAATACTTTTACCGCAGTTCGAGCGCTCAGCGAGTTATTCGATCCGGACGCTCAATTATGAAAAACAGTGGCGGTGCCAGTAACTATAGTGTTTACTCAATTTGATGAATATTTTAATTAAAATTGGTAAAATTTGGTATACAAAGGATTTTGGGGTCGCTGCTTACAAATCACAAATCAGAATTGCAAGAAATAAAATGGAGCGTTTATCGCCTTAAAGTAAAATATTGTTAGCAATAATATAATTATAAAAAAAAAAACAAATATTGATTAGAATAATTATTGTTACAATTTGTATATAATTATATTAATAATTATAATGTATAGTAGTAATTCTAACTAATCATCTTCCTTACCGACAACAAACACACGCAAAGTTTGTCTGGTAGTTATCATGATATTGTTGTACTATGAATCATACACTATAGTTACTCGCTCCGCCATTTTGATTTTTGCAATTTCGACTTTTGATTTGTAATCAGCGACCCCGAAAACCCCTATATACTAAATTTCGGTAATTAATGTTAATAATACATTGATTTATTACATAGCGTCTGGTTTAGTTAAAGTCGCATAAGTACTACTGATTTTTATTAGACGGCGAAATACGTCGTTTCACAAATGTACTCCCAGATACGTCTTATCCAACCGTTCCTGCCAGATTCGTATTTTCGAACCATTTCTGCCAGATACTTATTTTCCAACCGTTTCTGCCAGATTCGTATTGTCGAACCAATTCTGCCAGATATGTATTTTTCAATTGGAACCGTCGATTTTATGATTGAATATAATTTATCATGGCATATATTATCATTTATGTGGATGGTTCCGCCGTAACTTACCCAAAACAAACATAAAAACGGCGAATGAGTGAAAATCGTCGATTATTACCCCCAGCCTGCATATGATTCCTTTATATGATTTTTTATGTATTTTTAACCGTAGAATCACGTGGTGTTAAGTATTAGCTTTTTATGAATAATTGATAATATCTTTTATTTTGATAATACTTTTCATAGGGTATTACACAACTGACATTTTACTTTCAAACTGTTCTCATAACTCTTAGACTTAACATACAAACTTTTTTGCAAATAAGTTTTATGTACTTTACTATTAAGTAACGAACAATGCTTCTTACTTGAAGTAAAATACCTAATAAACAGTATCTAGATAGTAATTTAGTAGTGTTACG
This sequence comes from Gastracanthus pulcherrimus, assembly GCA_949152435.1. Classification (NCBI taxonomy): domain Eukaryota; kingdom Metazoa; phylum Arthropoda; class Insecta; order Hymenoptera; family Pteromalidae; genus Gastracanthus; species Gastracanthus pulcherrimus. Next base: position 39,895,009 of record OX424573.1, read on the forward strand.
GAACTGATCTCTACATTGCTTTTTACTGAAATCTGAAGTGAGAAAACTGCATGTTTATAATTACTCGCGAATTTTTTAATTCCCAGATCTTTTTCCGGATACCGTAGAGCGGGGTGACGTTAGACCGGTGAGGCGACTTTGGGCCAAATAAAAAAATATAAGATTTTATATCCAGCACTGCAGAAAGTATATATTTTGAGGCGATCAGAGGCATTTAGATTTGAAAGTCAGATCCTTTAGATACAAAATTAACCAAAAAGAAAATTATTAAATACATCAAAAAGTGATTTTTATTTTAGTTAGAGTGCGAAAAGGGCTGCTATTCCGCCATTTTTGGTTTTCATAAATAAATTTTTGTCTGATTATTTATTATCGGAGCATCTTGTTAAACGTAAAATGAGTTTGTAACTAACTTGTAAGTGCTCAAAAATGAAAATTTAGCTACGATATATATATAAATAAAAATGTGGCTCAAAGTCGCCCCTCCAAGCAAGGTATATTTGACTACCCTATTTTTCATACGTTACTAAAAGGTACGCTTTTGAAATTTTATTCCTAGGGCGTAAATATATACTATAGCTCAAGACTAAACTTGTAGCACCTGTTTTAGAACTTAATTTTTTTCGGGAAACAAACCTGAGTAGTGTAAAGTTTCAAAGTGGTCCAAAGTCACCCCGCTTTACGGTACGTTTTATGAATCATAACATATACGATATATCTAGTTTACGAATCCACCGTCAGGATGGTCTATTATAGTAGCAAACCACTGCGCTCTTTGGTGTCGATACTGTTATCATCAATATTTTATCGGAAACTGCTGGACACAAAGTATACACTTGGCTTTAATGATAATTAGCGAAATATGAGTTTAAAACCAGTAGGAATATATATTATTAACTGTATAGTTTAGCATGTACACGGAGGAATTCTTTTTACCTACTTTACTTCAGCGTAGAGTGCCATTTTATATCTAAATTTGAGTTTTGGACATGTTACGTAACTGCCATTTGAGACCTAATTTATTGATTTATTTTAGAGATAGCACTTAAGTACGGTTCCGGCTATTAACAGTTGAGGGGATGCATGGAACAACGGTATAACTCGATTGAGTTAGCCCGTGAATTACATGAAAGTGGCATCACTCTCACTACTTTGCCTTCTTTTTTCTGTAACTTCCTTCTTTTTTTCACCTCTAAATCTAATGTTTTTAGGAATGCAAAAATATAAATTGTGGGTTTTTTGTTTTCCCTTTAAAAAGGGTGGTCTTTTTTCCCACAAACCTAAATATAAACATCTTGATAAAATCAATACTGCTAGGCTACATATTTGCTAGTTTCGTGTAGTCATGCCCTCAAGGGTATTACACACCAACTCTTCTGCTTAGAGTAAAATCACCTGTCTTCCTTCCAGGAGAGATAAGTGGTTCAATTGAGTCTACATTCTCCAACAAATGGCGATGTGGGCTTAGGGCTCATCTATATAGTAAGGTAGCTGGAAGAGTATCTCATAGGTGGAGGCGATGGAGGGGCTTTCACCATCCCTTCTTTCTTTCTTTCTTTCATCAAGGCAGGATGACCGGTCGCGGTAAAGGTGGAAAGGAATTGGGAAAAGGGGAAGCTAAGCGCCATCGCAAAGTCTTGCCGGTCTCATCTACGAGGAGACACGTGGCGTCATCAAGGTGTTCCTCGAGAATGTCATCCGCGAAGTTGTGACCTACAGCGAGCATGCCAAGAGGAAGACCGTCACCGCCATGGATGTCGTTTACGCTCTCAAGAGACAAGACCGCACCCTCTACGGTTTCGGCGGCTATATTATCTGACATCTCCACCCTCGAAAAATAAAACAATCGGCCCTTTTCAGGGCTACCATATATTTAATAAACGTTGGGAATTATCTGTTCTATTTTTTACTATAATTTATTAAATCTGCATGTACAACAGTTCAAAATGCAGTATAAAGAATTTATTGCTGGGCGTTTACTTTAAATTTTCAAACCATGCCATAAACAGTCTTGATGTAAATTAGGGAATTACAATAACCCTTTCAAAATAATAAATAAATGAAAAGGATTAATAAGTATTCACGCAGTGTGTACACTTGCTGCAAGTATTTTGTGCATTTAGAGCGAGCATGTTATACCGTATGTGCGTTCAATGGATATAATATAGAATATGACACAATGAACACCGTTGCCATCGACCATCTAAACCAAATGGCAACTAAGTATGGAGGTGTCAGTTTATTTTTACTCCTAATGGCACAGTTTATTGCCATTACGCTGATAATGCATCATTGATAGTAAAGCTTTATTGCGTATCTAATGATTCTCATTACAATTTTATATATAAAATAACTTCTAATAATTAATATTATCATTATAATTATTTATAAATAAATAAATATCGAATTATTCAAGATAATTTGTTTATATTTTAGTTTGTCTAATTTAAAAATGTTATTAAATATTTATTTCATTGAAAAAAAAATTATTTATTTATATATATGTATGTATGTATGTCACGAAGAAAATTATAAAAATGTAAACGTGACAAATATATTCTCCGTATTACGTAGTAAGAGTTTTATGTACATTGTACACTAAATCTCACTATATCTAGTGTTTTCTCGAATACTTTCTACTTGAGCATTGCCATTTTTTAAAATACAAAACACTATAAGACATAGCTAGACATTTATCGTCCTTCCTAAAATCCTACAATAAATTGAATTACTTACGTTCAGAGGTAATTGTAGTGTAGAAACATAGCAATCAACCTAATATTTTGTTGCATACCTACGATAATTATTCTCTGCGTTTTACAATAAAACAACTGCTTGCAAGCTTCGAGTAGAAAATCGCAAGTCTAGGGGAGAGATGAGCATGTGAAGACGATCTTGGCATTCTCTAGCCACGCATAAACTCACCACGATTGAGATTTAGCCGCGGCGAGCACAATGTTGGAAGAGGTCGCCTTAAAAAGTGCGCGCGGCAAAAGGTCTTCGAAAGCTGCTGCTGCTGCTGCGCTGAATAAACGAAACGAGAATGAAACGTTTAGTCGACCAATTCAGCAAGAGAACAGGAGTTCGCTAGAGCTGTGCTCTGCGCTATTTGCGAATTAGCTCGTTCTTTTAACGCTGGGTTCACCAATACGTGCTTTAGTCCAATAGCGTGTATGTTTAAATACGGATTATAGATTTGCAAAATGTATTCTTGAATGAAATTTTCTTTGCTTTTTACTATTATTTTTTTACTTCGAATAATGTGAACAGTAAATTAATTTTGTGACATAGTATAACAAGTATTTTTTTATATAATATATAAAAAAATGTAAGCGTTCACCATTCTTACAAAAGCTAAAATAGTAGTCGGAGAGATTGAAATAATAATGTAATATACTATCAAGCCGTTCATATTATTTTATTGAAAGCTTATTTTTATGTATTTCGGTGTTTTCTAAGTTAATGAATCAAAATAAATAAGATATATATTTTAAATGTTTTACATTAGTAGGTATGTGCTCAGTACATGGCTAAATGTTGTGGCGACCATAACTCTCAAGAGGTCGTTCATTACTTAGTACGTAAGGGAATTTTTCGCCTTTCTTACCCCCTCCCACCCCTTTGTAAGAATTCATAAGATCATGACCCCCTCCCACACATTTTACGTAAGATTTTATAAATCATGACGAGGTACAACTTAATAATTTAATAATTTAAATTGACTTATTTCCAAGAAGTATAGTTTGTAATAAAAATTTAAAAAATGCATCTTTTTATAGCCTTTTCTTATACTAAAGATAATTAGACGCTTTGCTCTTTTTTAATTTCAGTAGCACCCATACGCATTGCTTACCACGAAAAATTTTCTAAACGGTTTCCTGACTGCAAATAACAAACGAATCTTTTAAAATTTAAAGCAGACAAAGCTTAATACAAATTTAAAGGGCATAGTTAGTTGTTTATTCTGAGTAATTGTTTAAAATAAAGAAGTCAATAATAAAGATTCTTGTAAAAACAATTTTCTTTTGAAAAAACGGCATATATGCCCTTTTCATTTATATAAACATTATTATCTGGTTCGATTTTCGAAAGATTCTGTTATTATCTGGATTTAGAAAACGCGTTTGAAAAGTACCCTTTCACTTCCTTTTAAGGAGATGCTTGAGACCTACTTTACCCGCTGATAAATACATTTGAAGATTTTGCTTTTCTCAAAAAATACGCATTTTCATATAAAAATGCTTACTAGCTTTTATCATAATATAGCACAGTCTTTAAAATGTATACATAACACGAATTGATTCTTCCCAAACTTGTTTGAATTTAACGTTTGAAGTATATCTATGATGTATACCGCATATATAGATATACTTTATATGTTAAGGTGATGCTAAAGACATTTGTCACCGACAAATACGAGGATCCACTTTTCTCATTTCATTTTCAATTTTGAGTAAATATCTCTATGGAAAGTTGTTCCAATCAAAAAGAACAACTTTCCATGGAGATATTTTCTTAAAATTGAAAAATGAATGAAACAAGTGGATCCCCGTATTTACCAGTAACACGAAGTTTAACATCGCCTTAAATTCAAATCCGTTCAGGAAGAATCAATGCGTGTTGAGTGTATCTCATAGATTATAATATTGATGATTGAGTGAAAAAAAGAGGTTATCTCGGAAAATGCTTGAAGAAGAGACTAACTCAGTTTTCGCTTGAAAAACTGGATAAGTATCGAAAATCGCGCGGAGAAGTGCTTCTTGAACTAATAAGTTCTCGCTTTTAATTCTTTACTGGCAAGAGTAAAACAGAGAAAATATGTTTTGTAAAAGAATAGTGTTTTCGCGCTCGATCTTTTCAGCTACCAAATTTACATTTTTTACGACGACGTTCTGTAATTTTGGAATTTTATTCTTGAATACTTTCGAAAACGTACATAAAAGAATACATTTTTGACTGCCGCTCGAAACGGCGCCGCAATACAAGCTAAGTACAGATTTTTTAATTTAAGGTTTTGTTTGTAATGAGGTATCTAATATAGAACTGATTAAGTTTTGAGGCCACACTAAAACAATTTTAATAAATTGTTAAAATAAAAATATATTTTTAGTCATTTTATACATTAGGTACGCCAAAAATATGCGTGAATAAACATCTTCGAAAATTAAATAGTATATATTATACATACACATACACACACACATACACACACACACGTATATATATATATATATATATATATATATATATATATATTGTTGGTGCTTTGTACTATATACGTATGCTAAAAATGATATTAAAATATGTATGATTTTAATTTGATTTACGTATATGACGAAATCCCCCAAAAATGCACTTTTTTGGTCCAGAAATCGCAAAAAATAATGTTGAATGCTCGGGTTTCTAAACCTTTTCTATCTTGTTTTTGGGGTCAAATTATGAAGCAAAACACTTTTGAACAATGAAAATTAGCCATGTGACTATGTTTTTCTGACAAGATAGGTGTTTTTTACGGTTTTTTATATATAGCGAAAAAAGGGTGTTACTGCGCAGTTAGTAACTGTGCACATAATGGTGGAAATTCTTTTTCCATAAAGTAAATAAAAGTAGAAGAAAAGACCTTTAATTAGAGTTTATGTTCATTGAAAATGGATATTCCGGTGCAAAGTTATGACCAATTGAAAATAGAGTAATAATTCGTATAAAATCTCAGATTCTGCAAAAAGATGGAAAATCCGTCCGTTCTTACCCTATTTTCAACAAATTATTACCCTATTTTCAATTGGTCATAACTTTGCACCGGAAAATCCAATTTCAACGAATAAGAACTCAAATTAAAGGTCTTTTATTCTACTTTTATATACTTTATGGGGAAAAAATGTCCAGCTTTGTGTGCACAGTTATTAATTGCGCAGTAAAACCCCTTTTTTTACTATATATAAAAAACCGTAAAAACACCTAGTTTGCCAGAAAAACATAGTCACAAGGCTAATTTTCATTGTTCAAAAGTGTTTTTCTTCATAATTTGGCCCCAAAAACAAGATAGAAAAGGTTTAGAAACCCGAGAATTCAACATTATTTTTTGCGATTTCTGGACCTAAAAAAGTGCATTTTTGGGGGATTTTGTCATATATAACAACTGCTTTAAAACAAATTCGGAAAAATATACACGATTTGGAATAATTTAAGCTTATTATTTCAAGTATTTTGAGAAAGCAAGCAGCTCAAGCAGTTAGCAACGGTGTTTTTATCCGTTTCTATCGGTTTAAATGCGGATTCTCTCTCTCCGTTTATTTGAATCGGGTTCAATGCGCACTTTACACATAAGATGTCCGAAAAACTTCCGAAACGAAAGAAGAATGAGACATCGAATCGTCGAAGCTATCCGGAGCACAAGAGGCATAAAGAACAATCATTCGCATGTTCAATCCGTTTGAATCGGTTTCAATACGGAGTTTCTCATAGATGTCTGAAAAATGCCTGAGAGAGGACAAGAATGAGACGTTGGATCGAAAAATTTATCAGGAGTACACGATGTTAAAAGAATTTGATTTTTTTTCTCCACACGTTTCTCGGTCTATTATATTCTGTGTTTGATAATTTAGAAGGATTGTATACGTACATGCTCAATAAGTAAATATCGAATTTTATATACTGCTAAATTTGTATAGTAGTCCATAACATGAATAAAGATTAATTAAATATCACTGGATTTTCATTTTTATTTCAGAACAATATAGAACCCCTTTGCAATTTACGTGCGAATGATATGATTATGTATATAGGGTGCAAAAATTATAGATTGTATTTTGTTATCAATGTAACAAATTAATGTTAACACATTAGGTAATATTGAAATAGATTTACAATAGATTTGCATACTTCAATCAAAATGTCTATAAATATAATGGAGAGAAAAGTGCTTCAAGTAAATGTTCAATGTACAACTATATAACGATAATATCATTAAACGAATGAAGTTCATGTACATCGTACTGACGTTTGAAGCTACCTAGTCTGAATCACGTACATACGTTTCGACGAATTGACTCGGTCGTTATACTAGCGAAGTAGAAAACCACAAGAAGCATTTCATATGGTAGCTACGTTTTATTAATTTTGATTTTTGAACGAATATTTATTTTATGAAAATAATTAAATTGAAAATCACGTATTTATACGTAGTAAATACAACGTATGTAAAATGTAATTCACTCCTTTGAAAGATCAACCGTGCTTTTTAGTATTGAATGTTTACCGCCTACGTAGCAAGTAGCGACCAATCGTTTTCTATAGGATTCAATGGGCGTTTGTCGTACTCGGGGCGTCCGTATAATGTCTGAAATGAGGCATCAAATCGCTAATCATAATAGGAAAACATGATACCTACGGAACGACTCGATTTCTTCTCGCTCTAACTTTCTACATTTTATTTTTAAAAGGACGGGTACGTGAAATTGCATGTGTTTCTTTTAATTAACCATCAGAAAATAAATTATATAACAAAATCGCGACGTCAGAAGCGTTATTATTGTCAATTAAAAAAGCTACAACTTAAATTAAAGGATTGTCTTTATTTATCAAAAAAATTTTAATATTTCGGAACTTATGTTATTCCTTAAACATTTATCTATAAATTGGCGGTTTAAAAATTTTATAATAATTTAACATACAGGAGCAACGACTTATTGTTTATAAATTTGTAGATATAAAACACTTTTGTATATTTAAACAATTAGTCGCTGCTTCTTAATGTTAAATCATTATGCAATTTATAAATCGTAAATTTGTAGATAAATGTTTAGGAAGAATATAGCCCCAAAATATTAAAATTTATTGATAGAAAAAATATTTTATTCAAATAATTATTCTTAATTTTGTTAAGAACCCTTAGGTATATAATATATACTTTAATATTTATACTAGAGAATCTTCACAAGTTTTTACATAATTTTTATTTATCGTCAAGGACATTTTTAAAAACACTTTCTATTATAATTAGCTACAATCTGATTATATGAGTTACAATATATCTAAAAGATGGACACTGCAAGTGACGAAAAAAAAAAGGTTTCAAGAAAATTTGCATATTGCAAAAATAGATATCGTCAGTTAAAGAAAAATTTGAAAAAACTCTGGATTCTTTTTTTTTTGACAACATACCGACACAAAAATTAAAAAATAATAGTAAAAAGTTACATTCAATGATTTATACGTACTCATGTACGCTTCAGAAATAACGTGATATAACTTTTCAAAACGTGATTATTTTTTAATTTTGACGCCGGTATGTGTCCCTGAAATTGTTCAAGGAACAAAGCGAGACCTTGTAAATTAAAATCGGATAATAAATAAAAAAGATTCCAGTGTTATGTCGAATGTTTCTGTAACTGACGATATCTATTTTTGCAATATGCAAATTTTGTTGGAAAGATTTTTTTTCGTCACTAGAAGTGTCTATCTTTTAGATATATTGTCACTCATATAATCAGATTGTAGGTAATTATAATAGGTGTTTTTAAAAACGTCCTATATATCGCATGAACCTTATTAAACGATTAATCATTGTATGTACATTGTACAGTGGGATGTTATAAACAATTATGTTCAAACGAAAAATATAAAAAAAAATAATAATGAAATCATATTATTTTGTTTATTAATCATACAAGTGATAAATAGTGTTTTTTGTTGATAGCAAAATTTTTCTATTTATTTTAACCAAGAGAAGCTTTTTTTGAACAAATCGTGGTATATAATATTTTGCACTCCAAATAATAAATTGTCATTGCAAATAGGAAAATGATTAATTAACTAACATGTACACTTTGTTTCATTATAATAAATGCAAGAAATCTATGCAGATCGTAGAATAATGTACACTAAATTCCTACAGAAACAAAATGAGAAATTCCTACGAAGTCATGTTCTCCTTGTATGCTCGGAGAATCAATGTCTCATTTCAGACGTTCTACGGACATCCTGAATACGAAAATTCGCATTGACTCCGATAGAAACCGATTGGATACAACCTGCACTATACATGAGCATCTTTCCCGCGGTTGATTTTAAATATTTTTATATGGCAGTATTTTCGTCAGGAAAATACATCAAACACGACAACACGATATTACTCTGTGTTACAGCTAAATACCGTTTAGTTCTTATCATTATTATTATTATTATTATTATTATTATTATTATCATTATTACCATTATCAATATTGTTGTTTGGTGCCATTATTTTAAAATAATTTTTTAACGTTCGATGTAATTTTGATTTCTGGTTTACGTAAGGGAGATCAATAGTGCATACACTCCCTTTGAAACACACACTTAAACAATCTACGCAGCAAAGAAATTATTTAAAAAATCATTGAACGCTAAGTGTACAAGTTTTCCCCACTTCTCCCTGCTGCATTGATTTATTATTATTGCATTATTATCAGTAGAAAAAATTATTTCCATTACTTGTAGTCGCTAATAAAGTTCTTTGTTATACCTAGATTGTATTCTAGTAGTACATTCAAAAGAACACAAGCAGCCAAAGTTAAGAAACAAAATTTAAGGGTAAAAAATAAAGCTTACCTTAATGTCATGTTTTCCTTGTATCTGTAACTGTTCGATTTCTCGTTTCAGATGTTCTACGGACTATCTCAATACGAAAAATACGGATTAAAACCGATAAAATACGATTGGATACTCCATAGTAGAACGACAAATATAACACTTTGTTCCATTAGTTATTAATGATTAATAATTATTTTCTAATTAAAGAATGTATATTAAAATTTATTTAAATAATTTGTATAAATAGTTTTTATCAACAAAATTATTCTATAAAACATATTTTGATTTATAACCACATATTCATTTATCGTTATCATTAAATTAGATTTTGAATGAGCTGTCCAATATCTACATTTTAGAAAGTTTTACAGTATTATAATTTAAAAAATTTAAGATTAATGATTATTGTATAATGTACATTGTGTTATTTATTACGTATCGTCGCAATTTTAACGTTCGATTCAAATTTGTATAGAAGTACATATTTCGGATGAGCTCTTTCAATAACCTGTTTTCCTGATCACATTAGCGAATCGATGTCTCATTCGTATCTTGTTTGCATCGTCTAATAGACGGCTTTTAGACATCTTTCAGATGTCTTTTACGGGTTGACTTTTGCACGTAATCTATTGTTTATTTTATTACGACGTGAAATACATTTTATTTTCTTAATAAACAATATTTTTTTCGATTAATTCATGAACGCGTTACTTTATGTAAAATGCGGGAAATTAAGAATTAACCTCGATATTAAGGTATTTATTTTTAAATATTCTAATTAGATAATAGAATTTGTTCATTATATTAAGACAAAATTGTAAGATTCTGGTTTCACATGCATTATAACTATAAAATATAAAATGTACCTATAAACATTTTGAATATTATAAATGATATATTTTGAAACATTTGATTTGTAATTTCTATACTTTAGATACAAATAAATAAATAAATGCAATGTTCCGTTAAGAATATATTATAGATATCAATCAGTGATGATAATGTTTATAAGCCTATTCAAAATCAGTACAAATTTGAAAATAATTATTATCCCCGTTACGCATAATAACATGAATCTTTTTGTTATACTTATACTACTCCGCATTTATCGTCATCCATTGAAAAGTTTCTCCTCGAAAAGACGTTTAACGGACATCTGCAGGAAGACGCGAATGAGACATCGAATCGGTAATTCCAGCAGGCGAGCACGCCGCTCGAGGAGCTCTTCCTCCTATCCCCTTCTCTCTTCGACTCCCAAATCGTCGACTGGCTCCGTCCTCCTCGTCGTCATTACGTACCTATATCTCTACAATGCGCGCGCTGTTTTCTTTTTGTCGCTTTTGTCTCCGTCTAATAATTTTGAAAGTGCGAGAGAGAACACTGCGAACTATATACGTAATATAGGTATACGGTATTATAGACAGTGTGTACAGCACTTCGAGACTGCGACGACGCGGAGAGAAATCTGCGGAAGAACGAAATGTAGGAACGAAAATCCCGAAACGGTTATGTCGCAACCGGAGCGCATGAAGCAGAAAGAGCTGCTCTTGCTGTTTCACGCACGCGAGATAGTGTTCACTCGCTGTTATTGTGATCGCAGCGCCACTATAGTCGAATTGAAAGCGAGCCGCTCGTTTATCAAATTACATATTAAGATAATATCCATTCTAATATTAATTAAACTTCACATTACAAATTATTCATAAAAATAGTTTCTTAATACTTTAAGATATTCTACTTATTAAAAGGACTGTTTCTTTTAAACTATTATTTATAGTCTCATAGCTAATGTTTGTTAGTGACTAATAATTTAAGGGAAATAACAAACTAGAAATCGTATAAAAAGTATTTATTTAAACTTTATATATTATATTGATACATTAGAATGGTGTAGATATTTATGTTTTACAGACAAAACTAACATATCCACTCACATCATATCATTAAATATTATTTTACATTTCTTAAACCTAATTGCACAATCAATAGAGAATTAATTATTTGGTTTTCAGGCATACCAACTTAAGTCCAATATTTTTTTTGCAAATTGAGTTTTTATTGATTTTTGTACCTATGTAAGGTATACTATCATATAAAAAAGTAAAAAGTTACAAAAGTTAATTTATTACTCTCCAGTTTTGATAATCTATACTTTCCTTTTGCATAGATTTAAATGGTATTTTAAAAATTCAAACCTCAATATATTCACATTTCAAAAAATAGACTTAAGACTTATTGCCTTTTCACCATAGAATTAACTTATAACTGTTTTTAAATCGCTAATGCCGAACCAGTCACTATAGTCCATAAAGTAGATTTCTTAATGGTTTAGTTTCATTTGATATTTTCTTTCATATCAATCAGCAGTAATATAGAAAAATGTCAAAACGCCCTGGGGCGAGATGAATAATTTTTGGCTTATAACAATTGTGGTTTCTTAATTTTAGACCATATATTTAGATCAACAATAAAAAAATGATTTGTCAGCGGTAATGAGGTTTCGGCGTTAAAGGGTTAAAATGTGCATAATGAACTAAATGTCTACTTATACAAACAGCATGTGTATAAATGATGAAATATTAATCTGATGTATAAATAAAACTTTAACATCAAGACATCACTTAAACACATTAACAGTAACAACCTTTTGTATCCTCAAACCATTCTTTAAAACAAGAGGCATGCATGAACGTCATACTGACATAGTCATAAAACAATTATTAAATATTTTTCAATGATCTTATTGAGACTTTTTAAATATCTTTGAGATTTACTACTTTACTTACAAGATTATAAAGTTTTAATTAAAAACTTAGGTGTATTAAACTTTTTTTATCAGTTTATATAAAAATATAATAATTATATGCATAAACTAATTTATAAAAATTTGAAAGATTTATTACACAATTCACACTATATTTAGTTTGCCTTTAATATTTACATATATAAAAACAAAGCTTTTTAAATAGCCTCTGTACTGAATTTAAAACAATCTTTAATATGTTCTTTTAAGTAATTTTCTTTTCAAAGTATGTAACAATTTCTCATTAAAGTATTTTAATTCTCAATAGATCTTGTTATTTTTTTTTAATATTTTTAAAATTCTTATGGGTATTACCCCTGTAAAAATATATGTCTATATATTTTAAATAAATTGAGCACATTTTTGTACTCCATAGTACTTTACACATCTTCTTTACACTATTAACAGATAGGGAAAACAGGATAACTCCTTTCCTACGATGACAGATTTAGTCTATAAGGAGAAACGTAAAAATGAAGCTTTCTTTGGCATTGAATCAAGCTTTGTAAATCTTCTACTCGCACTTCAGACAATTGTGCTTCAGGAGGGATAACCACTGAGCAGACTTTAACATCTTCACAGCCATTTGTAATTCCCTGATTTTCTAATATAACATTCTGCTAATAAAGTAAAAGAAAAATGTTTAAAATTACTTTTGCATACTATTATAAAAACATTACTTACTTCTAATTGCATTGACTCCATATCTCCTTGTTTAACTACTTGATACTGCGGAACCAATTGTTGCTGGACAAATGGTTGCTGGGTATATGTTTGTTGTACGAATTGTCCATTTTGCTGATTTATGTTTCCAAGTGATTGTGCAACATATGGTTGTCTGTGACCTTGTGTAATAACAACTATTGGTTCGTGTACAACATTATTAGGTATTACTGTTAAAGGCATATTATTAACAGGAGCATTACTTGGAATAATCTCTGGACATGCTTCTTCAACTGCAGATTTAAATAACTGTGAATTAGATTCTGAACCTATAAATTTGAAAAGATGAAAATTACTTCAGAGTTTTAACTTCGATTAAATTTTTATTTATGTAGTTACAAAAGTCTTTAATGTTGTATATTACATGCTACTTATTAAGTAATGTTTGTTGACCCTTTACTACCTGAAATTTAGTTTTTGTAACTAACAACATGGGTTCTGTCAAACCCGATACTGATATTATGCAAGTAGGTTCTAAAGTCTAATTATGTTAAGTGTAGAATTTTTTAATTAATGCCAAGGTGCTTTTAGAATTTGAAAATTTAGGTGTACATATATTAATTCAGTTAAAAGACATTATAAATTAATGTTTCTACGGGTATTTAAAAAATTGAAGGGATAAGAAGTGATTATTGTAAAGGATAATAAATTGAAAAATTACATTAAATAAAACAAATTTTTTAACTGTTTTCAAGTTTAAATAAAGCCAGAGTATATAAAAAACTGGTGAATCTAAATATTGGGCATAATCTGAGACAACTACATTATAACTTAATTTAAAGTAACACATAATTTTTATATAGTACTCACTATTTTCATTTGAAGATATAACTTCTTTAGTGGTGTCAATGAAATCTTCTTCATATAGATCTTTTTCTGCAGGCCAAATCCCTGTGGTACGAAAGCTATTTACAGGAGTAGCTATTGTTGAAACTTTCATGAATGCTTTTCCAAACAGCTGGTAAATCTCTCCAGCAGAAACTGAACATCCAGGATTAGCACGTGACCATTTCGTAACTTCATTATTATAAGCTGTGCTTAGTGATTTCATGAAAATTTGATGCATTGGCTGTAACTTCTGAGTGCAATAAAGAGGTAAACACAGTATGTTAACACCATTTTCTTCAGCTAGCTCAAGTACTTTCAAATTTTTTAGATAAGACCGGTAATTATCTACTATTAAAAGAACAGGCGAATCTTTAGTAGCTTTGGAAAACTTTATAAACTTTTTTAACCATTTTATAAATATTTCTAATTGCATTTGTCCAGTTGGATCAAATTCAGCCCAAGCTCCAGGTGGTGCACCATTCAGAAGTAATTTACATTTACTTTTACGAGGAAATATTAACACAAGTGGTACATACGCACCACTCGCAGAAAAAGAAACTACTGCTGTGACCAATTTGCTTTGTCCTTCTGAATCAAGACCTTCCGATTCTGTTTTTTCCACTGAGGGTGTAGCTTTTGAATCCAATTTTGATAAACAAGTTATGACAGTTTCATCAAGATTGTATATATCACTGGCCTCTAATTGATGTTTTTTAACTATACTTTCTAGCAAATCAAAAAACTTGTAAACTTTCTCTTTTCTAATTCCTTTAACTTTCTCAGCAGAATACTCAAACTTTTTTACTGAAACTTCAGAATTCCTCTTCAAAAATCCTCGGTACCAGTCTTCGCCCGCAACAGCAGTATCTTTGTTGAACCGATGAGGAATATTAAACTTCTCTGCTACTTGAAAAGCCAATCGCCTTATATCCATACCATTTAATGGAACGAATTGATTTTCCAATGTAGTAATGTATTTACATAAAATCATTTCCTGCTCTTTGGTAAATACAGTTTGATAATTTGACCCTGAAAGAACAAAGTAGATACCAATTGTTGTTATTCAAACGATAATACATTACTAAAAGTGAGTTAGATTTTTATAAAAAATTAAATTATTCATGAACTAGCAAATATTATACAGACCGTGAGGATTAGCAATGAGATCGATGTCTTTTTCGGGTTCACATCGACATTGATGAATTTTTCTGGAGAGTGTTGCCTGGGGAACTTCGTGCTCAATCGAGGCTCTTCTGATACTGCTTCCTTGCTTTATCACGGCCTCGATGGCCAGCCTCATGGCATCTGCCGACCAGGATTTTCTCTGACTTTTTCTAATGTATTTTCGCACCATCGTGCTTGTTTTTAGCACGCTACGTGCAAAATTCGGCGAAAAAAAAATGAACGCGAAAGTCACTTCGTCCTACTCGTTGAACTGCATTCGATGAGGTTAGGAATCTAACTGTTTTGCTCTACCGCCCGGATTGTTGTCACTTTCCTTCCCCTACTCTTCCACAGAATGTCATATAGGCATAAGTGAACGGAAACATCTAATTGAATCTTTTTAATACTCACCCAAGTAAATATTGGAAAAAAAAAATTGAACTTTTTTTAATAGAGCAACCTCATTGCAGGACTTCAAAAACGCGTATCATTATATTTTTTACCTATGTAGATAAATAAAAAGAAAAATAAATAGATCCACTAGGTAGTATACTATCCGTATTTATGTGCACATTATTACAAAAAAATAATTAGGTTACTGCTTTTTAAATGTATTTTTTGGGTTTTTTTGTTTAATTTTCTAATAAATTCATCATTAAATAATATATAATTTTATATTCATATATTTTTATTAAATAAAATTTATTCCTTTGTTTAAAAATGTTGGTGGCCCTGAAAAGGGCCGATTGTTCAGAATCGTTAAATTTATTTGGAGCTGGTGTACTTGGTGACCGCCTTAGTGCCTTCACTGACGGCATGCTTGGCGAGTTCACCAGGAAGCAGGAGCCTGACAGCCGTCTGAATCTCCCGTGAGGTGATGGTCGACCTCTTGTTGTAATGAGCGAGACGAGAGGCTTCGGCGGCGATGCGCTCGAAGACGTCGTTGACGAAGCTGTTCATGATGCTCATCGCCTTGCTCGAGACTCCGGTGTCAGGGTGGACCTGCTTCAGCACCTTGTAGATGTAGATTGCATAACTCTCCTTCCTCTTCTTTTTGTGCTTCTTCTTATCCCCCTTGACGATGTTCTTCACCGCCTTGCCGGCCTTCTTCACGGCCTTTCCGCTAGCTTTGGGAGCCATCTCCAGAGAATATACACAAGAATATACCAAGTGCGTTGACAAGTTCGAGAGAGAATGATTTTGCCCGGATTTGATTTTCTATTTATTAGCGAACGAGGAGCTACGCCGAACCAATGAGAGCCAGAGTTTTCGAAGTGGTGGAGAAAGGGAGACGCTCGTTTTTTGTCTCCCACAGCGCTGTTGCTGTACTATTTATCCCACCGCTGGCAAAAGTCGCGCGCTCATTGGTTCGGCGCAGCTCCGCGAAAAAGTGTAAATACGCTGACTCGAGCGAGAAAAATTATTCTCTCCGTGCTTTCGCGGTATAACCAAGTAGCTTCTCTCAACCTACATCGAAGATGTCTGGACGTGGTAAAGGAGGCAAAGTCAAGGGCAAGTCAAAGACGCGATCCAACCGGGCGGGGCTTCAGTTTCCCGTTGGTCGTATCCATCGTCTCTTGAGGAAGGGAAACTACGCCGAGCGCGTCGGTGCCGGAGCTCCGGTCTACCTGGCCGCCGTCATGGAGTACCTAGCCGCTGAAGTGCTCGAGTTGGCGGGCAACGCAGCTCGCGACAATAAGAAAACGAGGATCATCCCCCGTCATCTTCAGCTGGCCATTCGCAACGACGAAGAGCTGAACAAACTGCTTTCTGGAGTGACTATCGCCCAGGGCGGAGTCTTGCCAAATATCCAAGCTGTTCTCTTGCCCAAGAAGACTGAAAAGAAAGCTTAAATTTTTTTCTCTTTCACAACAATCGGCCCTTTTCAGGGCCACCAATAATTTTTCTAACGTATAAACTAATATTCAATAAAGAAAAATCAACGTATATATTAAAAATTAATGCATGTTTTGTTCTACAATATCTACATCAGCTGTACCTTATCTGAGCAGTAAAAGAATAATCATTTGCTAGGCAGTTATCTCAAAATATCAGCTGATTGTCAGTACGTAAACAATTAAAGAAAAAAGCTATTTAAATGTCAACTTTAATTTGAGGTACATAGTAAAATCGGTGCAAATATATATCGTCCTACATAGATGTGGCTACTTTGTTTATTTACTCGGAGAGCTGCTAAAACATTCGCAAGGCAACATAACCTCGCTCTGCTCCGAAATACGCACGATGTAAAAACCAGCCAACGACATTCAGAATCGAGGATCAAGAGATCATCATCGAGCGCGATGGACGTCGACGCCGAATTGCTGAGAACCGGTCGCGCGGAGCTTCTGCGCGTCTTCGAGGCGAGCGTGGCCTCGGTGATGCCGGGCGCCCTGATAGACCGCAAAGTCCGACTGATCGACGAGGAAGACAAGCTCGTCGTCGACGGCGTTGCGCATCCCATCACCGAGAGCGTGTACCTGGTGGGCTTCGGCAAGGCGGTCGCCGGCATGGCTCGCTCCCTGGAGAGGATCCTCGGCTCCAGATTGAAGCGCGGCATCCTCTCGGTGCCGCGATTCTCCGCCACGACGCATTTTCGAGCAACGACAAAAACAGTGTCTGCTGCGGAGCACTGTCAAGTTACTCAGCCGTTGTATCCGGTATTTGCATGATTGTTTTTCTTCTAATTTCATATTTCGGTTGTTTATGATAAAGAAAGGTCTTTTTTTTATATTTAACATTTTTTCATTTCGATCGTCTATAACTTATTTTTTATTCATTAGATAAACAAATAGAGACATTTACATATAACTAATAGTTTTTATAACATGTTTTTACAATGAGCAGAGTTATATTTTTCTAAATATTCCCCAAAAATTGGATAATAAATCATCTGATGTTTTGATATGGTATATCATCTGATGGAATCACCTGACATGATCACTTACTTATCTCCTGATTTATTGGCTAAAAACTTATTTAGGAAAGATAAGTACAATAAATGTTAAAAACATCAAGTGATCATAAATATCGTACTGAAAGTATTATCCACATGTTACTACCCCTATGGGATGTAGATCTATAGATTTTGACATTTCACGTATATTAAAAACAGAAAAATCTGTAACAAAATTTTTAAGAAATAAATTAGGTGATATATCTCATGTCAAAGCATCATGTGACGAATCATCTGATATTTAACAATTTCCTTTCAGTAGGATTACAAAAGGATTTTTACAAAATTATTTCTTTTAGATAGACACAGATTAGATTAGATTTAGATAGGCACAGATTTTCAAAAGTGGATTTGTCGGGATAAATTATAATTACAGTTTTTGTACTTACAATCAATTAGGTAGTTGATTTGAGACTATTTGTTCCCAGAACTTAGACTTGAAGTGACGAAAATGTGAATTTGAATAACTGCTTATTATATAAATATATCAATAGAAAAACGGTGCATGATCATTGATCAATAAGATTATACAAATTTCCTTTATCTCCACTTCAAATCTGGGCCGCTCGCGGAGCCCAGACTTGAAGTGACAGAAAGATAAAGGAAAGTTTTCTGCATATTAAGCCTGGGTTTCGTGTGTCGGCTCAGATTTGGAGTAATGATAAATGAATTTAATAGTACATTATGTAACAAGGGCAAAAAGTCGAATATTTTTCCCGTGGGTGAATTTACTGTACAGTATCACCTGAGGGAAAAATCGACTTTTTTCTCAAGTTATATGTAGTACTTTATGCCCATCTCAACTGTGGCCACTTTTTGACTTGGAAAGCGGGACTAATGGACTGTTAAAAGACAATCGAAAATCAGGGTTATTGGTAGAACTTGATGAAATAAAGGAATTTTTACTATTTTCTAGTGAAGTAACTTTTTTCCCACATTTGCGGGAAAAAAGTGTAATTTTGGTCTCGCTTTTCAGGGAAAAAAGTGGCCATTTTCGTTCAGATAGGCATAAATATAGTTTTTCACCAAAGATTCGTCATTGATACAAAAATTATTTTACTAATAAAATTTTATTTATTAATTTAATTTTTTATTTTATTTATTAATTTAATTTTTTATTTTATTTATTAATTTATTTATTTATTAGAAATAAACGGGCATTACTGCCCTTATACAAAGTTACCGGATTTAAGAGAAACCAGTAGGTACAAAATAAAGTTTACAAAGAGCTTAAATTTATAGAAAAAAAAGAAAGAAACGCAAAGTTAAATAACGTTAATAAAGTTAATATAAGCCGAAAACTAAAATATGAATAAACTAAAAGATATACGTTGAGTTAATAAATTAATACAAAAAATCGCAACAGACTGCAAATATTACTTGTTCCTCTATTTCAAGCCCGACCTCCGGAGGATGGCCCATTTGGTCAAATCCATCTGGAAATCCATTTGAATTTTCAGTTTGATTTTTTTTCGACGGGGACAATAATACTGTGATTTAAAGGCATAAAAACATATGTCGACTTTTTATGTTTTGGAGATATTAAAGTTTAAAGTTTTTATTTTCAGTAACTTATTTTGACACTTTCTAAAATATACTATTCGTATCGTTTTACACTTATACTTAGCATCGGGCGCTATCGCGCAAGGATATTCGCAAGGATACCAAAAACGCTCAAAACTCAGTTTTAAAAAAGAATCAATCGATCAACAATTAGTGGGCAATTGAATCAGTGAAAATCATTCCCCAGTCAAGTTTCAAAGGCTAAGGCCAAGCAATCTATACCGCAGTCATGACAGCCCAAATTTACCATGTCCATCCCTCAGCGGAGGAGCAGCGTGCTCGAGTACCACGAGGGCGCCGAGAACAACCAGCCGGACGCGGCCTCCCTCGCCAGCACCGAGCTCATCCTCGAGCTGGTCTCGGGCCTCGGGCCCGCCGACACCCTCCTCTGCCTGATCTCGGGCGGTGGCTCGGCCCTGCTGTTCGGCCCGAGGCCGCCTCTCGGCGCCGAGGCCAAGCGCGAGCTGTGCAGAAGGCTGCAGAACGCCGGGGCCAGCATCACCGAGCTCAATTGCGCGAGGAAGAGCCTGTCGAGCGTCAAGGGCGGCGGACTGGCCAGGTGCGCGCATCCGGCCAGGGTGCTCGCCCTCGTGCTGTCCGACGTGGTGGGAGATCCACTAGAGTTCATCGCCAGCGGGCCCACCTGTCCGCTACATGCAGGTGTGTTGTTTTTCAATGTAGAGGTAGAGGCACTTTTTGGATATGGCTTTTCGTTTCTTTAGACTTTCGATGTAATAGTATTGTCAGTCGGTGATTTATATAGGTATATGATGAGTATCGTGATGGTTCAAACATTTGCGACTAAAGTAGATCTTATATTTTCTTCTACTTATCTAATGATTGGATACCATGTAAAAAATATAGAATTTCCGATTTTTACAACATTTTGTGTTATTTTATAACACGTATGTACCTTTACACACTTTTTGTGTTAAATTTTACACAAAATAATTTACACAAATTTTAAATTACACAGGTTTCGTATTTTACAAATTTTTTAGAGTGTGATGACCACATGTTTAGGGGAAAGAAAAGTTCAATAACTGTTTTACGCGTTTAGTAAGTGTGGTCTATTCCGGCAATTCTGAATCGCAATAAGTCTTCGCCCCAAATGCTGCTTTGTGCGTCGATAAAATTATTCGGGACAATATACTTTTTTCTTTTCTTTTATTTAGTAAAAATCAGATATTTTTGTATTTCATTACTGGTGAATTTTATATTTGTTTAATGTTTTTTCAACTTTGCTAATAACATTGGTTTGGACAAACAAGCGGCCATCTGCTGTATATGAGGATGGTGAGCGCCTACTTCGGGCCAGTAGATGGCGCGAGCGGGATAAGACTCCAACCAATCAGAGCGTGGGGATCGTCGCTTCTCATTGGCTGGAGTATTATTTAAGTGTGCTGACATTTGGCAAAAGTTTCCTAGGTCGCCATCCTCTATCCAAACCGACGATAAGTAGTTTTTTTTTGTTAATTTGTTAATAATTATTTTCAAAAAGTTTTGTATGCCTTTTTTTAATAAGAACTACTAGGTACATATTTAATAACGTTCTTAAAGAATGCATGAAAGTCCCAATATGAAAAACAAATTTTTTTCGCTAAGAAAAAGCCGTTAAAACGCGTGGTGTCTCAAAGATACTTTTAGTATACCAATAAAACCTTATTTTGTTTTTGTATAATAATAGTAACTAAATTATTTTCTTTTCTTTAAATGATTTTAGGACTCTTTATATGAGTATCCAAATTAACAGCATTCCTTGGTAGATAACTAAATTGCAGTCGGTATAAAAAAAATGAAAATGTTCCTATTTCAAATAAAAAGTATATCAATAGAAAAGTACTAGGAAAAATAAAAAATTGAAACACTACCAAAGAACCATCTTAATAAATATAAGTGTAGCAGTAAGTTAATTTTGCAATCCTTCAATTATACACAAGTGTTTTACAAATTATCAAGTATGATTATTACAAAAGACCTACACTAAAAAATATACAATGTTTTTTCACAAGTTCTTTAAAGAATTTTAAATTATTACAGTGAACCAATTCAATATGTAATTGATTTTATCAATTTATTTATATTGTATCCTTGCAATTATTGTCATAGTATTATTTAATTATTTTAATTGCAAATTATATGCAAGATTGATAAATTTCATTACTAAATTATTAATCTATTTTTGTTGTATTTTAAACAGAAAACCCTCAGATGGAAGCAATTGATATTCTGAAAAAATATAAACTTTACGATGATCTTGAAGAGGATGTGAAGAAATTACTATCTGATAATAGAAAAAGTATATCAGAAGAGAAGACTATGATAGAGCAAGGAAAATTTGAACATGTAGAAAACATAATCATTGGAAGCAATACCACTGCTCTTATTGCTGCAGAAGAGGCTGCAAAACAATTTAATCTTGATAGTGCAATTCTAACGAGTGCAGTTGAGGGTGATGTTAAAGATGTTAGTTTTGCTTATGCTAAATTAATAAAATTAATTTGTCATGCTTCGGAGAAGGAATTTTCCATTAAAGAAGATTTTATTGCTACGGTTTTAAAACAGAATGTTGAAATTCTGAAAATCACTATGGAGAAACTTGAAAAAACATTTGAGACTTTGATAGAATTAGGAAAAGGTAATGGAATATTGTTACTGGCTGGAGGTGAACCAACAGTTGTAGTTGAGGGAAGCGGCAAAGGTGGAAGAAATCAAGAACTTGCTCTTCAATTTTCTCTGGATTGGCTTAGTGAAATAGCAAAGGACCCAAAATTAGCAAAATACTTTGTGTTGTTTCTCAGTGCTGGAACTGATGGACAAGATGGACCAACTGATGCAGCTGGTGCTTTCGGATACCCTGCCATTCGACCAAAAATAATAAAAATACGTGAAGAAATTTTAGAAAAAAGGAGATACACACAAAATACAGATCAATTACAATATTTAGATGATAAAGTTAAACAAATAGAAGAAATGTTACCTGAAAAGGTTTTAAAAAGAAACGATAGTTACACTTTCTATTCAAGATTTGAATGTGGAAGGAATCTTGTGAAAACTGGACTTACTGGAACTAATGTAATGGATTTACATTTTATTTATGTAAAGAAAAGAAATTGTGAGTGTGCCATTCAAGGTGTTTTAAAAGATGATGAGTTTTTACAGGATTGTGATTTTTTATTTAATGAACCTGTAAAAGACTAAAGATGAGCGAGTTATTATAAACATAAAAAAAGAAAAAATATATTTTTATATGTTTATTGTTGTATCGTATTTACAATATTTTTAAATAAATTATCTGTTAAATAATTAATTTTCTTCTTTTTTTCATGTAGTATATCGAAAGTTATGTAAAATTTGTTTATATAGTGAAACACAGTTACATACTTTAACACACTTTATCAAACATATTCTCTCACACATGCGCAATCGCTTTACATCTTGTTCTTATGTATATTTTCTTTTTAATAAATGCAACAATACAGACTAACCATTTAATTCGCAGACTTTTTACAATAATGTTTAATAATCATTACTCAGTTTATTGTACACAAACTTAATATTTAAGTTCTTTCTCTTTGAAATGTGCCATAGGACGGACGTAGGGCTCGGAACAAAGAGTGTTAGCAGTGAATTACAAAAGCAATAATTGGCTTATCTTTTATATATGGTAAAACGAAAAGTCTGTAAATTCCTGAACCAAATCTTGTTGCATTTATATTATTAAAATTAAATCTATTAATTATATAAAGTAGGAAGGTATTGCACTTCAGATTTACAGTGTAATTAAACTATTGTCTTATGTAACAGGTACTTTCATAACTTCTAGAGGATTCTATTTTCTATACAAATAGAATTAAAAAACTTTATCATTTCATTTATTTAGAGAACCTTAGCATCTAAAATTTTATACTAAAATTTTTATACCCAGAATTTTCAGACTATCATTTTGAAAATCATCTTCACTAATTGTGAAGGACTTTTCATAAAATAAAAGATTTAATATGAATCATTTGTAAGACAATAAATGACAATTTCAACATTTAATCTTTCAAAAATTTTGGCTTATGAAAAATAGCTTTTGTTATTGCATCAAATGATATTAAAAGTTGTTATGTTTCATTGTACTTTTTTTTATAAATTTAATATTTAGACTTGATGTTAAAAATCTTAATGATCTTTGATTTAATTTAAAAAGAAGTATATTGCACGTTAAATAAAATAAAAGATCTAATAAAATCTTTTGATCATTAGTAATAATAAAAACAAAATAAAACAAAATATCTTTATGATAGAAAATAAATAAATAGAAATCATAGAAAAATCTAAATAAAAATTTTAAATTAATCTTACAGATCCCAACTGAATAGATGATGCTTTACAAGCATGTCACGCACTCCATCTTTCAATGGTTGTGATTGTTCTTTCTTAGGAGGAAGTTCCCAATCTGGATTTAAATTAAATGCAAACTGACCCAATGTGCGAAGTTCACATTTAATCTGCACCCAACCTGGACTGTTTACAAAGCTCCAAGGATAATACCTAAAATAATAAAATTGAAACAGCATTAAAAATATATACATTTTATTTATATTAAATATGTGAGTTAATAATATTTTACCATTTTTGTACAACTTCTACACATGAACACAAAACTTCTAGCCACAAATGCAGAACTTGTTCATTCAGTCCAAGACAAATTAAAGAACGAAGTTTTACATCCATTTGAGCATGAGCATTGTCATGCGTTAAATTTACAGATTGAACACAACGATATAAAAGCTGAGAAAATACGAAATATGATTATTATTTGTGCAGAATTCTTCATACAATGGGTTTTACAAAATACAAATACCTCTTCTGGAGTTAGTACTTTCCCATCTTCATCTAATCGATATGTTTTGCAAAGCACAAGTCTACTATAAACTGAATTAAAGTCTTTTTCAACTTCGCGATTTGAGGCTTCCTCAATGAAGAGCCATGGGTGACATGGACCACCTAAAAACGAAGGTCTTTTCATCCCGTGTTCAAGAACGGATTTTATAGCTGGACACAATCCTCCACGAACGAGATCTGTAACTGCTTCACTAACTGCATCATCTCCAGCACAAGTGTACTGTTTACTCCTTTCGTCCAAAAGTTCAACAAATTTAGCTGGAAACCATCCTGTAAAAATGTTTAAAGTCGTTGTAAGCAATTATATAATTCATACATCTGGGTTTAATTTTGATAAATTACCTCGGAGCCCATTAAGTTCACCAACCCAGCAATGCTCATCTTTTTGACTTATTATTGTAATAATGTCGTTTTTTCGAAAACCAAGTTCATCGTCATCATGTCTTTCAAAATCTGAAAACAAAATTCAAATGTGTGCTTTTGCTATTCATTATTAGTTATTCTATAATTTCATGTTAAAAATAAAATAGTTTTACCAAGCAATGCTTTGGCACGTCGTTTTCGAGTTCGGGAAACATTAATATAATTATCGTGATCTTTAGCATGACTTTCCATGCTATAATCCGCGGTTAATGATGTACTACCAAGTTTTGGATCAAGATTTATAAAATGCCTTGCAACTTGTAATACAGCCTCTCTAAGATCAACTAAAATTTCTACAAGATATATAGAATAGGTTTAAAAGAAAAACATAAATATTAACATATTTTAATAATTTGATATAATCTTCAAGTTTAAATTACCAGTTTGCCTAATATTTTTACATTTAACATCATCTCCAGATTCATCATCTCCAAATAAAAATGACTGAAGCATCGATTTGCTACGTTTTACTTGCCTCCTTCAAATCAATAACATAAAAGTAATAGAATTTTATGAATTGCTGTTATTGTAATTACAGCTACTTAATTTACTTTACAAAATCATTTCTAAAAAAATTACCTATTAAGATGCTGTTTTGGTAAATTGGGAACAGCATCAGGATTCCCAACAAGGCCACCCTGATCAGCCATCAAGTAAGCTAAATGTCGTCTCCGATGTGTTTCAACAAGTGCATCAGTCAATGAACCACTAACTTCTAACGATACTTCTAAAAGCTGGTCCACATCAACAATATCTCCAGGAATATCTGATAAGGCATTAAATATCTGTGCAGAATTCTCCAGAGCCTTCAATTCTGATTCTGTAATTTGTAAGACATTGTTAAGTGTATTTTCAAAAAATTATAGTTCTTTTAATCAATAGTAATTACCTTTAATTTTTAACATTCCTAACGTTACTTGAAATAATACAATAGATCCATCAGAAAGGAAAAGATCCCAAAGCCTCAAAAGAATTTTCATATGAACAACAGAGGCAAACAATGTTAAGAACCAATTCAAAGATATCAAACTAAGCTCAATGTCATGTTGAACAAGTACTTGGTCAATGTCTGGAAGGAAATTTGCTACAAGTGTCCGCAAAACACGTTGGTCTGCTTGAATTCCTGATAAATATACGAGATAAACAAAGTTGAACAAAATGATTTTTAAATAATAAATCACTATAAATTATACCTATAAGTGTTGACGAATAATAAGAAGCTGGAAGTAAATCTTCAACAATCGTAGCCATCATCCAAAAGGCATCTTCTTCTTCAAGTAACAATAGGAGTGAAGCTGCTATAGTTCCAGTCCCTTGACAATATCTATAATAAATATAGTTATAAGGATGAGGTAAATTTCTCAATAATATCAATAGTGTGTAAATTGTTTATGAAATGCATAAAAGTATTTTATAAATTATAGTTCATACTTGAACAGCAGTATTTATTTTTAATGATATTTCAATAATCTAAATCTTACCCAATATCTGGATACAACCAGGCAAGACCTCTCATTACTCTTCTTAATCTAGGAATTCCAGTACTGTGTAAGTTACTAAAGCAAGCATTAGCTGGCATTGTCCTCAGTAAGTCTTTTTCAATTTGCTTGCTTGTCATCAATGCATCACTACTTGAAGCCTTAACAATATCTTTGTAAGTTGTTTCAGATACCATTTTCTTCTGTAATGCTCCTGACATTCTCATCCATATTTGCGGCCGAAGTGAATGTGGAATTCCTTTACGTACCATCTCTCGCAGTTTATCAGTGCGAGGCAAATGGTTGTCAACATGTTGCCATGAAAGTTCTGATACTTCTTTATTGTGACTGAATTCCAATAGTGCGACCCATTGTAGTCTGTTCAAAGTAATTAGAATAATTAAGTTAAAATAAAGAGAATTAAATAATTGCTTATTAATTGTACCAAGTGTAAATAAAAATACCTTTGTTGTGGATCTTCAACAAAGGGTACATTAAGGAGTTTCTTTGCACTTTGTTCCAGTCCATCTTCTTCATCCACTTTGAATCCAAATTCATCAAATCTATATTCTGGTTGAGAATTTGGATCATCAGGCTGACTAAGTTTAGCCAAAATATCTTGAGGCCACATAGAAGGAGTCAAGGCAGAAAATGGACCACCTGGAGCTGGTGACAGCACTTCAGTTCCCAGTCCACCTCCATCAATATCATACTCGTCATCCGATACAGCTGTTTCAAGCTTTTTCTAAAGGATTTATTAAGAGCTTTAATTTTGCGCAGTTGCAACTTCGAATACAATTAGAAAATAATAATATACATTTGACATAATTATTAAACTAATGAAATAATCAAACGTTCAATTGTAAACGAATATGTTAAAGTTATTGTAGAACAAGAACAATTATAGTACATACATTAAATAATTTAAGACTTAATACAAAAATTCTTCATATTAAATAAATAAATTTTAAAATTGATCCTTTTTCATGATTAACAGAATTCACTGAAACGTTAAATTTCTCTAAAAAGTGTTATATTTACATCGTGATCTTCTTTTCCAACGTAACCTTCATGATCGCGTACGTTAAATAACGATTTGGCGATCTCCATTCTTGTAATGCGCGATTTACAAGTGATATAATGTACTTTGATCGTACTTCAATTTTACTACATTATTACATATTGTTAACAAATAACAACGCTCCGAAAGCTGCCAAATAACGAAAATCTCGAGCGATTTATCGACCGTGTTTGACAGATGCGTGGGACTGCAAAAGACGACGACGTCGAAGTTGTTGATTAGGGTAAGGTTAGTTCATTCAACTAGGATACAGCGCTACGATGTAAATGCACCTTTACATAAATAAATATTAGACAAAAAGGATCTAACGTTCAAATCGGACGATTGAAAAAACAAAGCGAAAGATCATCGAAATTTTATATGAGATAGTTAAAGGTATCGATTTCTAGCATAACAACAAAAACATTTTACAAGAATTAATGAAATATCTTATTTTTTAAAGTTTGAATACTTAAAAGCACACTTGCAATAAAATTTGCGTTTAAAGGACTTTATATAACAATAAAATAATTTTATTCTTAAAAACTTCGTTTTACATTTAAATTTCAATACTTGCGACAAAAATTCATAATTGTGACGTACCGAAAAATTTAAGAATAAATTTAAAAATACGAAAGTTTATAAATTTTATAAAATTACAAATAATAGGGTTTTATAAATGAATAAAGTACATTAAAACATTCTATGTTAAAATGTTATTTAATTATGATGCAATGCAGTTAAATGTGAAAAAGCGTGTATAAGAGGTTAATACCGAAAAATATTATATAAAGAGATTAAACCCGAAAAATGTTAAATACAGTATTACAAAGAAAAGGTTTCATAATTTTATAAAGAATTTTATAATGTAGAATGTTTTGAATAAAGAAAAACTAAAACTGCAGAAAAAGCTACTTTTGTTAAGCAAAGTACATTTGCCTTAAGGGGGTGCGATGCGTCAGACCTACTTTACCCATCGATAAATGCATTCGAAAATTGCGTTTTACTACAAAAATACGCCTCAGAATCAAATTTCCTTTTCAGGGTAGGTTTATGTATGTAAAAAACACAGCGGAATACTCGAATTATTATCAGAATAAAATATTAGCATAATCACGTAATTGCTAATTATCGATTATGATTATAATTCCAGTGTTCCGGTATGTATTTTACGTAAATAAAGCTACCCTGAAAAGGAAATTTGATTCTAATGCGTATTTTTTATGATAAACGAAATTTTTGAATGTATAAGTAACACGTCCATGCACAATAAAAATAGTGTATTTTGATTTCTGAAGGGGTAACACCTTCAGAAATCAAAATACACGAGTAGGAAAGAAGGGATTAAATTTCTTTTTTGAGGATTTTCTATACATATATTGAGGTACAAAAATATATTTTTTTTACATTTAAATACAAAATGGCGGCTATACAGCGAATCTCGTGAGAAGCCTTTTTCTCAAACCTCCAAGCGGGAGAACACTTTTCTCGGAAAGTATGAGACCTGGAAAAAAAACCAAGGAAATTCTTAATCTATATAACGTTGACTTTGGAAGTATGTAGGGTTTTTTTTTATTTAAATTTTTGTATAAATGGCGTACTTCGGAAAAAAGTCGATTTTTCTCGAAAAAAAAACGATATAAATTGTTTATAAAAAAATGTACATATTTACATTCAATCGAAAAACGGCGACGTACTTCTTTAGAGAATCTATTTGTGAAGTTACAGTAAAAATTTCAATCCAATCCATGCAATAGTTTATGAGTAATCTGTTCTCCCAGTTTGAAAAAGGCTTCTCACGAGATTCGCTGTATAGCCGCCATTTTGTATTTAAATGTAAAAAAAATATATTTTTGTACCTCAATAAATGTATAGTAAACCCTCCAAAAAGAAATTTGATCCCTTCTTTCCTACTCTTGTAAAAAATCGTACAAATTAGACATTTTTTCGGGCCGCTAGAGTGGTGTTACCCCTGAAGTCTCAAAACATGTTAGAAACATGTTATTAACAAAACTTTTTTTTACAGTCACAAAGCTTCTTCTTTAAGGAAGCAAAATGGTTAAAAATTAGTATAAAAATATAAAAAATCGGACAAAATTCTAATCCGGCCAAAACATTTTCCTCAACTCAACTTCTCCCTCCACCAAATCATGAATACCGCCAAAGAAAAAAAGAGAAGCTCACATCGCACCGCAGACTCGGCCGCTCCATTATACCTACACAGGATAGCTCGTCAAGATTTTCGGCCAGGAGCTACGGTTGTCCTTGTAAAGGACCATCCGCACTCGGCTGAGCTCGAGCGCCCGCTCGTCGCCTCGTCCGAGTCCATGCCCCACGACTTCGTCGCAATCGCCATCGAAGTGTCTCGTGCTCCCGTGTCGGACGCTCGCGTCGTTCAGCCACCTACTGACCTCCTACTTCCAGATTTTTCGCAGCGATTGGTGCACCGCGCGATTCGCTGCCCCGTAGTCGAGGAAGGCGTTCGTGCGCGATTGGGTCAGGCGCGAATTCTGCAGCTCCGTGGATCGCTGCTCGGCGACGATCTGCTCCTAAGTGCGGTTCAGGTGCTTGCGCATCGTGTGGCCGTTGTGATCGCCGTTCTCGTGCAGAAACAGTTCGATCTCGAACTCGAACGAGTCCGCGTGCAGGATGGATTCCGCTGAGCTGCTGTCCTCGTCGTTGTTGCTGTAGTCGTAGTTGTTTTTGTTGTTGTTTCTGTGGCTAGTCGCATCCTGTTGAGTGGTCGATTTGTTCCGACAGTCCCTGACGATTTGCCTTGCTTTCTGAGATTTGTAGCACTTAGGTCTGCCGCCGTTGTCGGGGCAATCGCAGTTTCTAAAGCTGGATGAGCGATCGTTCTTGTTCCTCCACGTAGAAGATAATGATGTCGCTGATTATTTGATGCCGATGATGATGACTTGGAGTGGCTGGTCCCACGATTTCTTGAACTCTCCTTGGCCATACGTTTTACAGTCTCGTATATAGCAATAGCGTTGTACAATTCCTTGTATGTCTGCAGCTGTAGCTCTTCTGCTGCTGCGTTACTGAAGGCTTGGCAGCTCTGAGTGGGTGCTGTTGCTCCTGTGGTGAGAATACGTTCTCACACTCTCGGCCTTCCTGATAGCTTCTCAAAAGTGACTCCTGGATGCGACGGCTCCTGTCGCGTCCCCTCACCAGTCTCTGCACCTCCTGCTGGATCTTCTTTGAGATTGCTTGGCCACTCGTGAATGCGTTTCCTCTTAAGAACGTCACTTCTCCGTTGGCTTGGGCAATCTTAACCGTGTAGCTTGCCTTGGGGATGAAAGACTTTTCACCATGTACACTTCGTTCGATATTGAATTCTATTTCACTATATCACTTTTAACTTTTCTCCCTATGTCTATATCTGAGCTCCCAATTGTAAAGTTGGGCTATGCGGGGTTTAATATCAAGCACTGATTATTACTTTTAACAACTATATTGAAATGCTATAAATATATACAAATGAACAAGTAAATATAAGTAGATATAGTGTCTAGGGTTACAGTCACGTTTGAACTCCCCAAGTCGGCTTGTCCGCTTTCTTATATACACCAAACCCTTGGTTGCCTGACCTTTGCACTACCTGTGCAAAGGTCTAGTTCTCGGGATCCGTAACTGTAAACTTCTGGAAATAGTCCGGGTGCCAGGTTAAGTTTCATAAAGGTTGAGATTAGTTACGGAATTACAGCTAATATTTTCTCAGTATTATAGAAATTTAAATAAGAATTAATATCTATGTTACCTGTAAAGGTTTGAGATTCCTTAAAGGCTAGTAATTGTGAAAACTCAAAACGACGCTAAGCTACAATTACTTACAATTACAATTGAAGTAATTCAATTTATAATAAAGTGTAATAAATTTTGTGGTTTTTTTCTGACTCAATCTAATTAATTAGGTTTTAAGATTTATAAGGGTACTTACAAAATTTTTATAAGTAGCATAGTATATTTATTAAAATTATAACTTTATAGACATTTATAAATGACTTTATAAACTACAATACTTCATATTTACTAAAATATAGTATTTTAGTTATAAATAACAAAAAATAACAAATAACACTTATTAAATATTTGCAGGTTATGTTCAACACATATGACAAATCCTAGTAGACATTTTTGTTCTGAAAAAAGATAAAAGTAAATTTTTGCAATATTTTATCATTCAATTTACATATGTCATACTGTACGCCAAACGTGTTTGTTCTACTGCACGACACGTACATTATAGCGTTTTAGGTTATACTGCGCGGATAATGATAATTAGAAGTCCACCGACGTCTCAATGGACTTATGAAGGCCTAGTCTTGATACAAAAATTGTTAGAACGACGTAAACTTACCTAGGAAAAAAGAGGTCAGTCTCATAAAATAACTTTTATCACTCGTAAAATTGAATAAATCGTCGATTATAACATAAGTTTTGGAGCAATAAGCTTTATCTACCGGCCCCGAAGTATGTTTAATATAACGCCAAAATGCACCAAATTCCCGTGCTAAAGTGGCGCCAATTGTTGGAGATGCCAGCCATGCATAATTTGTCATACTGTATGCTTTGTCTATACTGTACGACGCCCCCTATGTCATCTTCTGTCCTGCAATAATGACTTATCCTTTAACAGGTCCGTTATCATTTTTTCTCTAAAATGTAATTATGCATTTTCAAAAAAGTGCATGATAATATAGAAAGGCATCTGGTACAAAAAAGAACAATAAGATGTAGTATTATTTAAATCGCTCGATTGAATTATAAGATGCAAGAGGACGATGAACAAGTGAAATTGCAATAAAGTCTCAATTTTTACTCATTTAATTATGACCTGCAAATAAAAAAGTATTAAAAGGTTATTCTCATATCTATTTAAAAATAAAATGAATTATGTCATTCGCAACGTCTGGAATTGTATATTTTAACCCTTTACTACCGAGGTAGCGTCGGTGACGCACTCAAAATTCAGTCATTTATAACTTTATCAATATTATATTTCCGGCTCTAAAACCTTTTTGTAAATTCATTAAATATAATTATAGTTATTATGTAAAAGGTTGGAGCTATACAATGAATTAGTTTAAGTGTTATAAACAATTTAATTATTAAAAATCGAAAAAATAAAAATGGAAATATTAAAAAATTATATTTCTTTAACCAAAAACTGTTTGTTTTGAAAGTTTTACACCTTGAATAAATATTAGAAAAGTTTCCATTAGATTTAGTAAAAGTGTTTCTTATTTTCTTTTTATTTTTTATGTGACTATGTTATTGACGCGCTTAAGAATGAAGGCCCATAACCGCTTTAAACAAATAATTTTATCTCATATATAAAATTATTTTTATAACTGAATATAGTTTTTACCCTTAAATTATCGGTGTCTCAAATTTATAAATTTCTTAAGTTGCTACAAAAGCATAGATATATCTGTGGCTTCCCGGAATAACCACGTAAGTCCACTTTTTGTGTTTTTGAGAAAAACAGGTTTTAATGTTTGCACTTATCGGTCAGATCGTAGTTAAAGAGATATAGTGCAATAATATGATTGTTTAATGGCTCACAATATACCTTTCTAATCATATTGATAAGTAAAGGAATTACATGGTTACGTTCGTAGGAACGAGTAAATACCGTAAGTTAAGTTGTTATTCTGGGAACATGGACTTAAGTTGTTATGCCGCTAACTGTACTTTTTAACCGTATTCTATTCTTTCTAGTTTCTACACTCTGTATATGTCCGAATAACGTGAATTAGCATTCAAATTTAACTTATAAAGTGTATATATAAGTGGTTATTCCGGGAAGCCACAGATAATATGTACTATAATTCAAGACTAAACTTTTAGCACCGGTTTTAGAACTTAATTTTTGTTAGGTAGCGAACCTGAGTAGTGTAAAGTTTCAAAGTGGTCCAAAGTCACCACGCTCTACGGTACTTTAAAAGGTCATTTTTAAACTGAAAATTTGATGAAAATAAAAAATGCGATGTGTTTTTGTGTTAAGAGAGGTGTGAAGATGTGAAGAATCGAAAAATGAAATTAAAAAAATCGATCTTTTGGTAAAAAAATGTCAGGGATCCCCTTTAAGGAGACGGTATTGTGTCTAATTGGGAGTTTAAACATTCCATGTGACCTCTGGTGGCCTATGCTCTTGGCAACCATTTTTCATATAAATAGATATAGTTGAAATATCTATAAACAGCATTATTCTACACTATTGCTGAATTTTGATATTGTATAATAGTACAAGTTAAGTACAATGATCGGAATACTTCGAAAATCGCAGTTTCTACAAGTGTTGGGGTAGATATGAGATACGCTCGAATGGGGTATGATTAAAACACTGCGTAATTATATTTGAAATAAATTAACTAAGTCATTATAATATTTTTTAAGGGCTGATAAAAGGGTAAAAAATAAGACAAATTTGTCCCATCACCTATGTATGTGAGTAATTCTAAGACCCCACATTTTGATTTACCGAGCCTTTTACTTCCTCGGAAACCACCTAAATTTTCATTCCCCATCATGCCACCTCTATATATGTGTACATATATATATATATATATATATATATATATATATATATATATATATATATATATATATATATATATATATATATATATATATATATATAAACTCTTGTATAGCTTATAGACTTATTAAACAGTTTATATATATATATATAAACTCTTGTATAGCTTATAGACTTATTAAACAGTATATATATATATATATATATATATATATATATATATATATATATATATATATATATATATATATATATATATATATATATATATATATATATATATATATATATATAAACTCTTGTATAGCTTATAGACTTATTAAACAGTCAAAATTTAAATTAATTCATCCGATCCTTTATATAGAAAAAAGTCTTTAAATTCACCTAAGATTTTCGGCACGTTACAGAAAAATAACCCCTTAAATACCACAATTTACCGTAACTCACTTTTTATTTATACAAAAGTTTGTACATCAGATAAAAAGTTTAACACATTCCACATATTAAGAGGAGAATCTTCAATGATAGGTACAATTTCAAGTTGTTTTATTTATTTTCCACACTCCGTGCGCAAAGTGCGATTTTGCGCACGCATGTTTGCACAAAATCGACCTTTGCGCCCGCTATATGGAAAAATAGTGTACGTAACTAGTGCGCGCCGGTGTTATCACACTCGCTTCGCTCGGACGACAAACTATTATACTGCGCGCACGCGTTGCGTAATATACTTTTTCCAAACTGCGTACGCAAAATAGGATTATCCCGCACTCTTCGCCAGCGTGTGCAAAATAGCTATTTTGCGCACACAGTAAAGTTGAATTTAAGATTATTATTATTATTTGTATGTATTTGGCTGGGGGTAAAAATCAACAATCTTCACTCATCCGCTGTTTTTATGTTTGTTTTGAGCAAGTTACGGCGGAATCACCCATATGCATTATTGTTAACAAAAAAATTGTTACTACTTTTAATATATCTTAATAATAGGCAAAAAGTTTCTAGAAGTTTAAATAAATACTCATCTTTAGAAAACTCTTTCAAAATTGCTTTTTTTAGCCGTTTACAAAAGTCGACCACATTCATTAAAATCGCAGACATTTAAACAAGAAAGGAAAAATTGTAAAGCTAAAATCGTATACAAGTACGAGTACAAAATTTTTAAAACAAACCAAAGTAGTACAAGAATTTCTAGCGACAAAGTTATAAAAACAAGAAGTCATTAACTCGCGATTAGACAAGCTATATGTCAAATTTTTCTGGCTATGCTAGAATAAAGGACCTTTTTTCAGTTTACACCGTTTCAGCACTTGAACGTGCCACATGCGTTCAGTCTGAGCTGCCAGTTGAGTCTCTGTGTTTGGAAGTACGCATAATTTTTTCGGATTTTTATATTAATATTTAATGTTTAGCCAAAGCAGCCAAAGTTTTGCGACCTAGTTCCGTAGCGACTATATAAAATGTGAAGGTGGAAGATTGCCTATTAGGCGCAACAATAAGTACCATGAATTTACTTTGAGTGACCGAGAGCTCTCGGTGCCAGAAGGCTGGCTAGTCTGATATATACAGCTATATCGTGAGGGTATGTTGTTGGAAAATGCAGGATCTCTCTCTCTCTCTCTCTCTCAGTTTTTGCACGTACTGTAATATATTTAAGGACTAAAAAAAATTTGAAAATCGCCTTGAAAATCAACGACCTCAACTATCGCCTCGATAACTGCAGTACGGATATCTTAAAATTTAAAAAAATTATGATTATTTAATATATGGATGACTATCGCGTGTGCCTTGGATTTGCAAAAAATCAATTAATGGCTGAATAATACATGTTTATACAAATGAATGCCGAAAACATTCTTATACACAATTTTAAATATACTATTATATAACAGCAGTAATTTGTTCTGTTTCGTATTTCCTAATATATATACAATTAGAATGTTGCACACAAATTAAAAATTGAATTTTCAAGTGTATTAGGTAGAATAATGTAAATTGCTTAGGTGTTTTTTTAAATTTTTTCTATCTAAATTAAAACTAATAAATTTAAATATTGTTGTTGTTCATAGCTTATATATTTAAGTTTAAGTGTTGTGACATTACAATGTCAAACATAAGAATTAAACTACGAAAATAAGTACCCCATAAGTATAAAATAATTGTACCCCCTTAATGTTATATAAAAAAAATTATTAATTTATTTGTATCCAATCTCTAACTACACCACAAATACCATAATCAATATTATGATCAGAAGCAACATGAACTGCTAAAAATTCGGTTTAAAAATAGCTTAATGCATTTTAAAAAAGACGAATAAACGTATTTTCCTCATTTTCATCATCAGAATTTCAGATGTCTTATGATGCTCTTCGTAGTAACTTCTTCCTCTTCTTCTTTAAATATTATTTTGAAGTCTATTTTGTCCTTATGCGTATTTAAGAAACCTAATAAGATGTATATAAATTTCCTATTAATATTAAATAATTTTATGACGATTATGTAACATGTATTTAACAGATATTATAACTATTAGAAATCGATCGGAAGATATGCAGAACCTTATATTTTATTTATTTTCAAATGGTGTTTGAAAATACGCCACATTCAAACATAGCTCTTCGACACACTGTAAAATCATGCATCTGCAGTCTGTCAGGACACGCGCTTATAGGTGCCAAATGTTCACGCAAAACTCGAAATTCGAATCTCGTTAAGGTGATGCTAAAGCCACCAGTCACCGACAAATATGAGGAACCACTGTTCTTATTTTATTTTTAATTTTGAGTAAATATCTCTATGAAACGTTATTGTCCTACTCAAAAACAACAACTTTTCAGAAAGATATTTTTTCAAATTTAAATATTGAATAAAAAAGTGGTTCCTCGTATTTTACGGTAACAAGAGGCTTTAGCATCACCTTAAGTGAACACCCGAACGCTTTCTGAATTGTTATTTCGTGCCCAAATGTAAATGATCGGATTACCCTTTCGTGTTTTTCATGCGACGCGGAATAAACAGAAGCGTAAATGCGTTTAATAAATGTAACTGTGCCGTCTTATTGCCCAGAATCGAAGACGGGTCCTTACGGTAGTCAACTATACTTACTATAGCGTCACGCGGATACATACAATATTGTTACCACCCACATCGATCACCAATAAGGTGAAAATTGTAAAACTTGCTCCTCCTTAAAATACCTAGCAATAAGATGCCATGTATTCTGCAGTTGCAGAAAAATCAGTTATTTGGTGACCTTTGACAGAGACACATCTTCATTCGTCCTAAAAATAAACGCTACTGATCTATACATATAGATACTCTGCATTTATTTTACAACACTTTATACTTACAAAATAATTCGAGAAATCTTCAATTCGATACGAATACGAAATATGTTTTCGTCGGATTTGTTGTCGGAAATCAGCAGCTACGTGACGGTGCACGTAGTTCTTTTCCTGTTCAAAGATCTCGAAAAAAAAAGTTTTGAGTTCTCGGACTCCACCCCAAGAACACTAGAGCAGCCTTATTTTCGTAATAGGCAAGTGCTCTGGATTTTTTGCCAGATTCTTTAGGCCATCGTCAAGTTGATCGTCCTGACGAAGAGACTAACACTTTTCATTATTTGCCAGCGAAGACTAGCACTATACGTATAGAATATATAAATTAGGGTAGTGACGAGAAACTTGGTCAGTTTTTGTGAGAATTTTCTTTTCTGCTTCGGGGTGCAGGTGTACAACTCTTTAGGAACAATAAGAACTCAAAAAATGATTGAGTAACCCCAGATAATAATAATAATAACAATATTTATTCGGGCGTAATATGATATAATATCTGAAATATTTCATACGCACACAAATGTGCAAAATTCAAGTATCCCAAAACTATTTTTCTCATGCCTATGTGACAAAAACAATATAGACTTACATTTAATTTCCTTACATAGAAAGTCTTAAATCATAAGTAAGATTTCAATATTCAAACTGTGCAATTATTATTAAAATAATATAGTTACTAAGAAATTATACTATTGTGTTAAAATAAAATAGTATTTTATAAGTTTAACTCAATCATATATCATATAATACCATACGTCAATAGAATATAGAGTCAAAATTAATTTAGTGAAATAAAACTTTAACTAGTAAAAGCGATTAAGTTACTAGTGCACCTTCAAATCTTATAAGGGTGATTTTCAGGAAACTGTTAAATTTCGTGCCTTTTTTTATCTATATACGAGAAAAATTAAATGAGTCTCTACATGGTTTCTCAAATAAAAATAAATTTAACTTTTTCTATTACATGGAGTGACCATCGACTATTTGTCATAAAAAGTTATAGACTGTAAAATGCTTAAAATGTCACCACCGTGGCATGCACTTAGGTGAGAATGCTGCTATTCTAAATTGCATATTCATCGTTTAAAGATACATCTTTATGTCAATACCACAATTTGCATCTATAAAAACAAATAGAATCTGACAAATTATCTGCAAACCTGAAATCCAAAAGTTACTTTTTATTTAAAGGAGTGATTTTAAATGTATCCTTTAATTATGCACTGTTCAGAAGAGATAAATATCCACTGCTATAAGATAGTGACTTAGTTAATTAGAGTTTCAACTCATGGTACTATTTGTTATACTTAATTACGAG
The DNA here is from genome assembly GCA_949152435.1 of Gastracanthus pulcherrimus. Lineage (NCBI taxonomy): Eukaryota > Metazoa > Arthropoda > Insecta > Hymenoptera > Pteromalidae > Gastracanthus > Gastracanthus pulcherrimus. Next base: position 39,933,670 of record OX424573.1, read on the forward strand.
ATACGATTAAAAATAGAATGGGTTATCAGTGTGCTATTTAAAAGGGGATCTGAAAGTCAATTAAGAATTCAAATTTCCCGCCTTGATTTTTACCAACTGGCTAGCGAATAATTATTTATAATTATAAAAATACTTATATTTAGACAAAACCCAAACTCACTAGCCCTTCATTGAGCAGTAATGGACCTATATGCGAAGATTCTGGCGTTAAAATCAACGGTACCCTAAAAAATATTGGAATGTGAAAGTTTATAAAAATCGGTCACCTCCTTGGCATTGAAATCTCGTCTATTATATTAAGTCGCGAGTTAATTTTTTTGTCCCGAGTCCGAAAAATCGGATTTGTAAAGAATAAAATTAGTGATAAAAACCGACGAAATGTCACCTCCGTGGTAGCAGTACTTTTCGTACCAAGAACGTAAAGTATGTTTACGTTCTTGGTACGTTTTATGTAATAGTAGGCGTAAAGTACGCAACCAAGGGACCATATATATAGCATTCCTATAAGAATGCAGGAGGATTAAGAGAAACATGCAGTTGATTATAGTTAATATGCAAGCGTGAGAGAGAAGGGCCGATGATGAAGGGATGCGAAAGTGGGATTGGGGCGCGGCTATGGCTGGACGCTATGTACAGGGGACAGGAAGCCCCTCCCTCAAAACAATAAATTAAAAATAAAAAGAAAATTTAATTTAAACGAATGTTTTTAATTTAAAAATAGACAAAAACAGACAAATTTTGCAACTAAAAAAAATTTAATTAAAAAATGTTTTTAATTTAAAAATATACAAAAACAAACAAATTTTACAACTAAAAAAAATTAATCAAAAAATAATTTTTTGAGAGATGAATCTAAAAAAATATTTCATTTCATCAGAAAACAAAAAAAATGAGCGATTCGTAAAAAATTACTGTGTAATACCCAATAAATAGGCAATAAAAAATTAATAAAAAAATATAACCCCAAATATTTTGAAAAATAAAAGATTTCATATTCTGGACAAAGAGTTCAGCCAAGACTGTCAAGAAATAGTTGAACCCTTTTCCATTTTAATTTATTTATAAAAATTTTCCATCGTATGTTTCCAAAATATCGTCGTATAAAAAAAATCGACGTTTTCGTGTATAATAAAAGAATGAAAATAGCTTATAAAATATTTCGTGTAGGGGATGATATATAATTTTATTGTCTTTTAAATGCATTTACACTGAAGCGGTCATATTATTTCTACATACTAATTTAATTTACATCATTGATTTCAGAATAACGTGAAACAGAAAAATCGTTGTAAAACAAAATCGAGTCGATGAATCTTAAAATTTATTTTTAATTCCGAATCCTCATTAAGAAATTTAAAAAATGAGTCCAGTTGACAAAAAATGACCGTTCTCGAGATACAAGCGGTCAAAAAGAAATAAAAAAAAACAACCTCAAATATCTTGAAGAATAAAAGTCCTCATGATCTGGGAAAATAATTTAGCCAAGAGATAATTCAAAGCTACCTTTCTGTAAATTATCAAAAAAAATAATGCCGTTTTACTCAAGTATCATTCGACATAGAAAATCGATTTTTTTGGATTACTCGAGATATAGTGGTACACACAGACACACAGACACACACGCACGCACACACATGCACGCACACACGCACGCACGCACGCACGCACACACACACACTATTACAAAGCTTCCTTTAGAAGAAAGCAATTTGCTAATGAACTATTGGTCTCCACCAAGAAACTATTCTTTTCCTTACTCAGTACATAATAAAGAAAAATAAAACAGACCGCCGTTATGCAAGCCACAAACATTTAAATAGTTACGATTGGCGGATGTTCTCTCCGATATTAAAACAGAGTATTTTTGTAAGTGCTGTCCATTTTTTGTTACTAATGCAGTTGGCGAAAATGGCAAGAATATGGTATTGGGTCAAATAGTGACAAAGCCGGTCATTGCGTTCAAAAAACTTCATGGAAAAGAAGGAGTTTTAGATGTCCATGGCCAAAGTATTTTATATCACGGATAAGCTGTCAAAAATGCAAAAAAAAATTTTAAAATTGACAAGGATCCAGAATTTTCAGTAATAAATCAATTGGAGACGAACCGAATCAGTGAAGTAAAAGATAATCGTCTACGATTACAACCTGTTATAAAAGCAATCATATTTCTTGGTCGTCAAAATATTTCTCTTCGATGTGATCGCGATGGTGATTTAATGTGTGAAACATCAAACAGTAGTGTTATAATCAAGGAACATTTAGAGGATTATTGCGGCTCCTAATTTCGGGTGGAGATTATAAATTAAAAGAACATTTGAATATGACACCATCTAGAGCAACATATATCGCAGCAACTGGATTCACAAGATGATCCAGATTCATATTATAGAAAGTCAATTTATATCCCAATAATTGAAAATTTTGTAGAAGATTTAAAAACTCGTTTCTCCAAGACACAATCCAACTATACAATCTTTCAATTTTATATCCTACGTCAAATTTTAACAGCACTGATTCTCTTGATGTAATCAGTGAGATCGCAAGAAAATATTCTGTATTCTTTAATAATATAGTAGAAATTGTTGAAAAAAATATAGGAGCTGAATTGGAAGCATGGAATATCAAATGGGAAAATGAAATTAATGTTGTCGGGCGAAGTGCTATCGAATACAGTTATGTGATTACGATATCTATCTGCATTTGAATATTCTTTTTAATATTTTAATTACATTGCCTACATCGATAGCTACGTCAGAGAGGAGTTTTTTTAGTTTACGAAGAATAATTACATGGCTTCGTTCTACTATGGTACAAGATAGACTTATAGGCTTAGATTTATTATACATTTATCGAGATATATTAATAGATGTAAACGATGTAATAGACAGATTAGCGAAAACTCGCAAGAATCGCAAATTAGAATTTATATTGTAATAAATCTTATTGTTTTTGTATAAATTATTAATAAAGAAATTGAAAAAATAATAAATAATGATTGTTCGCCCCCCCCCCCCCCCCCTTTCCCCCCAGGCAAGACTTCTAGATCCGGGCCTACCCGAGCGTCTCGCTTCTGCAAAGGCAACTAGGCAAGCGGCCGTGCCTTGGGCTACAAGGCAGCCGTCGTTTTTCAAACCTCGCGCTCTTGCAACATGGCGTCTCCATCTCTCAATCCAGCCTTCGGAGCAGCAGCCCTAGCGAGCATCCGGTCCCCGAGACCGTACACTACCGTTTCCGCCGCCACTTTGCGCCAGCTCCCCAGCTCAGCGTCGGCTCGGGCGTCGCGTCGCGCTCGCCGATTGGCCGGGGTCGCGGCAATTTTCGCGAGCTCGCCGCGGCGCGTCTCCGCCGGCCGCGCGCGATTTCCGGTCGGCGCGTCGCAGTATTGGCCGCTCGAGCTGACTCGCACATTTTTTCGCCGCTATAACCCGTCCTCGTCGACCTTTACTTACGATATATGTATACATATACTCGTTAGGTGTATACGCCCTCTCTGTCTCTCGCGAGAGTACATGTAGGTATAACCCCAAAACATTCTACTTGCGCGTATATCATCGCGTGTAAATAAATAGACGCGACAAAGTGCAATTACGTAGCTGCTGCATCGTGTGTGTGCGTGCACGCGAAATGAAAAACGCGAGCAGGCGATTTGGCGGCGTCACGCGCACTCGTTGCCCCCCTTCCCTCTCTCTCGCTCGGAGCTCAGCTCGATACCTACGCGAGGCCTGTATATAGATATACCTGCACTGTATTGGAACGTCCGTAGAAGAGAAAGACGGATGTAACTATGTGTTAACTGCTGCTGGTGTCCCGCGGATACACATTATGTACGTATACGACCGTGCGAGAACACTCGCGCTACGTACTACAAATAGAGCAACGGGGAATAGGAATCGGCGACCTAAGCAAGTACGAACACGTTCGCGAGAGCATAAAGGAGAGGGAAAAGGGACGCGCAGCCAGCGCGAGCGTTCAAGAGAGAGAGAACAAACGCAAAAAAGTATCTTTTTCCCGGCTTACGTCCCGCATCTGCACGCCAGAATGCGTCCTGCTTCTGTGTGCATTCCTCTCCCACTACTCTAGCACTCCCTGGCCCATGCTGATGTTTGTAATTCGCGCCTACATTGCAGAAGCAAAAATAAAGAAGCAGCATCGAAAGGCACTTTGCTTTGTCTCCCTGGACCCCGCCGGCATAATCGCCGTCTTGGATACGTTTTCTCTTTGCCGCGCTACACAGCGTATACCGCATCGCTGATACCTACTCGCTATACCAGCAATTTCGCGCTTATGCATACCATACACGCGGGCTTTACCTTGTGGTACTTCTAATATTACTCTATACACGCGAATACGCGATATATAAAAAGCCACATCACACGCATTCATCCCGATCTGTAGTGGTAATTCATACATGGCCAATTTAGTCCAATACCAACGTACATGAGCTTTGCACACACACGTGCACGCCAGAACAGCAATATAATGCCTCGTCTCCACGCATCCTGCAATACCACCTCGCTCTCAACTTTCAACGTCTAATAATAATAATACTCGCGTACGACAATTACAAAGTCTAGCCTAAAAATGATCCAGAAAGGGTATATTTCTCTCCACCCAAGTACCAATGAAGTTCGTCTTACGTAACGATACCAGCAGCGCGTCGCACGCTGAAAAAAGTGAAAAGCGCCACCGGCAACCCTTCCGTTGGCCGTCCACCCTAGCGAGTATACATGGCCGCGCATCGTCCATCCCTCTCTCGCGCACAGCTCGCTCTCTTTGTACAGCTCGCGAGCGGTATAGGCGAGATATTCGCGAGTCCGTGCGCTTTTTGTCGCGCGCGGCCACAGTCGGTACTTCTCTTCGCAGCAGCGGCAGCAGCGGCGGCAGCGGGCGGACTGCACGCTCTAGCGGCCGAGGCGTGCGTCACGCGTACACCGTACCACCACCGGGCTCCCGCGGCCCATCATCATCATCACAGCGCAATATAGCTATAGAGTGCAGAATCGCGAGAAAGAAAGAAAGAAAGAGTAAGAGCGAGAGAGACACGCGCGCAGTGTCGACGTTGCCGTCGTCGTCGACGGCCGTGTCTACTGTGCCTGGTGTGCCGTGCGCTCCTTGCGCGCGTAATAATAATACGGCGCGCTGTTGACCGGGGGGGTACAAAGAGCCAGCCGCGCAGCGGAAAATTCGGTGCGCGACGAGTGTGGCTGCGTGCGAATATACGCACGCCGCGTGCACGTCTTCCTCGGCTCCGCCAGCGTACACACAGCGCCCGGGAGGATAGATACGAGAGCAAGTACACCTACGAAGCTACATACATACACACACACGCGCGCGCGTACGTATGTGTATATAGATGTATAGGAGGTAGCGGCGGCATCGGAGGAAGAAGGTTTTTGCGTTGCGTCGTCGCGACGCAGCAGCAGCAGCAGCAGCAGCGGAGCGCTTGGGTGTGACACGCGACTGTGTGCGTCTCCTCTGCCCGTACCGAAGGCACTCTTTATCGCGCGTGTGTGTGTGTGTGTGCGCGCAGTGCCCGTACACTGGCCATTGTGTGCGCCGTACACCAGATTACACCGCGGTGCACGAGGAAAAGAAATAAAGGAGTGCGAGCTGCGGAGTGCCCAGTGAGTGCTCATTCGTTATATCTATGTATGTGTGTGTGCAAAAAGCTGTGTCCGTGTGTCCACTAGACGACCCCCTCCCTCCTAACCGCGAGCGCGCGCGCGCCGCCTCCGGAAAATATACGGAGTGAGCGAGTGAGTGTGAGAGAGAGAGAGATAGCGAGGCCGGAGATAGTGCACAGCGTGTGATCGCGTACCAGCAGCCAACCGACCAATACAGTGCTGTGTAGTGTTTCCGTGTGGACTGGTGCGGCGTTCAAGCTGTGTGCGTGCGCGAATTTCGGAGTAAGAGAGAGAGAGAGAGAGAGAGAGAGGAGCGGAGCGGTTAGCGAGCGGAGAGCGTGTTTTTCGTAGGCCGGCCGACGACTCACGCGCGTACCTAATATATGCCACAAAGATAAAATGTGAAATTGTACAGTGTGTAGGATGGAGTGGAAATTTATCGTGGAATCAGTGTCAAGGACTGTAAAATTGCAGTAAGAAAGAAAAAGTTGAAAATCACGGTTTCAAATCAAGTAGAATTCTTTTTTCTCCCGTTAATCGCCAGTGTCCCGGAAACAATGCAATTTTACATTTTTCAATTTTCTCCACAGCGTGTGGACGTATATACTTATAGACATATTTTCGATGCGGCGCCGCCGTCGCCGGCTCGCGGCGGAGTGTCTCGAGCGAGCGCGCGAGAGAGAAAGGGGCAGCCGGAATAAAGGCGCGCGTGTAGCGTGCGTTTCGCAGTCCGTCTCTGTCCATCCTGGCAAAAGAAAAAAATAAAGAAGAAGAAAGGGCGAACGCGTGCACCCGGAACACGCTGCACAGCTGCAGGTGCGCGCACGTCGCGTCTTCTTCCTTTTTTTCTCTCTCCGTCCGATCCCCCTGCAATGTGTGCATACATAAGTGCCTGCGCTTACTACGACACGAGGAAATGAGTGCCGCGTCGCCGTGAACTCTTCGTCTCTCTCGCACGATCATACATACATACATAGACACGCCATTGTGCCGTACCGGCCGCGGGAGTGCGAGCGAGACGGAGCTACGCGTTTTTCTTTCTTTCTTTCTTTCTTTCTTTCCAATTCGCTGGTCGCGCGCAGTTTTGCGCGTGCGAGCTCCAATCTCCAGGCAACCTCAGTGTCTACCTGTACACACGCATCACACGCACGTTTCGCTTCTTCCTGGCGACGATAATTCCATCTGCCCGCGACTGCTGCTATCGCACATGCACACGCATGTACCTACACTCGTCGCTCGACCCGGCGCGAGTATAAAGCACAAAGTGTGGGATAGTCGTACGAGCGAGCGAGACGGACGTACATAGGCGTATACACGGCGCTATATAGGCACATTAGCCAGTATAGAGCCGATGGTGTACGGGCCGCGCCGCGCGCTCTATACACACGCGCGCGCGCACACACACGCGCGCATCGATTCGGAGTCGCTGCCGCCGCGGCGCGCGCGTTTTCGTCTGTATGTCCGACTCCGACACACGTCCGTGTCCCTTTCGATTCTTGTGTGTATGATGAGTGTGTGTGCCTTGCCCGTTTACCCGCGGCCCGGACAACCGGACGAAAAGTCTTTGGAGAAAATCGCGAAGCGCGTGTGATCCTGGATAGAGCGACGTTTTGGAGTCTTAAGAGAGAGAGAGAGAAAGAGGCGTGCTACAGTGTGTGGCGGCTTCTAGGGAGACGAGCGAGAGGAATATAAGGCGACGGCTTGCGCGTCATTATGCAACAGCGCGAGTACGTGTGCTTCTTTCTTTCTTTTACTTTGCGTGCACGGTAAAGTTCTTTCTTTCTGTCTTTCTGTCTTTCTGTCTTTCTTTCTTCCTCGCTTCCTTTCTCTGTGTCTCGTTGCCAGTGGCTTAGACCTCCTCGGCGTCGTCGGCTCTCCGTTTCTCCGACCGTCCCTTTTGCTCCGAAAACTGAGAGTCGTTCATCCGTCGCTCGAGATCTCTTTGCCGACGACGACGACGAGACCTCAGGGTCAGCAGTTGGATCCTCGTGCTCGCGCCTGACCGTGTGCACTTGTATGCGGGCTGTTCGTAAAAAAAGCGAAATGCGTAAAATCGACGTACTCGCACGTGCAAATATTAAACGTGCTTGAATGAGGCAGTTTTACTGTTAACATTCGTCGGGTTACTGAAATTTCCTGTGATACGAGAGCCGTGCACACTGAGTTTAGCGTAGGATATTTACTCTTTACCCTTTGAAAGTCTTTCTTATTCATGGTCTTTTATTGAGCTGGTTGTATTATATGATTTTACATAATATTTAGATTTTCAATGTTATTACTCGTGTTACATTACCCTGAACTCCTGTTTTATCGTTTTAATTCGAATAAATTATAGTCTGAAAACATGTTAATTTGTTTGGAAGTTTACTAGCCGCGTCAGTAAAAATAATCACGCTCAATTTATGCTAAGAGAGACGATTATCGTCGCGATTTCACTATATCGCACTGCAATTGACTCAAAATGCAAAAAATTTCCACATTTTCAGTACCTATGTCATATACACTGCATAAAGTACTACATGAAGTGATACAATCATCCGCAGCCTCTTTTTCTTTAAAAAAAACAACTATTTTCCTAACGATTTTTCCAAGAATGTTATTAAATTCACTACATTCAGCACTAGCCGCTTCCTCACCATCTCCGAATGTATTATATATACCTACAATATTACAAAGCTATTGTTTACACGGCCGCACGCTACAATCTCTTTGTTTTCTTTTTTTTCGACTGAACTCTCTTTTTTTCCCTTTCGAATCGCTCCCAAAGATTTGCGTTGTTCGGCGCCGTTGTTGTTTTCGCGCTGCGTGCTGCTCGTCGCTGTATATAGTAGGAAAGTGAAAGGAGCGCGCGGGGCGAGGAAGCGGAAAAGGGAAAGGGACAGGTCGGATAGAACGTGGACGAGGCTCTGCTCCGGTTTTTTTTTGCTGCAGCAGCAGCAGCGAGCAAAGAAGGATCGCGAGCCGCGCGGAGGAGCTCTCCCCCGGCGAGGTCTTTTGTTTTACCGGGTATAGATATCGGAGCAGATCGCGGGTTGTTGTACTGCTGCTGCTGCGGCAGCGGCGGCGGCTCGAGAGGAGCCGGGAATTCCGGATGCTTTGAAAAGAGACGAATTGAAGCTTACGTGGAGGTATAGATATTCTGCGGCCATTGCTAGGAGGGGGAACGGAAATAAATGATTTCATTGGTGTGGAATGCATGTTGTTGTCGGCAAGGTGTGTTGTTACGAGTATTAGAGAAAACCCTTAAGAAGAATAATTGATTGGGCAAAGAATGTAAACAAATAAGTTCGTGTCTGAAGAACAGGTATACTGCGGAATATTATTGCTGAGGCTCGAAAACATTTTGGCTGGATCGTTTCAGCTGGTATAGCTAATATTTTAGCTAGAACAACAAAAATATTATCTGCTGTATTGATCCAGTAAACTCTTTAGCTGTAACAGCAAGTTATTTTTACGTGTGTATGTACTTGACGTTTCTAAGTTTTATTTTTAATACCTTTTTTATTCTAAGTGCTTGTTATGGGCCCGTATTCTTGGGATATTGTGCGTTATTTTAGTAAAAAATGGTGCATCTACTTCTGTTCATAGCTCTGCCAGTTTTTATGTTAGAAAAAATGACCCGAACGTAAATAAAAATAGACGAAAAGAGCTTAAATTTCAGCACAAAAGTATTGATCTGGGCCGAAATTATTAGCTTTCAAAGAAAGTGATGAAAAACGCATCTAAGTTCAAGGATTTCAAATCTGTTAAATACAGTGATTTTTCGTGTAATTTTCGTCGCTTTCTTTAAAAGTTAATAGCTTTGGCCCAGATTAATATTTTTGTACGAAACAAGGCTGAACTTGAATCTCTATACGTCTATTTTTATTTACGTTAGGGTTATTTTTTCTAACATAAAAACTTGCAGACCTGTGGACAGATGTAGATGCACCATTTTTTACTAAAAGAACGCACATTTGAAATCAATTGGTTGATATATCGAGAATAAGGGCCCATTGGAACAAACGAAGGGTGTGCTTACTTCATATTTTGGTGTCAGAGATAACCTCTCAAAGTTTTAGCAAATATCGGTTTCCAAACATCTGATTCTTTCCTAGTTGATCACTGAAGATGAACGCAAATTTGTTTACATAATTAGATATTACCTAAGACAAACGAATTCATGTTGTTCTTCAATGATTAAGTGCTTTGTAAAATCGATGGCTTTTCGTTTTTGTTTTAAACTAATGTTAAAACAATTCATAAATAGTACATATTATGGTGACTCATTTTAATACTTTCCTGATTTTTGCATTTTTATCTAAAAATATACTTATGTATGGATACCAAAATCGCTCAAAACTAACTTTTCAAAATTATGTGACTTATTCGGTTATGCCCGGAACCTATAGAGGTACCATTGGTAAAATTGTTGCAAATTCTATAAGGAACTAAATAGCATTTAGCCAGAAAAATCGGGTTAAAAAGAATTGGTTAAGTTCAAAACGAATAGAAATGTCATTCCATACTTATATGAGCTCATTTGTTGATATTTTAACCCAATTAATTTTCTTTTTCGAAAAGAAGGTTTCGTCTAATAGATATAATAAATACTTTGCTCGTAGTACCTACATTGTACGACAATGACGCAATTGTTTTAATTCGTGTCCTGTCTTAAGGTGGTTCTTCCACGAGAATCAATATTAATTATAAAAATTTATACAATAATTAGTTTACATATTAACGATATGAGAATCGCTACAATATGAAAATGTCGCTATTGCAAAATTAGATATTGCGTAAACTAGAGAGTAATTTGACAAAAGATCCAAATCTCTTTTATTTTTCATCCGATTTTAATTTGCAAGGTCTCATTTTGTTCCTTTGAAGAGTTCAGGGGACTTACCGATATACACATCGAAACCCGCAAAGTTACAGCCAATTGGCAGTCTAAATTTGCAATGCGACTCTAGCGGATTCTGGATGAATTAATAAACATGGCCGCTAAGGGAGCAGCTTCTCTATAAGATTTACACGGAAAAAATTTGTAGTGATTGAAATACAAGTTTAATATGTGACAAAAAACTTGTTGCTACCATCCGTTATACTATACCTTCATATGGTATATACAATGACGTTAATAGTTTTCTTTCTCACGTAAAAACTTGTAAATCGATTTATAAATATGTTCTCCATGTTAGTCTTATGAGAAACTGATCCCTCGGCGAACATGTTTTTCGCTGTCTTCTTATTCTTTGCCAATAGTTTATACTTGCACACGTACGAAGTTACAAAAACACGAGTACGGACTTATGAACAATTAGCTATAATTTTGCTTGAATTGGATTTTTTTTTCTTCTTCAACTTTTATATCGGTAAGTCCCCTGATATCTTCCAAAGAACAAAATGAGACCTTGCAAATTAAAATTGGATGAAAAATAAAAAATGATTCGGATCTTCTGTCAAATCATTCTCTAGTTTACGCGATATCCAGTTTTGTCAATAAAAGTACCCTCTCTTCACATTATAACGTTTTTCATATTTTATTTTGTAAACAAATTTATTATTCTATTAATTTTTACATTTAAGGTCATAATCAAGTTTTTCTTGTTATTCAAAAATTAATTTTTGTTACACTAAAATATAAAAGTTGTTCTCCTATATGTTTAAAAGTATAATGTATGTGCACACCAAAAAATAATTATATAATTGCTTTATTTTATTTATCACTTTGAAACACAAAACAATGTCAAATCTAAACTTGCTTTCTTGTATTTGTCCTGATGGTCATGCATTGTATCCTTGATAAAAGCAGGTCCAACTCATATGTATTTTCTTAGGAAGGATTAATTTTTCAAATATCAGCTAACAACTCGATTGTATCCTGTCTGCACTTACACTTAAATAAAGATCCGCTTTAATAATGAATGTTAAAACAACACTCATCATGATAAATATAAAGGTACAATCTGTTTATATCTGAGTAAACACAGTACATTAATTTCTGTTACCCAAATGGGATAAATGTTATTAGATGAGAAAAGTTCAAGCGAAACTCTATTAAAATGTACGTGGAGGGGTTAGACAAAGACCTTCATCGTCCTCTTGAGCTGTTTTCGCCAAGAGTTCCGTAAGACCGGCTTGGGTGCTTCTTTTCTTTCTCTTTTCTTTCCTACTCTGTTACTTGCGTCAGTTTTTGGATTGCGGGCTGTATTTCGGAGCTGTGCGCAGCCAGTAGCTAGTGCACGTCGCTCAGCAAATCCTGGTGCGCGAGCACATGTGTTCTCCCCTCTCTCGGTGCGCGCGCTTAAATGATGCAATTTCTGGGCTCTGTTGTAATCCGGCAGAGCCACAGCCTCACCAACAGCAGTAGCCATAGTGTGACAAAAGTTTTATCGAGAATTCGCCTTTGATTCTAGCGGTTCGTTATAGGCTCGTTATAGGCTCGTTACTGTCGCGTGGCGTTAATTCACCGCTCGCGATGTGTGCACTACTTTTCCGTATACGCTCTTTACTCGCTTTGCTTCGTGTCTTTCGCTGGCGGATCGGAGTCGCGCGAGAGCGCTTTTGATCTCCTTTTTCTTTTTACGAGATCGTTGCATAAATGCGACTGATGCAGGATGAAGTGTACACTTGTGAAATCACTTCTTCTTTTTTCCGTGGATATACTAATCAGTGCTCCGTCTTGTGTTTTCTTGTTTCGTCGCGTTGAGACGATGTAACGTAACGTTACTGCGAATGTCGAATGTTAATTAGCGCGACAGATTGTTGTCGGAGAGCACGGTGCAATACTTGATGCGTAATGCTGTTTCCCGGTAACGTACGAGGCATGTTTATATCTTACATTTGAACTTACACACGTTGCACTTTAAAAATAAGCAGCTTTTACCATTGTCGAAGCTATTTAAACGCTCTTCATACATACGTATACGCGTATACGAGCAATCAACATTAGACGCCACACTCGAACTTTCGCCATGTCTTTCGCTCCAATATGACGGGGAAAACCCAAAACTCAGAAAATAACATTGCTTTTTTACCTTATCGGTGATTTCTCGAGTCACCAGAGAAAATTAGTGCACATATACAACGAATAATACGCTAAATTGTCAGAGATTCAAATTCATCATTTCTATCAATTCTAACCAATAAAAGACAGTTCCTTTCCATACGCAGAAAACGGGCAAACGGACGTACTTTGTATTATTGGTTAGAAATCAATAAACTGAATTTATATAAGAATTTGGCGCTTTGACAGTGTTCACCGCTCAAACAACGAAACAACGAACCGGGCGCAGTTTCACAACGCTCTCCATCGAAAGCCGCATCTTCTCGCCCTCTCTAGACTTTGCTCGCCGGTACACGCATCGACGCGGATCGAAAGCGACATCGTCGTCACGTGCGCGCGCGTGTGTGTGTGTGTCGGCACTTTTTTTTTCCTAGTCGCCTCCCCCTCCTACGCTCAATACCTATGCACGCGTTCTTCCCTTTCTTTTTTTTCTGCTCATCGCCCCGCGATCGTTCTACCTATATCACCGTATTTCTTTCTTTATCGTGTGCGTCGCCGGTTCACGCCACATGCGCTCGCTCTATCTCCCTCTATCGACTTCGCTCTGTTTTTTGTTTTTCCGCTTTTCACGCGCGAAAAGAAAAAACGTGGGCCGCTTTTATTTCCGAGGGCTCGCGGAGTCCACGGAGTCGCGCCGCGACCTTTCTACGTGCTTCGCCCGTCTGCGCGTCTGTATATCTGGACTAATCTCGTTGGTATTAATTTTTCCCGTGTGTTTTTGTTGTGCTCGCCAAAGGTCGAGGCTGCAGCGGGCCGCTAACGCCTGCGTCGGCGTCGCCGGCAATAGGAGACTGCGCCAGCAGGAGGAGGAGGAGGAGAAGGTGGAGGCGGACAGGATAATTGAGAGGGAGAGGAGAGATAGCTTTATGGAGTCAATGATGCAACGCTCGTAAGGCGTCGGGTCCCGAGGGAGATACGAGCAAATACTGTGATTTTTAACGCGTTTATAAGGTGAGTGCATTTTTTTTTCGCGGTTTGTTGGTGCTTGGGTTATTAGGCGCGAGCGACGTTTCGCACGCTTTGCTTTAAGGTGATGCTAAAGCCACCCGGCACCGATAATTATAAGGTCCCACTATTTCCATTTAATTTTGAATATTTAGTAAATATCTCTCTGAAATGTGGTTGTCTCAATCAAAAACAACAACCTTACAGAGTGATAATTTCTCAAAATGGAGAATTAAATGAAAAAAGTGTTTCCCCTTATTTATCAGTAAGAGGGGGGTTTAGCATCACCTTCAGGTAGGTGGAGTATACAATTTATGGTTGTGACAATCTCGCTCCAAATGCGTTAAATGAGTGTATTGGCATTTTAGAATTAATTTTTACTCCAGAAATGTGAAAACACAGTTGTTAGATGCATTTCGAATGAGATATTTACTCCAACAGTTTTATGTAGTTCTTGCACGCATATGAAAATGAAGGGAATCGCGTGAAATTAAAGCATATTGATGATAATGTCCGTAATTATAACTTAAAAAAATTTTAATGGGGTTATTGACCAATATGCTTGATACTCACGAGATATTGTTTTCTTTCTTACTGTGTTAGTTTGTATTATGTATATTCTAACGATCATAAGAAAACTCATTCATTTTAAAAATTCTAGCACATTGAACGTAAAATTGAATAGACGTGGTTTGGTCCCCAAATTCATATAAAAGCGCGAATATGTAAAATGTCAACAACCTTAAAAAATGTTCAGTTACGTTTCCGTTTATCTTTTTGTGCTCTTTGGCCCGCCAAAACAACCGCATAATTGTTCGTACTTGCGTGCAAGAACAACTTAACCATATACATTCAGCTGTGGTTTTGTATAGATTGCCGATATATTCGATGTAGGTAATGGTGATTTACCTTGAAAAGCATACCGTTTTTTGTAATTAATAATATTCTAACAAGTAAAAACTTTAACTGTGATTCTTATAAGAAACATTATATAATGTTGATGAATCAGTTCTTGCTCATAAAATTATTATTTTACAAATACATTGAAGTGTGTGTAAATAGTCTTACAAGTGTTATTTATATTTAAAAAGTATTTAATCTAGTGAATCATGATAAATCATAGGCTAATAATGAATCTTTATCATGATATCAGTATAAAAGTGTCTATTCTATTACATATAAATGATATTTAATTAGATAATAATTCTCCTTGTTTACATATAACTTTGGAATATAGCTTAATAATAAATACATATGAATAATGCATTATTGATCCGCAAGCGAGCACATTTAAAAGCCCTCCTACTCCGATAACGTTTCAAACAGAGAGCGCATTAGTCATCAAAAATTCAGATTACAAATCCGTTCTATTTGCATCCTGCACACTTCCACGTGTCATTAACTCGAGCCGGCTTTTGATACAAAATTCTTTCTCTCTCCGCAGATAAGTTTTTAAAAGAACACCCACTGAGTCAGTCAGTCAGTCAGTCGCAGCCCAGAAAGAAACGGAGCAAGAAAGTCAGACGGACGGACGGACGGACGGACGGAGGGAGTAAAAGGCGGCAGCTCAGCGTCTTTATCAAGTCGACAGATAAGCAAGAAAGCCCAAGAGCGTGATAGATAAAAAGAACAAGCAAATCAAGCGGGCTGAGTGAGCAGGTGGTGGTTGGCGTTAGGTGCATCGCCATCGTCCAGCACCGCGACAGCTGCGGACGGCAGCAATCCTATCCTCGAGAAAACTGAGCGCGAGGAGGAGGATCAGCGGTGGCGGCGGTGGCGGCGGTGGCGGCGGCAGCAGCAGCAGCAACATCGGCAGCTATGGTGGAGCCGTGCCACGGGGACGATGGATGAATGGGAGTGAGCCCGAGCTGGACGGCGCGAAGGGGTCGGGGGTGGCGGCGTCGGCGTCGGCGTAGCAGCAGCAGCAGCGGAGGCGGCGGCGGCGGCGGAGGCGGTGGCAGCGGCAGCGTGGCTGGGCGGCCCTCCTGGCTGGATGTCGAGGCGTCAGCGCTGGCGACGTCGGCGGCAGTGATGGCCCCTGCTCTGACGGAAGGCGGACCTCAGAAACCTGAGACTTTGCTCAAGCCAGCTGTCGCGGCGCTGCCGGCCGGCGGCTGCTTCCTCACCGCCGAGCAGGCCAACCAGGTTTGTCAACCGATCTCTTTGTTGTATTTTTTAAAAAGGAAACGACATTTTGGCAATTTTTTTTTTTTTTTTTTTGGGGGTGTGGTCTGTTGGAAGGCTGAATTCTTAGGTAGACATTTTTGCAGAAAAAATATAATGCAGAACATGATATTTATATAAAATGTTTTTTATTTAGTTTCTTTCATTCATAATTTGAGGATAAAGGAAAAGTATTCACGGTCTTTTATAAGAATTATCAAAGAATAAAAACAACAATTTTAGAAAATACTACAATTAATAAAACGTAATTCAATCAAAAAATATAATTAATCTAGTTACATGTCGGTAATTTTAACTTTTTTCTTCTGATCCTTAGCTTTTTAAAGCATTTACGGCTTTGTAATCTAATTATTATAAACTTATCCATTCTTTTAATTATAGATTTATTAAGTCTTTTTTAATTAATTTTCAGTAATCTGTATTATTAATTATTCAACGATATTATATCAGTCTTCTGATAGAATACTCGCCCTCTTTTTTCGTAAGAGAATTTTAACTTTTATAGTAACGAATCTTTCTGGTATTTTTTTCATACTTCAATTTAATAAAAACGAACCCTGCATACTACTTATGGAAAGGCTTTCAGTCAAATTTGGCTGAAACAACAATATAATGTAGTGGCTTTCGGACACTTTTGCTCATTGTAATTCAGAAACAATAAATCGAATCGACTCGTACTCATTTGAGAGGTCTAAAAACTGTACATAAAATCTAGGAATATTCACATCTGAATAGAAAAAAAGTATCTTTTTCCTAAAATACATATGAATATTATGACTTGTTAAAACAGTATTTAATTTGTTATATTTCGTATCATTATAAAAGTAAAAATTAATAAAACTGTTTATGTAACCGATTTTATTATTCTTTACAGTCTTAAAATGATTTTAACTGTTAAAAATTAAAATTTTTTTTTTTAACGTCGCCATGTTTGTGCTTCCATGTGGTGCTAATCGACGACGGGGGTCTGCGGTGTGTTTGTAAACAAAGCACATGTAATTTTTACAGAGGTGCTTGTATCAATCGGCAGAGACTAGGATTCGAACCCGGGTCACCGGCGTGGGAATCCGACACTCTACCGACTGAGCCGCCGCAGGCCCCAAAAAAAAAATTTAAATTGATTTTGAAAAACAGTCTACTTACACATTACTACATTAGTCAGTGTGAACCTGTTAACAGAATGCACATTCAATTTTTTAAATCACAATTGTTTTTTTCTAAATCTTGTACGGAGGCAAAAATACAATAAGATCTTTTTTTTATAATCTTGAAATGTATAAGAACAAATACTAAAAAGATTTTTTTAACATGTATCATACACATACAAATAATTCCCGAAAAATGTTTTTTTACGCATCTACATGAAAATGTATTTTAAATCGCTTTATTTAAAAGATCGATGGCATCGTTCATTACGCACTAGCTCTGTTTTTTTAACAGTGTGCTTGATATGTATTTTTATTCATGATCTTTAAACGATGCCTTTCGAATCTACTGCTTCAATTACACTGACAAAAATGGATAGTTATAGTGTCATAGTTATAAGTAAAATTCTCATAAATATATTGTATGTTTTAACAAAGGTGGATCTTCCATGAAACTAAAAATGCCTATTGCCTATTCAATGAGCAACAAACTCACGGTGAAAAAATTATCGCTTACTAAATATTTTTATAATTTAAAATCTGAAATAGACAAAATCAATAAATATTAGAAGACTGACATATATACGTTTACAATTAAAAATATTCAAATAAGTTTCCATAGAAAATCTTTTTGGTAAAATAGAGAAAAAGATTCTTCAAATATTTTGTTATAGCAATTTATAAAACTATTAAAAATCTTCAAAATCGAATAAAAATTATTAAAAGTTATATAGGCATTGGTTTACGAAAAGTTCGAATGAGTTTTCAAATAATATACGAAAATATAAAATGTGTACCTTATTTTGTGTATTTAAAACTTGAATTACAAATAAAGCAGTATACATTGTTTTTATATTTAACAATTTTGCATTCAATTTTTGGCTTCAATTATTGAATATGTAAGTTAATGATACCGTTGTCAAACTTAGTAAGAAATATTGATATTGAAAGAACATAATAATATTTGGAGCTCTTAAACGTTCTATTTATTTATGGAAGACCCAGCCTAAAAAGTCTTACACGGACTTTGCTTATAAATCAGATCTATGTGTTTGTTTAAAAATCAGTGTTCCTTTTTATTAACAAAGAATACATAATGAAAAGTAATTAAACATTAAATATGTTAAACTTAAAAACATAGGCAGCAGCAGAAACTAACGATCGTCTTTTTTTTGCGCTCGTCCCTTAGGTTTGTCAAAACCGCGAGGTCCTGGCCCAGTTCGTCGTCTCTGCCAACGTCCAGCCATCGAAAATTGACGAGCAGTATTTGCACGGTATCCCGAAGGATCTGATCAATGATGTCATCAACCTCAAGTTTGGCAGCGGTCTCGAGGGTTTGTCCGACCTGATTGCCGGGGGCGCGCCGAGGAAGGAGTCGCCGGCTGCGGCTGCGGCACCTCGCGTGGCCCAAGCGACGAGCGCCGCTATAATGAACGACCCATCTATGGGCGATCCAGTGGATAGCATGTGTTTCTTCAAGCAGATAATGGGACCCGGGGAGGCAGCCGAGGATTCTTGCGAGATAGCCGAGATCGAGGACGAGGTGGCCAAGGCGGCCCGGGCCACGGTGGACGACAATAACGACGACGAGGAGGACAGGATGGTCAGTGGCTGCGAGGACAAGCAGCAGACGGACGAGGAGAGGAGTCTCGAGCAGATCATGGGTTTCGCCAGCGACATGGGCGTGCAGACCGGCGACATCGGCCAGAACGTCGAGGAGATCCTGCAGGTGGGGAATGTTGCTTTGTTTGTACGACAGATAGAGAGCAAAAAGTGCCAGTCATCGCCTACTTTCTTGCCACTTTCAATTGATACGCTGTCGCGGCTGTGAATACGTTTATACTTCAAGATAAAATGCTTTGTTCCAATTATTCTGTAATGTAATCAGTGCTATGGCTAAAAAAAAACTTAAATGCTAACATATCACCATTCTGTATTCAATATTTCATACATAATTTATTTTGCTTCTCAAAATATTCAGTAATAAGTGTAGGAAGTTTTACATTAATACCTTGTGTAGTTGTTATTTATTTATTATTAATAAAACTATCTATTCAGTGCCCAATATACACTTATTTTAGTAATAAAATAAGTGTGTACACAAGAGACTTTCGGGGGATAATTTATTGATATAATTGACGTTAAAAATGCTGAGGTATCACTGCATTCGGCTGCATTTAAATGATACAAACTAAAGATTTACAGCCGCCAGCAAATACTAATATTAACAAATGCCACTTAATTTCAGGTGATAAAGTCGATGGAGCACGCGGCAGAAAGGGGGGACGTAATGGACGGCGACGTTCGTCTGACGGGCAGTTGCGACGGCATTGTCGACGCATCGGCTCATTCCGCGTCCGAAGGTGTGTCGGAAATCTTCCCTGACGGCGAGGCCTTCCCACTGAATCTCCTCAACGACGTGGACATGATGGGGCTGTGCAACGACAATCTGTCGGTCGTCGATCAGCCGCCACAGCAACAGCTGCAACATCACCAGCAGCTGCAACATCATCAGCAGCAGGAGCAGCAGCAGCAGCAGCAGTCGGAGCCGACGAAGCTGTGCAAGCTGGCGCAACACCAGGCGCAGGTCGAGAGGCGTCAGCACGAGCTCGAGCGACGCGCCTCCTTCCTGGTGCGCAGGCTGCGCAAGCTCCAGTCGAGGCTGGTGGGCGAGCACGTGGCCGAGGAGGCAAGCCACGTGCTCGAGCTCGCCCAGAAGAGCGCGAAGAAGTGCTTCTACCAGGACCTGGCGAGCCTCGGCCCCAAGGCCGGCAACACGCGCAACTTCCCCGAGCTCGCGGGCAGCCTCAGCTCCTTCCTCCAGAAGGTCCAAAAGAGCTGCAACGCCCAGAGCAACAGCATCGCCGTCAGGCAGCGCAACTCCTGTCGCTACTTCGGCGCCGGCTCCAAGGACAACTACGTCAACGCCTCGGCCAATCGGATACCGGTCTTCGGCGTGCCGCAGATCAAGCTCAACGGGCCGGAGGTCGAGCAGGTAGCGGGGCCCCTCGCCACCAAGCTCAAAGTCCTGCAGAACGCCTACGACTCGGACTGCACGGCCTCGAGTAGCGGCGGCGAGAGCTGCGACGAAATGCAGACTTTCAATAATCCGCACCAGCAGCAGTTGCCAATGTGAGTGTGCACGCTACGAGTTCACTTGACGTTACTGTACTCCTCGCTGCTGTTGTCGTTATTGTTGTTGTTGTTGTCGTTGGTGTCGTTGTTGTTATCGTTGTTCCAATACTTCTGTCGCGAGTTTTCCTCATCGGCCTGTGTGAACGAATAGTGAATCGTGAAATGGATCGCAAAGTGGAAGCACGGAAATCTAAGTGACGAGTAGTTTCGTTTCAATTTTAAATTGTTTAACGATTGAGAATTGTATTTGTGTGACTAATTTCATATATAACTGATAAAAATTCAATTATTATTTCTATAAAATATATCACTTGTTGTAATGTTTGCTATATTAAATCCTTCAGTAACAACTAAGGATGATTTTGCCAGTAATACAAATAAAATAGAACATGAAATTATTAAGTGATTTACGTAGCATTTCTATTATTGGCATATTCAAAAAGAAAATTAATCTTTCAGTAATACATTTAAACATTTTGATACTACTATTTCTACCAGAAATTTAAGTATTTTATAGTTAAACATTTTTATCTGTGTTTCGTCTGAAACTACTCTACTGGGATTTTTATGCTTTTACTATTAATGCACATCGCGTGAGAACATTTTCCATGCCTTCTACATTTTTTATGAATCTATTGTGCTTGACTTTTCGCTTTACCCAGAACTGCCATTTTCGATTTACCAATATACCTTTAGTGATGTGTGACTTACTGCTGGATTTAAAACTAGACCAAAACTAGTACGTTATAGAAAAACTAGAACTTTTACAGTGTTTCCTAGATTGAAAGGCAACATAGCAACCACCAGAGATCCTACGAATGAACAACTTCAAACAGTAAATCCTCTTCAAATTTTCGTATTAAACCATCGCATGTAAAGTAGTAAATATCAACGGGTTGCTGAATGATAGGTTGGAAAATCGCTACGACCGCTTAACGGATAAGATTATTTTATTAGTCGTTTGGCATTTATGCATTAGGTGCTTATCAAACGAGAATCGAAATATTTATTTTTTTGGCTCGATCTCTGCATTCTAACATTGACAATGCATGACATTATTCGCAAGTGAGAAAACTTACTTTCTCAAAAGATGTATATGTATTTATTTTGCACACTTTTGAGTTTATGCACGCTTGTTTTTTCTTTATTTTTTTGTGCGAAATCTAGTGCTTATTGTAGTTATATATTTTTACACTTATCCCATGAAATTACAGTAGATATTGCATCATCCTCTTGACTGCATGCTGCAACCCTGCTTCTTGTCTAATTTGAATGTGTGTCATTTGTGAAACTAAACAAAGTGCTATTTATTTGATTGTTTAACATTTTTTAAATACATACACTAAAAATTTATTACAGAAGTACATAAATCTTTTGAAAGATATATTTAATTTATTTCTATAAGACAAGAGTGCCACAAAATTTGTACAACTTCGGAAAACTAATATTAATACACATGTTTTAGTCGTTTTTCTAAATTTTCTACGTGATGAATTAGTTTCCCAAAATTCTGTAATAAATTGTAAATATAGTTAACTATTCTAAATATATTTGTACCAGATCAAAGTAGACCATTTCCGATCTCGTAATGGGTGAAAAAGTCATTTTTGGCCGCATGAGAATCGAGAGAAATCGAAGAAAGAAACACGTTTATTGCAAAAATCTCTTAATAAATGGTTAAAACACGTTTTTAAATGCTATCCAGGACTTTCCTTGAACTTTTTGAGGGTCTCAGACATAAGGGTTAATAAATTTGACACTCATAGTAAACAAATTGTTGTCTCAACTGATGCACATTTTTGAAAAATATTTTAGGAATTAATAATATAATGAATGGAGTAATAAACCGACATTGATTATAATTATAAAAATTACTTAATATTTATTTAATTATGTATATAACACAATATTTACTTATTAAAAGAAAAAAATACAGTTTTAAAATTGAAGCTAATAAATTCATTTCTAATCATTTATTTTCTACACAATCAAAATTTTACAAGTAAT
This sequence comes from Gastracanthus pulcherrimus, assembly GCA_949152435.1. Lineage (NCBI taxonomy): Eukaryota > Metazoa > Arthropoda > Insecta > Hymenoptera > Pteromalidae > Gastracanthus > Gastracanthus pulcherrimus. Next base: position 39,955,758 of record OX424573.1, read on the forward strand.
GGTTATGTTGTATACTGTCTCATAAAAAATGTTGGTATTTCCAGCAGTATACATATATAATGTAATTTAAGAACAGTGCAAGTTCATTACAAAAATTTTAAATGTAGACATTGGATCACTGTTTATCTCTTTATATGAACTTGTGATGTTAAATCAGTAAATAAAAAATATTTATTAACTCCTTAAGGCGATGCTAAAGCCACCTGCCACCGACAAATACGAGGAACCACTTTTCTCATTTAATTTTCAATTTTTAGCAAATATCTTTATGAAACGTTATTGTTCTAATCAAAAACCACAACTTTTCAGAGTTATTTTTTCAAAATTGAGAACTCAATTAAATAAGTGGTTCCCCGTATTTGACGATGACAAGGGGTTTAGCATCACCTTAAGTGGCACGGGCACACCAGCGCGTCCAGACAACTTCTGTATAAAATTGATGTAAATACTTTATAAATGAAAGAAATATTATGTTTTAGTTCATATGATGAGTTTTAAGGATCGCTGATTATGAATTTTTAATAAGTTTTTCGTAATTTGTTAATGCAAAAAGAATATATCAACAAATATACAATAAATGTTCATTTTTCTAAACGATTACCACTTAAGGGATTAAAAACATCTTTTTCGCGTTTACAACCCATCCTATTTGAACGGAATTTTATTAAATAAAAGTTAAAAGTGTTGATATGAACACATATTTTTATATGGAATGAGCCCTTCTATATTTTTGATGCCTCATATTATGATAAAAAGAATGAAAAAATGATGGGTTGCGGTTCATGCACATAAGAACCAAATAATTTGACCATAGCTAAATTCTGGACAATTAAAATGTGGAGGATTCTTATGTGCATGAACCACAACACGTCGAAAAAATAGCAGTTTTTAAATTTGAAAAGAAAAATTGTTTTATAGTAATTATTGACGCAAATATTTCTTTTAAGTAACCAAAATAATAAACAATTTTTTAAAAGATTTTTTGTTAATTTTTAATCATAAGGTTTTTAATTTTTGCTTAATATTTTGTTTAAAAATCAAACAATATAAATTGGCGAGTTTCTTAATTATTTATTTACTAGTATTTTTACTTCACCACCTAAAACATTAATTTTTTCATTTTTAAATTTTGACATAAAGATTCTCTAATACCTGTGTCAAAATTTTCATTAGGCTCTCGAACCCGAGAGATCAGAAAAATACACTATCAAAATTAATTTAATAAAAATGTACTATAGTTTTTAAAATAAAAGTAAAAGGGCGGCAATGCCAGTATAATAAATACATTAATTAAAATACGTAAATAAATACTATTATAAATAAATATAAATAGTTTTATGGTGATATTATGGGGCATTCTGCGATATAAGGTATATATTTCACCTAAAACAATTTTGTATATCTACCTAAGTATTTTATAATATTCACCACCGTGTGATTTGTTCTTTAATTTTATCTAAGAAAATGATTCATTCGCGTATACGACTTGATAAATAATGAAATAATCCGCTGATTAAGTTGCTTCAAATAACAAAAATAAACTTTGTTAACTATGCGAAAAAATGATAACGAAGGTGCTATTTGTGCACTCAATAGATTACTAGTAATATCAAACGGACGGTTTTAATTTGAATTTCGTAAATAACAAACGCTTTTATTGTCGGTTTTACGTTTACGTATTCGAAAATACAGGGTGAATACGAAATACCTAGTATAACCCCTGAATAACTTTTCAGGATTAAATTTCTCTAAAAGACTTTATATACAAAAGTTGTAGGTTTTGAATAGAGGAACATCTTGTTTGCTTTGACCTTGACTTTGATGTAAAATACCATAAACTTTTTTCGGAAAACTTAACCCTGAAAAGTTATTCAGAGGTCCCGGTATCTTTTCCTAGCACTATACAATGTTAATAGTTTTTTGTTCAATATTTCATTTTGAATAACAATATTGATTTTTGAAAATTTGACTTTGCAATAAAAATTAGTGTATTTTTTTTTATTTCTGTAAGAAATATTTAAAAAATATTTATAATAAATGAATATATCTTTAGCTTTAATATACTTTTTTTCCTCAAATTTATGAATACAAACAAAAATTGTGACTTTCAAAAAAATATACATATACATGAGATTTTTTTAGTATTTATCGTGCTAATTTTATTAAAAAATGTTCAAAATATACTTTAGTTAAGTATAGCTCAAAGGTATCAAATTAAAAAATATTCTAAGGGCGGCACCACTGAAAATTAGCATTTTAAAAGTTTTTAAACATGTTTCTACAAAAAATATTAAAATCTGTAAAAATTGTAGGGGAAGATTTGTAACATAGGTACGATTTATTTGTCATATTTTTAAACTTTTTACTCCTACATTTTTTAATATTTCTTGTTGAAACATTTTTTTACGTGTTTCCCAGATAATTTTAACAAAATTCAAATTAAATCGAACGTTTAATATTACTAGTAATTTATTGAATGCACAAATACTCCCTCGTTATCTTCACTCTTTCGTACTGTTTTTATAAAGAATAATAGATGTATAATAGATGAATAGAATATATTACATAACAAATAAAATAATTCTTTCTGTTTCCTGTTTATATCGACGAATTTCGTAAATTCACCTTTCTAATCGAACATTCCAATAAATAAATGAGTAAATAAATAAGCGAATGAATTAATATATAAATAATAAATTAATAAAAACAAATTTTAAAATGATACATCAATATTTCAGTTTGAAAAATAAAACTACAAAAAAGATAAAGATGTTGAATTGTCAGTAACCCGTAAACCGTAACCGTAGCACTCGCAAGTATCTGAGGATCGAACGCGAGCGCCGTAAAAGGATCGCCCTTAAAGGTGTATACCACTTTCGAAGAGTAACCAACGAGCAGCCACTCCCTTTCGACCGGGCGGTTCGAAAAGTGACGCGCGCGGGGCTGTGCACAGGTCGATAATGCGATATTTTCGTGAAAACACGCGCGGCAAATGACAATAGCGACCAGCAAAGGCAGCCCACCGCACTTAACGACATTTATGGTGGAAAAATAATTACGCTTATAGTATTACGAGAGCGATTGCTAATGACGTTACGCAGGTATCGACTTCCGCCATATGGTTGACGGCAAAGCGATGTAAGCGCAGTAAATGTACAAATGAGCCGAGAAGAGTGCGAGGTCGCAAACTTTAATCTTACGTAATGAACTTTGATTTCAATAATTAATTACTTATCGTCAAATTTTATTAGAGATGTACGTAATTTATTTATACAACGGTTGAAAGTGTAATTAAAAAATGTTATAAAAATTTTATAAATAATTCATTATAACTCATTAAAATGACATTACTAAAATTTTAATTGAAGATTTTACGAAATTAATAATTTAATCAGATAGATTCGTGTTCTTATTTTACTCGACCGTCGTAGTAACCAATTTAATAACTTTTTGGTATTATTTCAGTAACTTGTTTAATTAATATTTTATGGATTATCGTTTAGTAGTATTAGTGAAACTCGTTGCTTTTATATTAAACTTCAATAATTGCGCAAAGCTAGTAAACGTGCCACGGGGATTATTGGTAATCAAAGCATGAAACTGCACTGAGATGTTGACATAAATCATTACATAATGATTAATTTGACAATCAAGCAAAAAGTAAATAAACGCATGTACCTATTACAAATTCTCAACGTGATTTGATAATTTGATATCGCGAGTTCCGCATTAAAAAGTATATAATTACGTCAGTACGCTCACTATGATTTTATAAAAATAAGGAGATACGTTGGGTTAAATTGGGCAGACCGTGTACCAAATTCTTAGAATAACTGAATTTTATAGTTTTTACACAACTTATTCTTGAATTACATGACTACTTCTGATTTAAAATAAACCTGATGTACAGTCTATAAAAACTATTTCGTACCGAACCTTTGAAATATTAAAATTAGAAAACGTTTGATACGAATTAGTTTCCGTCGAGTGCACAACAAATTTACTCAACTATTTACAAAATCATGAAATAAGGTGTACAAGTTAGCCTTTTTCTTGTCTAAACATATAACGACTATCATCTATAACAATAGAGAACAAACGTGTATTAATTTTATATTTTCAAATTAAAATATGGATTTAAAAATTAGGTGTATTTATTTTTCTAATAAATATTGAAAATCTGATTTTCGGAAAGTACGAGGGTAGTTCAATAAGTCTTTAGAATGACCAACAGATGGCGCGCGAATCGCTCCAAATCATCTGTTTTCAGTCAGCACCACTCCCGACTAGATATATGGTGCAGTCACAGTCCACATCTTCTGAGTTTACGTGTTTTTATAACCAATTGAAAAAAAAAATTGCTTGTTAAGAAAAATGGAAAAAAACGAGTTCAGAGCGGTAATTAAACATTTTCATTTAAAGGGTTTAACTCCATATGAGATAAAAAATGAATTGGACTCAGTTCATGGCACATCTGCCCCTGCCTTAGCAACGGTTTATAACTGGGTAAATGAATTTAAGCGTGGTCGTACATCAATAAGTGAAGAACCACGTTCAGGAAGACCCGTAGAAGCAACTACTCCCGAAATCATCAATAAAATCCACGATATGGTGTTGAAGGATAAAAGATTAAAAGTGCGTGAGTTAGCTGAGGCCACAAGGATATCTATAGGTGCAGTTGTTTCAATTCTACATGAAAAATTAGGCATGAAAAAGCTATCGGCAAGATGGGTGCCGCGTTTGCTCTCAGCTGAGAATAAACGCAATAGAGTGGTCGCCTCTGAGGCTCTTTTGGCGCGCATAAGTCGGAATCCTGAGGAATTTTTTCGTTGATTTGTGACTGTGGATGAAACATGGATACACCACTACACTCCTGAGACAAAGGAACAATCCAAACAGTGGATTTCCACAGGCGAACCAGCTCCAAAGAAGGCAAAGACCGTAAAGTCAGCTGGTGAGGTTATGGCTACAGTTTTTTGGGATGCACGTGGAATTATACTTATTGACTACTTGGAAAAGGGTAAAACAATTACTGGTGAGTATTATGCATCATTATTAGAGCAGCTGAAAGAAGAAATTAAAAAAAAACGACCACATTTGGCGAGAAAAAAAATTCTCTTTCATCGCGACAACGCCCGAGTTCACACATGCTTCGTTTCAATGGCTAAAATTGAAGAACTAAAATTCGAATTGGTCGAACACCCACCGTATTCACCAGATTTAGCCCCCAGTGACTTTTTCTTATTTCCAAACTTGAAAAAATGGCTCGGTGGACAGAGATTTACGGACAACGAAGACGTCATTGCCTCTGTAAGTGCTTATTTTGAAGAAACGCACTTTTCTGAAGGATTAAAAAAACTTAAAAAGCGATTGACCAAGTGTATAGAGCTCCAAGGAGATTATGTTGAAAAATAAAAAAAAATTTACCCAAAAAAAATTGTTTTTATACTTTATTCTAAAGACTTATTGAACTACCCTCGTAAGTTCAAACAGACTGACTAAAGAGATTTAATATGGCAGATATTTCGACGGTCAAAATAAAAGTTGCAAATTAAGATTTTAATTGTTTCGAAGTAACAATTGGAAAAAATCGGGTTTTCTTTTTCAGAATGTTGTATAAACATGTAAAAATTAGGTTTATTTTCCACAAATAGTTCACTTGCTACGAAATTTTAGCGATTTTTAATAAATTATATATAATTGATAATAAAGTCTTATAGATTTATGTACTAGGTAAATAAAAATTGGAGCGATCTGGGACATCAGGTTTCTTCTCTATTCTAACGATCAAATTACACGAAACGCTTTTACCTGTTGTCAGTGTGCACTCCGCTGCACAAAGCGTCGAACCCTGATTGAACGACGCAGCAAACTGATTATCCCGGTCGTCGTCGTCACGGTAAATTCTGTTTGTGCAGCGTGCGGCGCCCTGACTGGGATTGGAGCGCGCAATTTCGAGGGGGTAGTAAATGAGAAATATAACCCGGATAATATCGTTAAACTTATTGAATTCAACGAATACAAGGCTTTATACGCCGCGTTGAAGGTTCATTATTGATTTCCGGAAAAATTGCGACAGTGCTTTTAGAAGATTTCTTGTGAACTGTTCGTTGATTTTATTATTGTATCCAAAAGTTGAATTTCCATGAATATTTACTCTCTATGTTATATATCAAATTCCTATAGGTATGGTATAAGCGTGATATCATATTAAAAGTATTGAATAAAACTTCAATAATGAACTTTGAAGAATTTTAAACGAGAAAATTTAATAATGAATAAAATTTTCAAAACTTTTTATTCATGTATTTGCTATAAGTGTAATGGCGAGTTAAAATTATTTGTGTTAGCAAAATTTGCGGCATAGTGCGTTTCTTACACATAAGAATTGTATACATAATTATTGTGCACAATTTAGCGTTGGTCAAATATATCTATATACAATTTAACCAGTGCTAAATTGTGTATAATAATTACGTGTATAATTCTTATGTGTAAGAAACGCGCTATGCCAAATTTGCGAATTACATTGGAGACAGTGAACGATTCATGTTTTTAGATGAATAATAACTTAAAGATTCTAACATTATTACCTTCCACAGTTATTGAATCCAAAAGTTTTCTCTCGCATTGGTCGGCCGGCTCGATGATATAAGATATTCTCAATAATGTTTTATTACTTGTCTTTTGATTTTTATTTTGCTAAAAATTATAAAGAAAAGCGTACCGTAACTGAAAAAGGTTAGCTAAATGATTTATGTTAATGGTAAATGATAGCTATACAGTTATTTATTCCATAAGATTCTCTTAGACTTAAAAATATTCTGTCAAATATAAATGATAATGCAGAATATCTTTATAGCCAATCGGTGTTCCCGGCTTATAAAAGTTTTCTACAATACACGAGAAGCAATAACTTAAATTTGATTAAAAAGATTACATCTCAACACTCAGCCCTGTAGCAGCAGTCGTAAAAAGGGTATCCCTGTTCAGAAATTCTTTGCACGTATAGGGTAATAAAACACCGTTTAATTCTTTCGTTGTCCCTTTTTTTGCTACAATAAAAATATATTCGATCAAAAGCACTGTTGGTCATCAGACACGTCCTTTGACAGAATAGTATCGAAAGATATATCGAAATTATTGAAGGTCACGCTGTAATTACAAGCGCTGAAACTTATTGAATACTCGTGGATGGATTAGTGAAAAGGTATTAATCAAACGTTGCTTTTCATTTTTCTTATTAGGGATGACAAAAAAAACATTCTTTCATCACGGGTATTTTATTTTTGTTATAGAGGAGACGGACAAACTTGTACTCGTTCGTTTTTGAAACTTTTATTAGTTATCACTGTAAAATAAGTGCTCTTATATGAAATTAAATATGTATATACATAAAGCCCGTTATAAATACGCTTTTCACAACCTAAATTATTAGAAAATGCAAACAAAATGTTTACACTCTTACATTAAAATACTGTTTTCAATTTTTTTTATTCATTCTCTAAAAAGATGCGCTCTTCGCTTTAGGCCTTAGTATCTTCCTTATTTATTCGAATTGTATGAAACTGTGAGAAAGTGCAAACATCGCTTTACAAACCTTTATTAGACCAGAATGATCTCTTGTATTAGTGCTAAATTAACCGATATATAAAATTTAGTATTTATTAACGAACACTTTAGGAGTGGTCATGGCTCAGGCGGTAAGATGCTTGCTTCCTAAGCCGAGGCCAGCTCTGAGGGCGCGGGTTCTAATCTCCGTTAGTTCGATTTTTTCGGTGACAAAAATCCCTTGTCGATCCGGATTTATATGTGGCGAAGATCGAATTCTAGCCCGATCAATGTTTGTAATAAGTTTGCAATATGTGTAAAAAGGGCACAAATAAATAAAATAAATAAATAATAAACACTCTTTTTTCGATAAAATATATCAAAATAGTCTGAATCCACACCATTAAAATAGAGATGATGCCTTTAAACTTTGGCATTTTAGTTGTGAAACGTTATACAATCAGAAATGAATAACAGAAAACAAAATCAAACAATTTACATACCTACTATGTAAATATGAGTTATTTCGATATAGAAGAATAGTTTGGCTAAAGTTAAATTTGGCGTGCCCTGGGCAAGCCTAATTGTGAAGTTCGAATGAACTCCTGCGAAACTTCTGCGTAAATTTAATAAAGTTTGATACATTTCTATTAAATCAATCTTTATTAAATATTTTTCTAAATTTATTTCATCTTCAATATCATGCGCCATAATTTGGCAGTAGCTCACTTAAAATGTGAAAAAATTACGATTCTCAAAGTATCAGCTCCCGAAACTTAACTTTCGCCAAACTCCACCGAACTCCAACCCAAAGAAGACAGATTTATACCCGGGTCGCCATGCCCAAGGATATCTAATCACCGACGTACAACAAAGTCATAAAAAGCACACGCAATTAAAAAAGCAAAGCCAGCAAAGTAACGAAAATCGATCTTCTTTTCTGTCCACAGCGCGAAGCGCGCGGGCTGGCGATACGCGCAGGACCGTGCGAGCGTGGCCTCGCGCTGGACCTGGCTGCAGGCCCAGATCTCGGACCTCGAGTACAAGATACGCCAGCACAACGAGCTCCAGCGTCAGATCCGCGCGGCCAAGGGCCTGGTGATGCTGGAGGCCGAGCAGCCCGCGACCTCGGCCTCCTCGTCGCAGAGCCTGTCCTACTCGGCGGCGGCGGCGGCCGCTGCGGCCGTCAACGGCTACAGCGGCGTACTGCCGGGCTCGACGACGGGCCGCGGCTGCTCCTACGACGCTGCTGCTGCTACTGCCACCGCGCAGGCAGCAACGGGATTCGCCGCGCACGGTAAGCATTATCTTTAAAGAAGCTTTTTTAAACTGCGCTTTTATTCGCGCGGTATAAAGGATGACACTTGCTTAGAACCTCTGAAATGGTGATTCTTTTGAGAAGGAGAATTTGAAAATTGTTATGCTTACTTAGGGGGCATTTGAAAAGAAGAATATTATTTTTCGATACATCTCAAATGTGGTATTTTTTGCGTAAGTGATGCCGATGTGTACTAATTAGCTTCATGAAATCAATAATATAATAGTACATTATGCATCAAGGGAATATAGTCAACTTTATTCCCGGGTTGCATATAGGAAATTTGTTTCCGACTTATCTCTGGCCACTTTATTGACTTCTATTGAAAATTTATATTAATATTAATATAAATATAAAATTGAAAAAAAAGAGAGAAAGACAGAGAAACTGAGAATTTACTTTATTCCCACTTATGCGGAAATAAAGTACAATTTTCGACCCGCTTATCAGATCAATAAAGTGGCTATTATAGTTAAGACGTGAATAGATATAATTAATTATTTTTTACCTGACAAATATTGCACTAACAAAGAGATCAACCCTGCAGAACTCGGATTTCGATCAGATTTCAGGAGGCGTTTTTTACTTGTTCAGAGATTTATCTAATGAGCCCTTACTATTAAGTTATCAGCTATAGCTGATACATGCTGTTATATTACAAACTCGAGGCATACTTTTTCATTAAAATAATGCCCATTTGAATTTAAAATATTGTATTATTGAAAAATTGTACCTTTGGTTTTGATTATTACTGTATGTATATACAGTAAAATAATGACCCAAAGGAAGATAAAAGTCGACTAAAAGAACTTTTATTTTGAGAGTTATAACGTTTAAAAATATTAATTTGTTCCTAAATTATTAACGACCGTAGAGCGTGACAAAAAATATAATAAAATCCACAGCTTCTTTAATCTTTGCGATTCTATGATTTTTTGTATATTTCTTGTCACTCTATTTGATCGCTAATAACTTTGAAACAAATTAATACCTTTTAACGTATACTCTCTTTACCTAATTTTCTTTCTTTTGGTGTTATAATCAGAAGTACAGTTACCATTTACTCAAATAAGGAATATTTGGAGTAAAATAGCTAAAATCATAACAAAGGCCTATGAAATCAAACTATGGATTCTGGGTTTCATTTTTAAGAATCAGAAAACTCCCGAACGTCGCTCAAAATCCGATTTCGTAAGATTAATGTCCTCTTTGCAAGCTTAATAGAAAAGCTTTAAGCTTCAACTTGTGTTATATATTAGACATCGTGAATTTTATACTTTTCCTGACTTTTGACAATAATACAAATTCATGAAGCAATAATTTAAGTGTCGATCCATCCCTTACATCAACCCTCGTCCGTCTGCAATTTTCGCCTAAAAAAGAATAGTAATATAAATATTTGACACTCGTCCTCTGTACTCTGCAGGTGCTGAAGGATCGTCGACGGGTGGAAGCGGCGGCGGCTACGGAGCGAGCCGGACGAGGCCGTTCGTGCGCTCGCTGTACAGGAAGCGCAAGCTCGTGCAGCTCGACGGTCTGCACGAGGTGTCGAAGAAGGCGGCGAGACCGGCGAGCGTGAGGTGCAGCTGCGACGGCAGCACGGCGCCCTGCGCCGTGTGCACCGGCAGGCGCGAGCCCAGCGTCGGCCAGGAGGCCCTCGAGCTGCTCTCGGTCCAGGAGCGCGTCGCCATGGTCGACCAGGGCTATCATCCCGTGCTCTCGCTGCCCGACGGTACGATTATTTCACTACTCGCCCCGACGATTGTCCGATCATTGATCTAGCCTGTGTGAACTGACGTAGATGTCGTACGGCATTCTCAGGTTGTAAGATTTTTCAATTTAATCTTACAATTGTGCGCTTGTTTACGGTGCGTCAACGGCATACGACACCGGCACTGTCGCAAGTCTCGTACAATATCTACGTCAATTCTTGTGCGATGGTCTTTACAGTTCGATACCTGTGCACTGTTATACTATGGCTGTGGCTCATTAATCTCATTAGCTAACGCAAGAACCATGAATACAAACCGATATTCTTGTCTTGCTTTTGTTATTCGGAATTTACCGATATAATATTAAATTTAGAACTTTCAGTGAACTTTGTAATTTTCTGTGAAAAATTTTGCAGCAGCAGCATATTATTTGCTGAAGTACAGTAGATATCACACTTAGCGTATTCTTTATTATTTTGCAGACATTGCAAATCTTTTAATACATATACACTTTTAACGCATTTTCCATTATATTCTAAGATACCGTTATTTTTAAGAGTAAAAAGGCCAAATAACTTCTATACTGTATTTTTAAAGTATTTCGAGATTCTTCCTTTTGTTAAGAAATCTAACAGTTTCATGTATATTGACTATATAATAATACGTCACTGACGAATATCTATTTTGTAAACTGAACAAATATGATCTGAAATAATGAACTCTATTTTAATATTTAAAGCGATAATTAAATTTAAACTTCATGTGTGAAAATAATGAGTTTCAATAGTTTTTTGGGATACTGAGACTAATACTTTATTGTCGACCTCTTAACAGAAGTGACTCACACAGTACACATGGACGCGATTATGCGATCCACGGAGTGGCAACAGAAAATGATGAGAGGGGGCTTACGCGTGTCGAAGCTGAAGGATAAAGATGGCAATGAAAGGAGAAACAAAAAGGTGTCGGAACATCGTACCAAATATCCAGCGAGATTGAATAAATCTCAGAAGACGTTATTAAGTGCGAGTAAGTAACTTTATTTATACCCTCTTGTAAACAAAATTAACATTTAAGATAGTTCAAAAGGTTCCATTTTGAAGGTGCCTAATGGAACCCTAAGAATTCGGTTACATTTTTAGATTTTATATACTGTGAGAAGATAAAATATACCTCTATTGATAAGTTTGTGTATATATTATAGTGTAAATTTGATAATAATAACAAATTCGGACATACTAAATATTTTTTCTTAACTTAAATTTTCATTAAACAAAAGTTTATGTATTATTCTTTTCACTTTTTGATCAGTAAATAACCCTCCATTTCTTGGAATTTTTTCTCACTCATCTAATAACTAATTTTTCATATTGTGCAAGAACTACCTTAAAAATTTTAGCGTGGTTAAAATAATGAAGTCATTTTTTGTATACATATATATGGTAATTACTGTATTTACGAAGTTAGTGGGTTGCAAACCCGATCTCCGCCACTGAAGAATTCGGAAAAACATTTACTTATAATGTCCCCAAAAAATTCAGACTGACGGGCATTCGCACCTACGACCCTTGAACGTCCTTTGTCTTAAGAGGTACGCATTTACCTCTTGAGCCATCGACTGACCCATTAATATATTTTTAATATAAATTATTTTAGTTTCGTTGATTGGTTTTGATTGAGCGTAAAGAAAAAAATTAATTATTTCGTTACACATATTTAAATTTATTTTGAGTTTATTTTATCATTAGCTTTCTAATTATCTTATTAGTAGCATTGAAATGAAAGATGACGTAAGTTTTTAAGTCTGCAAGATGTGACATCATTGTATCAGAGTCTTTCAAGAGATGACGCTACTATAATAGAACGTCAAAGCTCGGATAAATTACCTTGTGCAATCTCGTTTTTCTGTTTCATATTTACTTTGTTGGTACTCTAATAATATTCATTGTACTTTGAAAAATTATAGAACGATATAAGCTTATCGATCTGCAAGTAAACTTACATTTTTATTAGAATTTCTATTCTTTATAATCCAAAGAACAGATGACCACGACAAATATTGACTGTGAAGCCTCTTAATTTCTCACTTCAGCAAACTCGTTCGAATCTTTTCATACATTATAACAGCATTGAACGTGTTCAAAATACACAGAAAGAAAAAGCCTCTTCTAACTAAAATTGTACGTTCTATCGCAGGAATAAAGCGCAAGGTCCTGAAGGGCAAGCGAAGCCGCAGCACCAGCGAGAGGACGAATCACGGGATCGGTCGAAAGCGCGCGCCCAAGCAACAGCAGCAGCAACAACAGCAGCAGCAGCCTCAGTCCCAGCCCCAGTCGCAGCAGCCGTCGCCGGCGCTGGACGAGGAAGAGGACGAGGAGGCGGCCAGCGCGCTCTCCAGCTCGAGCAAGTACTCGTCGCCAGTGCCTTCGCCCCTTCTGCAGTCCAGCGCGAACGCAACGTTAGCGGCGGCGGGGCACACGACGACGACGACGACGGGCTCCTCGGCTGCAGGCGCGGCAGCGGCACCGCCTCCGCCACCCGAGAAAAATACGCTTAAGGAGAAGTGCTCGAATAGTCACAGTCATAGGTGAGAGCGCCGCCCACGGCTCGATGTTTCATGGTTTTAAGAGAATATCGCGGGGTTTTTTTTGTTCTTTTTTTTTCTTTGTATTGTGCCTCTTGCTGTCCACCGGCAGCCGTGAGTGCGGTCCGTTTTGACTTTTGGAACTGGTTGGAAATAGATTGAGAAAGACGGTTGAGTGATGATTGAGACGGCTAGCGGGAGATTAGTTTTTTTACGCTTTTTGGCATAGTGCCTTTCTTTATACAGCCGGGTGTTAATGTAAAAGATGGAAGTAGGGAAATATTTTGGGTGGTTTTAAAACTGATGTTTTTACTCAGATATGTAAATGAGGATCAAAATTTAATTTTATGTGAAAAAGTTTTGTGTGCGTAAATCGGTTTTGAAAATAAAATATTTTTACGAAATTTTTCTTATTAATCTATCAAATATGTCATTCTTAATTTAGAAATACGAGCAATCGTAACGAACAAGAGTTAGAACGGATTTGGCTTATAGTTGTCGGTGGAAAGGAGGCATTTATCTTACTTTGTACTCTCTGTTAGATACTTTTTTTTACATAAATTTTATTCGGTTGATCTCTGGATATTAATATCAAAGAGAAATGTTTTTTATCTGGACTTAATATCTATTTTTACTTCTTATTACTTCATTTAAAGTTACTTTATAAATTAACAAAACAAAAGTAATAATTCATAATAAAATATATGTATAACCAATGTTGAAAGTATCTAACCGAGGTTATCAAAGACAAAATTAGGTTTTATAAGAAAATAAGGAAAGGTTTTTTTTAATCAAGGTAGTCCTTCCAAGATGAAATGGAATTTGCAGGCGTTTGATGAGGGCTACATTTTTACTTGTATGTTTGCTTGTTCTTTGCTAGTTTTGCTTTACAATAAAATAAATAATTAAAAAACAATTTTTATTGGCTTTTCTACATTAAGATCATCTTTTGAATTCTAATTCTACATATAGTAATCAAAGCTAACCATTGTTTTTTTTTGCAATATTTGGAATCAAATAACACATTTATCATTTAATTATATAAATTTAACACAAAATGTTACAGAAATATAAATTAGTTTCTTCATAAGACCTTACGTTATATATTTTGTTTGTTAAAAGTAAGAAGAGAAAAAAGTAAAGAAAAATATAATGTTTGGTTTTAAGGAAGGACTACCTTAAATTTTGTTTTAATTATCTTCTGATATGACTCATAAAGTTTTTATCATACAAACTAAGTATTTTGATTTTACTTGTGCTAACAGGTATGTTTTTAATATTGCAGTCGTTTACGACAAAATTCGTACGACATTGACAATATTGTCATACCGTACAGTGTCGCTTCATCAACGAGACTGGAAAAGCTGCCCTACAAGGAAATTCAAATACCAAAGTACGTATACTATTCTTAAATTGATTTTTTTCATGTCACAGACGATTAGCTTCAACTTTCTTTGAAAATACTTTCACGAACTCTTATACAATTTTTTTTAGATGGAGGCTGTGCGATGATCCAACAAATTCTTCGGACGTGAAAAACGGCGCTGTGCAGAAACCCATCCCGGACCACGATGTAAGTACATTACTGAGAAAAACACTACACATTTGCATTGATATGCCAGGTTCTTATCACGTCGACTTTTTTTGCAATGCAGGTTGAAGACGTTTCGGAGGAGGCGACCGTACAGCGGCACGATCGAAGTGAAAGGGAAGAGAACAAACGTTTCATGACTTTCATAAATCTGCCACATCAGTCGCGAATGCGCCACAGCCGACGAACGGACAGTCGAACGGATAGCGGTGCTAATACACCAGGTAACGCAATACAAATAACTACCGTTTATGTGAAATTTTTCTCGTATTTTTATTTTCTTCTTTATGCTTTCTAATTGAAAAAAATTTTAAATACTTATATTCTTTTCATATTTATATTTGATCTATATTGAATACGGAAATATTTTTACAATACAAAAATTGTTTGATACAAGCCAGCTAATGATAAATGTTTGTTTTATTTATCATATGCTTAAATAATATGAAGTGAATAGTTTATAATGCATATGATTAACACTTTCGTGTAATGGGAAAAATTAACGTTTTTTCTCGTTTTATATATAAGCAACAAAAAATGAATTAATGTCTAACAAAGTTCCAGAAGTACATTTTACTTTACTACTTATATAATAGTTAAGAAATCACTAAATGTGGTATAGGTTCTTTTTAAGTAATTAAATATAATATAAATCTGTGGGTTTCTGGAAAAACGACTTGAGTCCACTTTTTATGTTTTTGAGATATTAAGGGGCCGCCGAATATTTCTATACTTGTCTAATTGATTTTCATTCATAACTTTGAAAGAAATCATTTTTTTGTAAAGATAAGAGTTGTCCCCAATTTGTCGCATAGTAATCCTAGATATATGCCCAAGCTAGTTTCATATGATTGTTTTATTTTCGAGAAAACTTTGATACACTGTGAGAGCCAAATGATGGAAATTAACCTTTATATATAAGTCTATCAAAGTTTTCTCGAAAACAAAACAATCATATGAAACCAGCTTCGACATATATCTAGATTACTGTACAACAAATTGGGAACAACTCTTATTTAGAAAAAAAGGATTTCTTTTAATGAAAACTCAATTAGAAAAGGACAAATATTCGGCGTACCCTTAATATTTAAAATATTTATAAGTAGTAGATATGATCACTTATTTTCACCATTTCCTGTTTTTTTTTTGCATTTTTATCCGAAAAAATACTATGTAAGGATGTTAAAATCGCTTGAAACTCAATTAAAGAGAAATGAACGTCGTTTTTCCGGGAACCCACAGAAATATACATATACAAATTGTAACTCACGGCACAGTGTAAGTGTTAATTATAGCAATTTAATCCCATACTTGTATTATCAAATAAGAAAATGCTCGAGTTACGTTAATATAATGTATTATGTTATAATCTGCTGGAATAACAATACAAACGTTATAAACCCAAGACTTATATAAATACTTACATAAGTCGGAAGAAGTTTGTTTTGATCCGTAATTACCTTTGATTTTCCAAGAAACTTACCTCTAACCGACAAGTAACGCTATTGACGCGCCTATTTCTTATTTGCAGATCCCATGTCTCCACACGCCAGCGACTTCGGCGGAGACACGATGTCGCCGATAACCTCGCCACCAGCTACGCCCTCGAACATCCAGGACGCCGAGCACTCGCAGCAGCAGCCGCAGCAGCAGCAACAGCAGCAACAGCAGACGGAGTCTCATCATCGCTCGGGCTCCCTGCAGAACGCGCTGCGCCGCAGGACCACCTCCTCGTCTGCGCGCTCGCAAAAGGACGAGTCGAGCAGCTCCATCGTCGAGGAAGAACCTGAGGTACGATATGGCCGTACGATATACTTTTGCGATAATTAAGACCGTATAAATGGGGAAGAGTGGGTATTAAAAGTTTGTGTGTTATACGACTCAATAAACTTCCAAACATTTTGCTTTTATGTCTGTTAGTTTTCAAAAATATTGTCAAAAGTAATTTTATTGAAGAAAATATCAAGTTATAAGTGGTACTGTGAGTTTTCGAGGAAATAAGTATTGCCTGTCCAGGGCCATCATCTGTAGCGTCTCTCAGTTGTTGGACATGGCAAAAATCAAAGTTTATTATCTTTGTTGAGAGTTTGTTATCCGCGAAACTACATCTATTAAAAGAGAAATATTTTTGACATAATAACGCTACAGTAGTCATCTTTTTCTTCTAAAATTTAATTTTTACTTCCAAGTGCCGCCATTTTGTAAAATAATGTTTGTTCCGCAAATAGTAAAATTTTTAACAAAAATAATAATTTAATTTTATCATTTTCGACGGCCAAGCATGTGAATGGTTGCCCGTTTAACCCATTAACGTGAATCGGGCATTAGTAGTAGTAACCTCATAAAATCTATTTTGTTCGATTGTTCGCCTAATTATTTACTTTCTAAGCTGAAAAGCACTTAAATAATTGATTGAAAAGTAAAATGAAGTAGAAACCATGATTTACTAACACCAACGCTGGTCACAACGATACGGTTTCGGGCGTTGTTTACATTAAAGGGTTACTTATCTTTTCCAATTATTGTGACGTTACCAGCTATAACGTTGTATTTTTTCATCAAAATTGCTATAAAAAGTTTTGTGAACTTCAAACGTACTTGAAGATATAAGCAGAATGTTAGACGTATTAAAGATTGTGTTTATTTAAAAGAATCTCAAAAATTGATAAAAAAAAACACGGCATTTGTGAGTTTGAAACGTTTATAATTTTACAATAATTATAATTTTGACCAAACTTTAATTTCGGCAAACTGATTTAATTGTTTAAAAGTTTGATAATGTAAAGTTATTGGTTTTGTTTACTTATTATTTATTTTTATCTTGATCATTCCTCGTACTGTTCTAATTTTAATTTTGTTGAACCCTAGCTCGTTTCACAGCAAGTCTTGCCATATGAACCAAGAACTTTCCCATTAACTGATGAAGATTATGACAAGATGTTAGAGGTGATGCCAGGAGGACATTTGCGACCTTCTATTTGCACTCAAGAAGAGGAAAAAGTAGATGTAAGATATTGATAAATTGTTAACTTTGCTGTATTATTGAAAGAATTCAATGATCATTATACAGTGATATTTTTATTCAGGAAGCGGAAGTAGATTCTCAGGAATCGGATTCAACCGAATCTGCTTTGTGCGATATGGAAGGAGAGGATCCAAATGATCCAGAATGGACGGTAGCCGAAGCAAGAGAAACAGAGAAGGAACGAATTCGACCTACAGCCAAAAGATAGGAGGAGCTCGTTGGGAGCTCCATGTTTTTGGCGCGTATCTCGATTTTAATGGCGAGTGTTTGTTTTTCTATGCAAAATAAGCTACCTGTCAATTGTTATGCATACCTGTCAATGACGACATTGCACCTTGTGTAAAAGTATGATACTATCAAGCTGTAAAGTGTATTATAATTATAAATTTTGTAACTTCACCGACGTTTGCGCTTTAATAGCTTTATCTTTAAAGACAACTGATAACGAAAATCCGCTCAAATAGCTTTTTTGTAAAAAAAGAATGAAAAAAAAGAATTCGAAAAAAATTGCGTCAGATGGTTTAGAACCGTTAAATAAAAAGAGGACTTAAGAGAGACAGGGGAGGATGTATTTATACTTAATTTTTAGAATAGAAACTCGAAGTCTAACTAGGCGAGTCGCAACAATGAATAAAAGTGCCAATTCCAACCTCCGTACCGTCGTTCATTTTTTGAGTTCTTGCAGTTTTTATTATAAATATATTTTTTTTAAATAGTGAAGTATAAAATTTTGTTGTAAGATAATTGTAAAAAATCTGCAGTTTTATCAAAAAATAGTTTGTTAAAATGCATTGCTTTGGTTATACAAAAATTGTTTTGATTTATTAAAAACTTTTAGAAATTTGAGAAATAGTTAAATGACTTTGAAATCAATTATTTTTTAAATTAGAGAAATTTTAAGAGATATAATACAATAAAAAATAAAAAATCAAGTACATATTTAATTACCTAATTTCATATACATTGCAGTTAAATTTTTTAAAAATATTTTTTAAATTGTATAATTTTGACCCAGAAGTATTCATATATTAATTTCAATTAGAATATTATAGATTTGTTAAACAGCTATTTAAGAATATGATTTAAAAAATAGTGCACTATTGTAAAGACTTAAAAAACAATAATTTCTTAATCAAAATATTTCATTTATTTTAATCTGTTAAAAATCTTATAAATATTTGATATTCAGGTTTTATTCTGTGATTTTTAGCACCCTAAAAAACTATTTTTTTTAAATACTTGCAAAAAGTGAAAATAATTTGACAAGTCTGATATTGTAAAAGTAAATGCTTTTTTTTAAGTCTACTCTACATTTTGCAAAATATATCGCAAAAGTAGGAAATGTATGATAAATAAATGTACACTGAAAAAGTATGATTACATAAAAGATAATTAATGGTCAAGTTAAAGAGCATGACTGGTTGTTCATGGAAATTATGTTAGAAACAATGAAATAAGAAAAAATTATGTTGAAATTAGTATGATACTTTCTTTTAATTTTATAAAAAAAAATGTTTCCAATCCTAAAAAAAAACAATAAAAAAATAAATTTATAATTGTTTGAACGTTATTCAAATTTAGTATGTAAATATAAGATTTGGATCTTAAGATAACAAAATACAAATTTATATTATGATTCAATGTCATCTATTTTATTTTATTTGTATTTGTTTCTTTTTTATCGTTTATAATGTACAAGTAGTATATAAACCTATTTACAACAAAAATCTTGATGGTTTAATGTAAATTTTGTGATTAAAAATATACCATCAATCAATATACTTCAATTAAAATTTCTTTTCTTGGATATCCTCCCTTTTGTGAGTTCCATCACAGAATGGTCTGTTCGAAGTTTGCTTGCAATTACAGAGCCAGTACTCCTTAGTTTTTGTTACTGTGAACTTGATTGGCTTAAGTGGAATCTTCAAGAAGATGTTATTATGTGTTCCATCACAAAAAGGTTGCATTTTACTTTGTCCGCACAAACACCAATGATATTCTTTTCCTTCTTCACACAATATTTTAAATGGTTTTTTATCGTATATCACACCATTATCCTTTTGATAAGAAGCAGAGTAATATTTCTTCAAAGGGTTCACAGGAATTTCCACCTCAGTATCTTTCGATTTTGTTGAATACGGTTTGACCTGAAAGAGCACAAGCAATTCTAAGGATATAAAACTTCAAGAAAAGCTACTTATTACTTCAAAACAATAGGTTAGGCGGCACGTGAAACCATGGTAAGTTGAAGTTAAACCTATACCTACATTGTATACGATGATATAAAGGGCAGTAAAACTTATTAATTGAAACTTACCGTTTGACATTGTATGTAAGAGAGTCTGCTTAATCGAGCTAATCTGGTAAGTAACAAATTATATTTCATTTCAACGTTATTATACTTTATTTACAACTAACAAACACCGAGCTTCGATACCGTTTGCAAACTGCAGCAGACTGCCGAGGGCCAAGCTGCAGTGCGCGTTTCCAACGCCCACTCGGTTCGCGGCCCACTTCCGTTAACCATAAAGGCGAATCCATATAATTGCTAGACGTAAAAAACATAACCTTCAATTCTCAGCTGTCATCGATAAACATCATCATGATTGTTGTTAACAGTTAAAAGTGTATAAAACTTTAATAGTTCTTACAAACATCCGCAAAAAAATGATTTATTTGTCCTTGTTGTAGAGTTTAGTCGTAACTTTTTTAAACAGTAAGTATTATAAACGTTGTAAAAAACTATAAAAAGAAAAAAGGAAAATGCTCATCATTGATTCTTATTGCTTTATTATGTGTTAGAAATCCCTTAGAATGTCAGATTTGCCAGCAGAATTAACGACCAGGCCCTTAGCACTTATTGGCCTGGTTGGTTTAGAAATTACTAATTCAATACATCACTCCATTTGGGATGCTTTTAACAACAATCGTCGACCTGATGGCGCAGCAGTGCAATTCAAGTTAATTAACAGCACGCAGGAGTTTCCAACTGTGAAACCAAAGGTTTGTTTTTTCTACTTGAATGATAGTTTCTAATAAATTTTTTTAATTGTAATGTTATAATAATTATAATGAGTGTTATATTTTTATTAAGAGTTAAGTATGTAGTTCAGATTTACACTCAATTTTAACTATATAATCAAAATAAATTAAAAAAGAGCTAATACATGTTTCATGTTGTTTTTTATTAAATGTAGCTTTTAATACTGTACTTTTTTATAGCGCAATTCATATGAATGGTACATACCCAAGGGAATTTTAAAACGTAATTGGATGAATAAATATTTGCATGAAATACCAGCAGTGATTGTTATTTTTTATGATCTTGATTGGCATGATACACAGTGGAATGAAAAGAAAATGGAATGTGCTTCGAGAGTTCAATCATTAAGGTACTACTTTAAATAAGAATTAATTTATCAATAGAGCATATATTCATTTGAGAGTCGACATTAATTCTCTTTCTTAGAGCTGCCTTGGAAGGAAGAAATACCAAAATTGCTGTAGTATTAATTCAAAAAGAAGCACCACCACCACCTGGTACCGAGGATTTAGTAGCAACAGAACGAGCAACTGCACTTTGTGCTGCATGCGAGTTGCCAGCTAAAACACTTTACTTTTTACCTTATGCTGATCATTTATTAGGCTACACATTTAGGTACACTTAATAAATCTTAGTAGATTACTTTTATATCACTTTTTTAAGAATCAAAAAATAATGTATTTTATCTTGAATATTTTAGATTAGAACATGTTTTATACGATCTAGCCCAAAGTTTTTATCATCAAGAATATCGAATAGTTAAAAGTCATAGAGAACAATTAAATAAAACTGCTCATCAATATTTGTTTGTAAGGCATCAGTTTAAAATGGCTTTTTTAAACGAATTGAAGCAAGATCAAAATACAGCTTATAAGTAAACCAGCTCTTTAAATATATATGAATTATTAAAGATTTTTAAAACTACGTAATATTAATCTAATGCCTCACTTTTATGTATGTTTTCAGACATTATCAGCAAGCGTATAATAATTTATTAGATATTCGAATGGTAGACACGAATTCCCTTGAGATCAAAACTGTTGCGTCCTTCATAAATTACAAACTGTGCAGGTTAATGTTTAGCCTGAAGCTTCCTAAAGACGCGATAGTTCATTTCAGAAATCACACCGAGAGATTCAAGACGAGAACCGGACCGAAAGAACTGATGTTCGAGCATCACGCCTGGATGTCCAATCAATACTCGACCTTCGCCGAACTCTTCGACGAAGCGATAAGGCAAGGACTGCCCGCCGTGCAGACGCAGCACCCGGGCTATTATTTTCAACTGGCCGCCTCTCACGCGACCCAGAGGCACATCGCTTGCAAGGAACTTTGCCAGGTAGGTCGATTGAAAATCGCTCGTAGTGAAGGCGAGACCGAAATGAATTTTGTCCATTTGTTCAGAACGTCATTGTGTATCCGGATCCAGACCCGCTGGCGGGTGAGGAGAAGTTGGAGTTTTACGGACAAAGACCTTGGAGACCCGGAAAACTCAACGCGGAACCGGCTGACATGACGCGGGAGGCTGCTGCAATTCAAGCTTTGCAATATAAGGAAAAAAATATGGTTAATCATTCTGTAAGAATCATTTTCTATTTTTTCAAAATTCGACTGTCTTTACATTTTTAAATGCTTAATAAATATTTTTTTTACAGATGATTATAATAGGTTTATTAGGAAATGCAATTTCGCAGTTTAAAATATATAGATGTCCGCGAATGCGTCGCCTTCTAGGTAAGTTTCTTTTTCCAAACACTTAATTTTGCTATGATTTTCTTTTAATTCAAATAAGCTGAGATTCTTCATTTGCTAACGCTCTCTCGGGTTAATAATTATTTTTTTAAATTTTATCTTCATAAAAAGTTGTGTGTATAAAAGAATATAATTAATGACTAAATATTCAAAAATAAAATTAAATAAAATGAATTTAAAGTTAGTCATCAGTTCTGGTTCAATTCCGATATCTTCTGATTTACTTCCGGTTATTTTCGATTCAGTCACAGCCCACTTCCGAGTTAAGTGGTTAAAAATTATATAAAAAGTAATAATAAAAAAGAACATTGAAAAAATATATGGTAAGGCAAACAACAATAACAATACACTTAGAAAAAAGGACCCTTTTGCAAGAAAAAAAAATTTTCTTTGAATCATTTTGTGACAACTAGGATTTCTTTTCATGTCAAAATAAAGTGCGTTTATTTTAAAAATATGAATCGTTAATACTATAGGAAATTTCTTTAACATAATAAATGAATTCGTATTGAGATTAAGTTTTTAATGTTTACACTGATGTGCTAGATCGAAATGTAAGAGTTAGCAATTGAAGTCATATTTATTAAATAAGAGAAAAGGGGCCTGCGGCGGCTCAGTCGGTAGAGTGTCGGATTCCCACGCCGGTGACCCGGGTTCGAATCCTAGTCTCTGCCGATTGATACAAGCACCACTGTAAAAATTACATGTGCTTTGTTTACAAACACACCGCAGACCCCCGTCGTCGATTAGCACCACATGGAAGCATAAACATGGCGACGTTAAAAAAAAAAAAAAAAAAAAAATAAGAGAAAACGCATATAAACGTAACAAATCTAGACTTGAGTACATTCATCCAAAAAACAAAACTTTATGGAATTTAAACTAGCGCGCCACTCGCGGCCTTACGACCGCAGTAGCTTGCCGTCTTGCATCGCGAAGCGATGCAAGGCATGCAAAACGCTTCGCATTTTGCATATTAAGCACGACCACTGACGCTCGCGCTCCGCGCTCACTAGACTAACTAATGCTCGCGCGAAGCATTAGGCATTCACCTGAAGCTTACTTTTTATGCTCGCACTATTATCGATTTATTTTGAAGAAATCAGTAAAAGAACATTGTTTTTTGATATTTCTTTCGTTTTAAAATAAACGTGTCAAATTATTGAATAATCGTTTAATTTTAAAAAATGCTTAGTTTTCGAGTTAAATGTAAATAGCCGATTTTTTAAGCTATTTTGTGTATTAAAATTCGTTTTTAGGCGTTTCTCTTGGTTTTGAAACATTTTAGGAATATAGTTCCAATACAAAAAAGTTGTACTTTTTTATGATCTACAACTTTTACATTTAACATTTTTGTTAAGAATGCTTAGATTTCAAGTTATAGCCAAAAATCTGTTTTTAGCGATTTTTAAAATAGGCCGCATTCTGCATATATGTTCAGGATCGGGCCCAAAATAGGACCATAATCTTCTAGTGATGAGGGGAGGTCCAAAAAAAATTTTGGGCCCAAATAGTTGAAGTCTCGCAGAGATAATCGTGTTACAGGCAAATTTTTATTAGGAATATGTGCAAAAAATCAAACAAATAGAGCCCGCATTTAAAAACTATGTAGAGAACCGGGATAAAAAAGAATAGAATTTTATATTGCTCGAGAGTAGAGCTCCTACAAAATTTCAGCTGGATTGGTCGAAAATTGCGTGAGATATGCTATGTCACACATTTTTCGATGGCAAAACTATAAGGCACTTCCGTGTACGCGGTCGTGCTTAAAAACTCCTCTATGTAATTTTGAAATAGACTTAAGTTATTTCCTAGGTAGAAATTTTAATCAAAAGGATTTATAAATTACGTCTGTACTGCAGGCTTCAGTTTTTCACCTTTTTTTTATTCAAGTTCCTTTTTTATACCCTAAAATACATGTAATGTGGGTTTTTCACGAAGCCATGGAATTTCTCTTGTACAGTAAATTTTTAACAATTTACGTTAAAATTTCCAATATATCTATGTGATTCCTTATTTGCAAGTTATTTGGTTGTGCGTACTAAAGACTGGGTTTTCTAATTATTATAATTCAATCATCTCGAGTTCAATTCTCGGTGATGTTGGTTGTTGCAACAACTTTTTAATTAGAGGTTGCTATGGACAACTGAAAAATGTATTCATGACGGATGTCGAAGCTCCATATAAAAATTAGCGCATTTCAATTTTTTTTAAATAGTTAGTTTTTTCACAGACCTCTTATACAAAAAATAATACTTTTTAGATTCTCTGGTAAAAATTAAGGTGATGCTAAATCCACCCATCACGGACAATTATGAAGACCCACTTTTTTCATTTCACTTTTAATTATGAGTAAATGTCTCTATGGAACGTTATTGTCCCAATCAAAAACAGAGATGTTTCCTCAAAATTAAAATTAAATAAAAAAAGTTCTCCGTATTTGTCATTAACGAGGGGGTTTAACATCGTCTTAACACTTTTTTAGGATCTCTGAAAAAATTATAGAATTTTTTGGACAATTCTGAAAAGTGCTAGTTTTCGTAAATAAGTAATATTTTTCGAGAAATTTGAATTGTGCAAGTCTTCGGAAAAAGCGTCGATGTGACTAGTTCTCTATCATGCAAACACAAAAAGTTGAGTTTATTACGGATCAGTATGGATGAGATAACTGAAACGAAATCCTTTTTGTAGTAAAAGGATTTCTTCTTGTATCAATACAACTTTACATGGAGAGGATATTCCCTTTGTTTACAAATAATTCCTTTAGATGTCTATTTTGAGATGAAATTTCTCTTACAACCAAAAATTCCTCTTATTGCATAAGGATCGTTTACTGAGTGTCAGAATTAGTATTACGGTGATGCTAAAGCCATCTGTCACCGACAAATACGAGGATCCACTTTTCTCATTTCATTTTCAATTTTGAGTAAATATCTCTATGAAAAGTTGTTGTTCTAACCAAAAAGAACAACTTTTCATAGAGATATTTTCTTAAAATTGAAAAATGAATAAAAAAAGTGGTTCCCCGTATTTACCAATAACACGGGGTTTAACATCACCTTAATGTAATAGAAAATCGTTTCCGATATACTTCGGATCACTAATTATATTTTGCTACAAACCACTTCTAGTTTATTGATTAATAATTTTTAAGTCGGGAAAGGGGTAAAAAAGCTTGTAAATTAATAAAATAAAAAATGCTAAGTAGTACAAATGGCGAGGCAGACCGACGACGACAATCAAAATTTAAGCAGATTTATAATAGAGAATGTTAATTTTTTTATTTTCATTCTATAGTTGAACAAATGGCTGAAGAATATTTTAATTGTAAAGATTATGGAAAAGTACTGACGTAAGTGTAATATATCTATGAACACTATTTAAATCGATTTGACTAATAAAAATAAAAATTAATTTGGAATTTCAAAGGTTACTAATGCACATGTTATGGGAGTACCGAAGTGAAAGATGGCCCGTTCTTCTCACAGACATATTAAAAAGTGCCCTCAAGGCTGCATACCTTTCTGCAAGTATTCAAGATTATCTCACACTAGCTTTAGAAGCTTTAGGACCTACAACAATGTTCTCAACAGAACGTAAAACGGGAATTTTTGAAAATATTATGAACATACTGCAGGTTCGGATTGACAAACTATTTTTCAATTTTTAAAATCAGTAATTGTCGATTGCTTTAACAATTTTAAAATAATTTTTACTAGAATAAGCCGCCAAATCCTGAGCCAGATTTACCTGAAGATTTGAAGGGTTCTGCTGTGGATAAATGGTGTGCCCAAGTTAATCGAAATGACCCCTTTATTTTTACGATAGATGATGACAATATGACGTCTTTCATTGATGTAAAGGCTCGCTTTACTCAACCGAAATACACAGTTAATTCGACAGTTACAATAGAAGTTTTTGTTAGGTAACAAATTACAATATAGGTCACAGTAGATTGATTTTAATGAATTATTAGCTCTGACAACTGAAAAAAGCGATTTTGCTTATAAAACACGATATAGAAATCTTATTTCACTTTTAGGAATCTTTATCATAGTGATGTTGAGTTTTCCAAAGTTTCAATAACAGTTACTAGCCCAGGATATAATTCGGAATTTCCTGTAACTGATGCTACTGGACAAAATTGTGTATTCACTGCCAAAGAAGTAAAGAAATTTATTTGTCAATTTAAAGCTCCGCAACAACACGATTCTTCTGAAATTCAGATCAGTACAATCTCTATGTATCTTGGTAATGACAAAAGATGCTGTGTCATATTACGATTTTCGGCCGCTGGAAGAGATACGAACCATCTCGATCGCTTATACCCGGAAATCCAGCAGCTTCGGTACAGTATTATTTCGCAATATATTTGTTCAATTTAATAACTAAATTCCAGATATATTTTTCATATTATTGTTATTTAGGGGAGGTGTATTTGATACAATTCGACCAGTTATTACAGCAAAAATCCAACAAGAAGAATCTAATGTAGCCATAATAACAGAATCCAATCATCCAGCTCTCTTAGGGGAATGGTTTCCTGTAAAAATATCAGTATCAACTGATGAAAATATCTCTATTGTAAATATTTGTATGAATTTGTTACAAGATAGTAACAGTGAACAATTGAGTACGTTTATTTTTCTGAATTCTTAAAAATATTGTCTACTAAATAATAATACATTGTAAGTAATCTTTTCAGCTGAATTAAGTTTAAATATGACCGAAAAGCAGTCTTCTATAGCAGTTGAAATTGATGCTGTTAATGCCAACACTACTGCTCAGCGAATTGTTTATGTTAGGGCCCATAATATTGGTGACAGAAATTTTACAATTAAGGTACCACAAGAAATATTCATTTTAAACAGAAACAAAGATTGCTTTGATAAAAAATGCATCATAAACATTTTTATTTAATATTTTAGGTTGAGTATTTAAGGTCTGGCCAGAAGAAGGATTCTAAAGAAGTAAACTATTCATTTTCTGTTGTAAAACCTTTTGATGTATCTACTCAGTTTTATACAATGTTATATGAGCCACTTACAAAAGGGTTTATTAATGAACCCCTATTTATCATGCCTCACATTACCTGTACTTCACCCTGGCCTATTGAAATAGAAAATACTTCAATAGAATTGGTAATTATATCAAATGATTTAGGTGAAAATATAATTCGTACAATGAAGAACATATTTAAAATTTTTTTTATTAGGGTAACTCAATATCCAAAGATACAGATTCATCTCAGGACAGTATTTTAAGAAAAACTGTATTAAGTGAAGGTGAAACTGGTACAGATGTTTACTGTATTGTTCCAAAAATCGGCAGTGAACAACCTACCAGTACAGGAATTTACACTCTCAAATGGAAACGGTAATCTAATAGAAGTTTATTCAACTAGTGCGTAAAGTTAACTTTTTCGCATGGGTGCTGATTGTCGCGCACGAGTCGCCCATGGCGAAGAGTGCCGCGACAATCACATGAGTGTGAAAAAGTTACGCACGAGTTAATACAATATTTATTGCCCAGGTGTGCGTAAAGTCCGCGAAATGGTAGCTAGAATAAGTAACCGTATTTAGATGTTTCGTTTAAATCAGTTAGCCAGCGGACGTTTCGTCGTGAATTTCTCGACGTAATGGTAGAAAGAATGAAGGAAGGGGGGCAGGAAGCGGTGCAGGATGGGATCCAGGAAAGCCAAGCGGGGTACAGGGGCGGAGCACCCACCCCCCCCTCCCTCCCCCAAGAAAGAAAATGTATAAATCATTAAAAAGAAAGTCATTAATTCTCTTAGATTTTTGAAAATTTTCAATTTTTTTCAAATTTTTTCAAATTTTTTTCAATTTTTTCAAAATTTTTCAATTTTTTCAAAATTTTTCAATTTTTTCAACTGTTTCAAATTTTTTTAATTGTTTCAAAATTATTCAATAATTTCATATTTTTTCAGTAATTACTTTACACACAGTTTTTCACTTTACACATATGTACTTAAATTAGCTTACGTACACGTGTGCGAAAAACTTCACTTTACGCACATAAATTTGCACTTTACACACGGACTGAACGCACATCCGGGCAAAAAATACTTTCTATACTATAGAATATTGATTTAAAAGGCATACGTTACGTTTCAATTATTTGCAGCGCAAATGATAAAAATGCAGTGGTAACAAGTAGCAGTGTTACATTGACTCCGTTGTGGGTGGAGGATGCGATTATTGGTTTAGAAACTAAACTACCTCCTCATGGTTGGGTTCGAACACCGTTATGTGTTTCATACTTTCTAAAAAATCATTCCGACTACTTAATAACGTTACGATTGAGTATGGAGTCTAGCGATGCTTTTATGTTTGCTGGCCACAAGCAGGTACTTCAAAAATATATCTCGTATAATATATAAAATAACATTTTGAATGTTTATTTTACAATGAATACATTGGAAATATTTAAAGAACTATTAGAAATATAGTCATAACATGTCGATTATTTGATTCTATAAAAATATAATTTATATTTTATTGATATTTTAGATGGACGTCTGCATTCTTCCAGAAAGCGAGAAAAAGGTCGAATGGATTTTACGACCGTTAGTCGCTGGTTTTGTAGCTCTTCCATCTCTGTCATTGACAGTTCCTGCTGGTAAAAATTATATTTTTGAAAATAATATAAAATAATATTCCAATACTTTAACAACTATTACAATTTTCAGACGAGGAGTACAAATTAAATAAGACAAGACTTACAGAAGTAATAGAAAGGTCTATACCAAGTCATATATACATAATGGTGAATACATTAAATGCTATTAATACGTACAATATGAATTAATTAATAGTGTATAATAAAATAAATATAATGTTTTTGTTTTGCAGCCGAAATCCCAGACAATAGAAGAATAACAACTCATGAGTTGATCAGTTGATGAATGTGCAAATAGCATTTTATTTTTGTCCATATAAGTACATATGTGAATAAACAGAAACTTCGTATTTATAAGCCTTGTATAAATATAATACTATTAATTAACACTTTATTGGAATTATTTTAAAGAAAATTATAAAATAAAAAATTATATAGTTTTTTTGTTACTGAAAATTTCTTCTTAATTTGCTTTCAAACGTTATGATTTCTAATACCTAGTTTTATAAAAAAAATTCTAAATTATTTATGGATCACGTGGAGTTTGAAGTAAAAAGTACTAAACGTGTCTAATGATAAAGTATAGCGAAATGCTGAAAAAAATATTTTAATATACTGTTCTGTACGATTATTCCTTCACATGTAATCCTTTTTGTAACAGATACGATTTTCGTGTTTTTCGGACCTGAAAAGCGGGACTATAAAAGTGACTGTTATCCGACCAGCAGGAAAAAAAATCCGGTGCGGGCAAAAAAACTCGATAGCGGGGGAAAAAAGTTCGGAGCGGGCGAAAAAACTCCGAAGCGGGCGAAAAAAATGCGGAGCGAGCAAGAATCATATACTATTTAGATGTTCTATTCTAATAGGCTCGTGCTTGCTGTGTCGAAAAACAGTCACTCCAGACTTGCTTCAAGGCACGAAAAATACGAAAATCCAAACATGTGTCATAAAAAGTATGGTGTGCACAAAAGACTAATGGACTTTTTGACTTTTTTTCATCTCCATCTCGCGGTACATACTCGCCGTCGGCTCGTGCTCGCTCACTTTCAACTCGTACTGCTAACTCTACCCTTGGTCTAAATAGCCTACTTTACGCTCTTGATACACAATACACTATTGCATATACCTATGTATATCGATCCTCGTTGCCAACGTAACGCGAGCACTCACAAAAGAGCATAAAGCAACATTTCTATTCTTGACATTGAATACTGGACGTTTTGAGACACGTGCATTCTTATGTTAAACTTTTAATGACTGATAACAGTACAAATGCACATCTGCGTGAATGATTCTGAAAATATTGATTTAAATACATCATCAACAACAGGAAAGTGAATTGCAAGAAGTCATGAGTAGTTATTTGGAGCAGCAGAAGAAACTGGAAAAGAGGATACACGAATGGTATGCTGGTAAAAAATAACAATGGATTTACAAGTGGATTGTCCTTTAATTTGCTACGATGTCTTCTTACATAGAAAACTTTTTCTTTATAAGCACGTCATGCAATAAACCTTTTTTAATTTAAAGTTCTTTTTTATAAACCATATATTACACTCATTTTATGTACCAAAAATCACCCGATTACCTCTTTTAGTGAAAAAATACGTCGTGAATTGATGTCAAAGAATACAAAAAATAAAAATGGTTCACCAATATCAAATCTGCGCCTTCAACGCGAAGCATCACATACTCGAAATCAACAGCTATTGAAGGTAAAGTAGCAGTAGCATATATTATACTTAGCGTTAAATCTTACACAGACATTTTTTGTTTAATTATGGGGTTTTACACATACATGCGTCAAATTTCATGTCACGTATTTTTAAACTTATTTACTTTTGTACACTCTATATGTCATTTATTTTTGACATAAAAATTCAGATTTTGAATGCTCCATGCACATTGATTTTTGTAGGAGACATTAAAAAAATTAATATAGAGATATTATCAAATATATAATTGTACCAATATAAAGAAATTATCCAATTTAATTTTCTTTCAATTTAATTTGTCTTATTAATTTCTTTCCCTTAATAAACAATAAAAGAACTGTATTTTTTGGCATTGTTAATATTTTGCAAATTTATACTGTACCCAAATAATTTTTCCTGCATTTTGTTTAAATATGCTTTATATAATTAGTCTATTAATCTACCAAAATTTTACTTATAAATTAGTTAATTCGTAAGTTATAGATTTATTGATAAAAAATGTAAATTTGTAGTGGTTAAGTGTGGTGTATTAGGTATTATTATGTTCTAATTTTAGTGCTTCTGTTTTGAAAAAGGTCAGCAAGTATAAATACATATCAAATGATCGATCGTTGATTTTTATTTAACCCCTTGAGTTAAAAATGTGTTTAATCCTGATTATATTAAAATTATTAGCTCAGCGAAAAAATTATAATAGGAAAATGGTATATTTATTTGATTACTAAAACTTTTGTTAAAGTATTTTAATCTAACATTTAATCTATTGATGTACCCGCGAAATAAAGTACTAAAAAATCTTCCATTACAAAGATTGTTTATCATCGGCACTCAAGGGGTTAATAAAGTAAATAGTATATTATGCAATAAGTGCGTAAAATGCGATTTTACGTACGAGTGTGTAAAATGTACGCACGAGTTGCATACGCTAATTTTTGCAATAGTGTACGTAAAAGCGGTAAAATTCGCCACTAAAGTACTGCATAAATTATGTACCTCCTCGAACGTCAAATGTATTATATTTATTTTGGGATAAGGTGATTGTACAAGTAGAGGACGGTATTCAGGGGCGAAAGATACGGTGGTGAACGGTTACGGGGGGAGGGGCGAAAGGATGGGCCGCAATGAATGAGATCCAGGAACGGAGGAGAACCTCTTAGAGGAACAGGGGGCAAAATAAAAAAAATTATATAAAAATTTTAAATTAAAAAAAATCATTTATTTTCTTTAAACTTTTCTATTTTTCAATATATTTTCACTTGTTTTCAATTTTTTCAAATTCTTTTAACTTTTTCAAAATTTTTAAATTACTTTATTAATTATTTTTCAAAATCTTCAACTTTTTAAATGTTTTCAACATATTTAAAATTATTACAAATTTTTTTTTTTAAATTTCCTTTTGCTTATTTATTTTTTGCACTCTAAACCTATGCGTAAAATCGATTCTTACGCATACTGTATTGTAAGTGTAATTTTTTACACCGCAATCAGTGCGTAAAATGCGATTTTACGTACACTATTACAAAACAAAATATTATGTATATTGATCGTGTGACAATTGCTATTTCATCCCAAAAATAATATGTATTGTTAAGGATCAATAATATACAATTTTTCAGTATACAATATTTAAATAAAAAATCGATATGGAAAGTTTTTGTATCGAAAAGATATGTATAGGATTTTTTGTGTAGAAGAAATCACTTGTACAGAGCATAAAAGAGATTTTACGCACTTAGAAAGATCATACTTTTTTCCAGAATCTTTAAAAAACTTCTTTAAAGGGTCCTAATAGTGGCTTGTGGTATATTATAGTGACTTATTAAAATTGATTTAGAGAAAAAAAGTTTCGCTCGATCTTCACCAAAATTTTACAGTAGGTATATTCTTTGAACCAAAAACAATAATTTATAATAAATCTGCCAAGAAATTTTTAACAATAATGCCTTGCAAATTTTTAAATTTTTAAATTTTATTACTGACCGACGGAATGTGGCACATTAGTCTATATAATGGCTTAAATTGTTGATTTTGATATGAGGAATATATGTTACATAATTTTTATAACGATACGAAATGACTTTTTCTTTCTACGTTAGTGAGAGTACGTTGATATAATAGCCCAAATGACCGCATTTTTGATACTTTTTAGAATATTTCATAAAAAAGTATGATTCCGTACACACAGGAATTTTATGTTTAGATTATTGGCTCTTAAGGTGATGTTAAACCCCCTGTCACCGTCAAATACGGGGAACCACTGATTTTATTCAAATTTCAATTTCGAGCAAATATCTCTCTGGAAAGTTGTTGTTTTTGATTAGGACAATATCGTTTCATAAAGATATTTGCTAAAAATTCAAAATTAAATAAGAAAAGTAGTTCCTTGTACTTGTCGGTGACAAGTGGCTTTAGCATCACCTTAAACGGATAATTTGAGACCTGATAAAACTATATGTGCTTTTTCAGGAAGCCGAGTGACAATATTTAGAAATTCGATTATGCTGGTACACTAAAAGTTAAAAGTTCTGTAGAATCTCTCAAAAATGTGTGCAGCATTAACACTGCATATACTAAATCCAACTAAGTTTTAACTAAGCTTTATAGTGGGAATTTGATACAATTATTTTTTATTGTTAGGCTCACTATTCCACTTAGTAGGGAGTATAACTAATAATAAAATAATATTGACTAAGTTTACAGTTGACCTTCTTGTCCGATTGTTTATCTTTTTTACAAAATACATTGAAAGTGCTGCATTTATATATAATTACGTTCTCAATATAGTTCATAAAAGTTAAGATTATAACCTCACATTTGAGAGTAGAACTCCTGGCTATTTTCTCTTTCTAGCACGAACTATATTTTAATAAAAGCCACAATAAAAGTAATTATAATAACTAAAAGCTTGCTTACAAAGCTAGAATAGTCAATTTTACTGCATTTAAGTGAAAAGAGTTATAATCATTTTAAATTGAATTAAAAAGTAATTTTTATGAACAATATTTTCGAAACATTTTATAAAAGCACTATATCTATATGTTCAGTTTTAGAATGCTTCAATAAAATCTAACGCAAGTGGAACATCATAAACATTGAAAAATGCAATTTTGTGGAAAAGACACCATAATAAAATTAAAATTGCCCCTTAAAGGGATGCGTCAGACGTATACTTTACCGACCGAGGCAAACAAAAATAAAATTTTCGTTTTTCGTAAAAACTACGCATCAGAATCGATTTTCCTTTTAGGGATCGCTTTATTTGGACCAAATAAATAGCGGAAAACTGAAAATTTGAGGTAAATCGTTCTCCCCGGTTAAAAAAACTTATAAGACTGGATTGTAAAATAAACCTATATGATCTTATCCCATTTTATCCGGATTTTGAAGCCTATTTCATATGGTCATATCCAAATCAATACAAACTTGGTTATTTCCGGATACGTTCGGATAAAACAGGATGAGATGAAAAAGTCAATCCTGTCTTGTCCGGAATTTGAACCCGGTTTTATCAGGTCTTATCTGATATCATAAGATTTTAAAACAGGTAAGGTAAGCGAAAAAAATACGCATCAGAATAAAATTTCCTTTTCAGGGTAGCTTTAGCTAGGGAAAATACATAGCGGAACACTTGAATTGATATCAGAATCGAATATTAGCATAATCACATAATTGCCAATTTTCGATTCTGATAATAATTTGAGTGTTCCGTTGTATATTTTACGTAAATATAGCTACCCTTAAAAGGAAATTTGATTCTGATGCGTATTTTTCGAGAAAAACGAAATTTTTTAATGTATTTTATCATCGGGTAAATAGTAGGTCTGACGCATCCCCTTAAAGTGGTTCTATCGTCATATTACAAACCTCAAAATAAAAACATTTCTTACTATAATCACTCTTATAGTACATTATGCACCTGGGGAGTAAAATGAGCCATTAAATGCCTGCGTGTGGTTTGGCGCCCGAGCGGAGCGAGGGCGTCACATACGCTGGCAATCGCTGGCTCACTTTATTCATGCGTGCAATATACGATTCTTTAATGTACCTATACCAAAAAGTTCCTACTCGCTCGGCTTCGGCTCAGATACAAACAGCGCGTGGCGGCGGGAACTAGCGTGAGATTAGGAAATTCATATGTAGCACTGTTTCCCCTCTTCGGCGGGGAAAATGTACGTACTTTGTGGCTGGGTATGTTAAAAATGATATTCTTAAAAATGATATTCTCAGCCATAAAGTACGTACTTTTTCCCCGCCGAGCCGGGAAAAAAGCTCTACATTAAATCCCTACCGCCACTCTAGTTCCCGCCGCCACGCGCATGTGCCATGCGCAGGCTTTTAATGGCTCACTTTAGTCCCTAGGTGCATAATATACTATTAAGTCAATGTATTATAAAATAAAGTATCCTCGTCTACCTAAAAAATTATTTTAATCAAATTTCCGTTATTGCAAAAGTAGGTTTTGGCAATTTAAGAAAGATTCAACAAAACAGTGGAGTCTTTTTTGTTTGTTACCCGATTTGAATTGTAAAGGTTTCATTTTATTCCTTGAAAAATTTCAGGGGACTTACCCATATAAATATTCTATACCATCGGATAACCTGCAAAGTTACATCCAATTGTTTATAAATTCGTATATGTGTTTTATAAATAATCGAACATAACTTTACAGGTTATCCGATTATATACAACTTTTATACGGTTAAGTCCCCCTGAAAATTTTCACGGAACAAAATGAGACCTCTAAAATTCAAATCGGATAATAAACCAAAAAGTCTCCACTGTTTTGTAAATATTCTTTTTTAGTTGATGATATCTTATTTTACAATAACGAAATTTCAATAAAATTTTTTATATTAGTTTGACAAAATCTTCTTAATTTATAATACCTATATTGACTTTCATATTATTATACGAGATTACATTGTAGTAAAAAATGTTTGTTTTTTATTACATCTATATGCTGATAGAACCTCCTTAAATAATTTTTTTTCGCTTTTATACGTAGTTATACATATTTACTTGATACTTTTGCAATCACAGTTCGACGCAATAACTACACTTAAAACGTATTTTAAATGAATTATAAATTTTTTAACAAATATAAATAAGAACAATTTTGTTGGCATGCCTTATCTTAAAATCTAAATACAATATGACAATATTTTTTTACATAACTTTTACTACCGGTCTCTATCTCGTAGAAATTTCAGATTCTATACCATCTGATTAAATAATACGCAATTGAAACAAAGTAAGCTCTGACAATACCACTGAAAATATGCAAAAATAATATTTCATTCCTGGAATTTAAAGTGACTGAACTATATAATTTAACTGACTGGTTCTCATGGATAGAGAATATTTTCAACAAAATTATCTATTTTTACACGAGGCGTAAGATTTATATAAATAACATAATATTTCAAAAATATATAAAGTTGAAACATGATAAAGCAAATATATTGCCGTAATTTTTCAAAATTCAGATGAAATATTTTATCGGAGCCATTTACAGTTTCCTACTTCGCATTTTTTATTCTTTGAATTCAATTTCTTGTTTTCATTAATAATCTGGGTCACACGGAGTTTATAATACCTTGAGGAATACCACATTTGGCTACAATCTTTTTAGATATTAATAATTGCTTTTTAGATATTACAATTTTCAATAGACAAATCGTGTTAAGAAATGATCGTTAAATATTAAGAATTATACGAATGTAATAATTAAATTCGTGAAAATAATAATTGCATTTTTTCTCGAAGGAATAATCGTTATAAATCGTTCAATATACACAAATTAATTTTCCACGACGCAGGATCTGGAGATGTCAAAAGCCATTCTAAGGACGGAGTCGACTTTCACCCCCAATGAACAGGAGCTACGCGACTTGGCCGCGGTTTATCGCGGATTCCTGCAGAAGTGAAAAGCGAGAGCTACTTACTCGTGCCGCAGCTGAAACAACTCTGAAATGAAACTGAACGTTTGTCTTGAGTTGGGTATCGAGTATAAGAATACAAACTCATTTGACGTTGGAACTTTGTATACGATGCGATTGTGCAGAATTGGCGATTGTCTCAGAAAATATGCAGTCTTCGATGTTCTTTCGATCGTCGAAATGGCTCACCTAATAACTCGAGCCGAACGAACAAACTTGTTTAATAATCACAGTTTATTGATCGTTGGGATCGATGGACCAGGTGAAACCTTCTTTTTCTCGAGGAATAACTTTCGTGTACTGAAAAGTCAAATTCCAATAAACTAACGAATTATATTGAATAATTTTAAATTTCATTTATCCTTTATTGTTTTCTAGAGCTGATGTTGAGTTGAAAATGTATACGTCATCCAAATCGCTGAAAAATTTGAAGAAACATTTTAATGATACAATTATTATATTTTAAGCTTAAAGTAGTAACTACTATCGGTGATACCGATGACAATAAGTTTAAAAAGTTAATTTATATTTCAAGTCATCATTAAACGACATTAATTATAACTGAATGCCTTCAATTCATAAATTAAAATGTTTAAATACATTAAAAGCAACCCAAAGATTTTGAAATAAGGCAGAAAACTAAAGTGCGGTATAAACTGTGGTATAGTCTACAGACTATACCACAATATATATATATACTAACAACACAGGTAACAATGTTTACTTAGCCATATCTTTGAAAGGGGATCGCTAACTATAGTTTTTCTTGTTTTACGTAATATAGGTAGAAATTTTTTACAAGATATTAGTTTTTCAGGGAAATATATAATTCATTTTTGCAGCTATAAATTAAAATGTCTTTTTAACACACGCTTAACATATACCTTACGGGTTACGATGCGCAAGTTTGACATGGAATATTTCCATTTTGGTACCGATACAGTTCTTACAGTTTTCCGGGTTCATAGATAATACTATTAATAACATTCTGTCAAAGTTTAGAGTAAATATATAATAAATCGATTAGCCGGTGAACGTCCTTAAGGGGACGTGGGAGCGAACTTGACCATTGTGACCTCCACCTCGCGCCGGATTCTTCGTTATACGTCTAAAATTTACAGAGTAACATCAAAATCAAGGGTGATAATGATTTGTTATTATGTAAAGAGCAGTGGACAACAGCGTTTTTGTTTATTAATAGCTTCAAAAGTTTTTTATTATGAAGTAATATTATAATTGACCAATAGAAAACGGTACAAATGACGGTTATCTTACCGTTTCTTAACCTCACCGGCGGCTTCATTTGGCATTGTATTTTCCGTTATACTTCGAGATTTTATAAAAAAAATCGTACATAGCGACCTTGATAATCATTTATTATGTAAAGAATAGTGGACAAAAACATTTTTGTACTACAAATGCCTACAAATTTTTATTTTTGTTATGCAAGTTTTCGAGATTACGTAAAATTTACACCAATCAGAATAGCTCGGACATCCCCTTAAGGGGGCAAGCCACTTTTGACACCTGTAAAAATGCATAAATTTGAAATATTAATAATTTTGCTTTTTCTCATTGTAACAAACTTTGAAACTTTTGGTGTTAAAATATAGTATATTTAGCTATAATTTAAGCCCTGGTAGACTTAATTTTATCAACAATAACATCCCTACTCTTACATGCATATATAGATCTTGTTTTCGAAGAAAAGTTCATTTACCGCAGTTGCATCGGTGAACCATTTTACATGATTCAGTGATGGAGTGGAGTAGAAT
Organism: Gastracanthus pulcherrimus; assembly: GCA_949152435.1. NCBI lineage: Eukaryota > Metazoa > Arthropoda > Insecta > Hymenoptera > Pteromalidae > Gastracanthus > Gastracanthus pulcherrimus. Next base: position 39,994,402 of record OX424573.1, read on the forward strand.
TTTGAAGGAGTACCTCATTTTCTTATTATAGTCAAGAATGCTTAAAAATAAATAGAAAAAATGGAAAAATATTTATATAAAGTATGTAAAACATGACTTATTCAATGTAATTATAATTTTTTCAAAATTCTACTCCAATCCGACCATAGCCACAATAAATACAAACATTTTAAGCCCAGGATCATGTAAAATGGTCTACCGGAGCAACTGGAACCTTGCGGAAAATGAACATCTTATTGAAAAGAAAGGTCCATACATCAATGAAAGAGTGGGGATGATATTGTTGATAAAATTAAATCTACCAAGATTTAAATTATAGGTATATATAATATATTTTGACACTATAAGTTTCAAAGTTTGTCTAAATGAAAAAGACAAAATTATTAACATGCTAAAATTATGCATTTTTACAGGTGCCAAAAGTGACTTGCCCCCTTAACTCTTACCTATAATAAAGTAAATAACCATTAAAAATTTGAATTACTTAGTATACTAAAAGAAGTAGAAAGTATATATTACTAAAAACATGTAAATACGAGAGAACTTCATTTTATCAGTTATAGTTACTAAGAAAATTTGAGCACCATAAACTAAAGCATAAAGTATTAAGTATTTACAATTTTTTAATTAGACACTAATTGTTATTAAATTACTTTAGAAATTATTCAACTGTGATATTATTAAATTGCTATAGTAAATAGTTATTAACATTACAGAAATAAAAGGATATTTTACTTAAAAAACTGCTAACTTTAATAAAATATTCATGTTTGAGTAATTAGTAACTATTTCTGATTAGTTGTTTCTCTTAGTCAGTATATTCTTCTAGTCTGACTAAACACAATCGTTTCTACTTAAACAGATTAAGTTGTTATTGATATTACTATTAAAATGAATTAAAATATGTATTATCAATTCGAATTATTAGTAAAACTGTCATTGTTACTGTGTCTCTTGCAATTACATTCAGTTAGATATTATTACATATATAAAAAAAATCTAAAAAAAAATGATGTATCTGTAAATTAGAGCATAGCTAACTATAAACACAGGGTACGATAAGCTAGCCGAAACTTTGTTTGCCCGCATACAATTATAATACCCTAAAATCAACATAATTTAAAAATGTCGAAATACCAAAAACTGCTTATAAGAAGATAGTCACTTTCTTCGTTTACTCATATTACGCAACTCCCATCCGAGGTACATCTATTTTATCTGTACATTCTTAATGATTTAAAGAGTTGATTTTTACACGAGTACTTGTCGAGATTACTGTCTTGTAAAGACACAATGATGTATAGATTTACAACCCTATTGAAAAATCTCACGTGTAGACCATGCGACATCCACAAGATCCATACAGGGCTCATGTTGTATTCCGCTAGGGGTTCCAATGTCATTTTCGTCTAGTATTTCATATTACTACATTAGAAACCATATAAGATTACAAATTTATGTGTTACACTTGGTTCCCGCAAAATATGGGATTGTAAGAAAAATATTTGGAAATTTTTAAATAAAAATAAACCACTATTCTAGATGTACACTAAGGGGTGTTTAGGATGTATCACCCAAATGCTACTGTCCGAATACGTAGAAAGCTTTATTTATAATTTAGAAATTTTCAAATCTTCTTTATTTAACGATCTTACGTCGGAGTCATGTGAATATCACATTGAAAGCTCTCGTAAAATCCCACATAAGTCCTAGTCCCACATAAATCATGAACAATGCATATGTATCAGCCTAATGTGGAATCCCATATGGTTGCTACATATGAGAGTTTTTTCACTAGAGAAAAAATTGCATTTAAAAACAAAATATAATTTGCTCATTCATAATCATATGCCTTTAATAATTTCATATTTCTGTTAGAAACAAAACACAAAATGAATAACCGCACAACCAAAATATATTTCGAATCATAATGGAAATCATGGTATATCATTATACAGAACATGCACGCTTACATTTCTTAAGAAAGACACGTACTGGTAATAAAATAAAAATGAGAAACATTATTTTCCGTGCCAACGTCGTTAAAAAAAAGTTTTGCAAATCTATAATTTATGCAAATATTTGATAAAAAAAATACGACAAAAAGATAAAGAACAATAATGCGCCACGTGTATGATACATCGTCCAGCTATATATAACACAAGATTGGCATCCTCAGCAATTTCATACATACGATCGGTTCCTCATCACTCTTAAGTATTCTAAACATGAAAAAAATGTATTTAAAAATCGTCATACCAGTGAGCCAGCAAGGCAAGTCGTCTTCGTCCATCTCCACCGGCATCTGGGGCTAAAAGCACCGAAAAAGAGGAAGAGAAATAAAAAAAGTACGAGTAAGGCCGGCGGTGCGCGCTCTCATAAGCCACCGCACTGAGCTTTTTCGCGCTCGCGCGCCTCCACCTGTCCAAACGATATTACGCATATTTATTTCGATGCCGTGTCGCCAGGCCTGTCGTCGCTCCTCGCGCTCGCACCGGCTATAATAATCGTGCCGTATTAACGCACATACACGTGTCCTTGCCCGAAGCGCGTCTACACCTTGTACATGCAGCATGTGAGACTTACGTGTGCGCGCACGATAGGAAGCCCACCGCGAGTGATAAGCGCCGCCAGAAGTCTCGCTGGCTTGTAAAACGGCAGCACCTCGCTGCTTTTCCCGTGTTTCTCCTCGGTCTTTTTCTTTTTTTCTTTCCTTCTTATACCTCGAGCGGCTCGCTTTATTTTTATTATTTGCCGCGGGTGTCCCGCGTCGCATGCGTATAACTTGGTATTTTTCGAGAATTTTTTAGCGCCTCTTCGTGACCACGCGACCGATCGCGTTAAGCTGTGTGTACATCGGTACCTGCGCGCTCTTTTTTATTTTTCTTCACTTTTATGGAGGGTGCACGCGTTTCTCGCGTGGAAAACAAAGTCGTTGCGCGCGGCTGCAATCTTGCTGGGCGAGTCCGCGCATGTATACTTGAAGGCGTTTTACATTGCCGAGAACGTTTTTGTACATTTTCGAAATGTCGTAGCGGGATAGGGTATCTGTATGTATGCATTTCTATGCTCTACGGAAATTTTCTTCAAATAACCAGAAAAACATTTTGTAGTTTGGACAAAGTGTGCTGCACACTCGACGTGAAATTCTTCTGTTAAGAGCAGTTTTGAATTTTATCGAAATCCTATGAGGTTACCGTAAGCGAGTGTTTTATCCAATGAACTTAATATTTCAAAAGAATTAAAACTTTTCTTGACAGAAGAATTTAACCCCGAGTGCATATTAAAAACTATGATTTTACCGAGCTGAAAGATGTGTTTGTGGCTGTTTAAAGAAAATGTCTCCAGGGCACAGAAATAGGTTCTCATATATCTCTAGCTGTAAAATTTGAATTTGTTTCTTTGCTGAGCCTTCGCCTTTGAGGATTTCATAAATTTATATAACGTTTGCGACAATAGATAATGTTTTCGAGTGTACATAGGCCGCGGCTACCTATATATCCGGCGCGCACGTGGAATTTTGAATTCATGCGCTCGCGCGCGCGCATGGCAGGAGGCCGCTGCAATGATAAGCGACCCCACAGCGTATATAGTCTTTAATGCGGTTCGTTATTTTCTTTTAGACCTTTCTTGGTTATTTTGTTTTTTAAAGAGAAAGGATTATGATCAAACGATCCATTTAAATAAAAAACCCTTAAGCTGAGTGTAATTTGAAAAACACAACGACAATTGCATGGGATCTTAGACTTGTGTAATTCTGATAGTGTTACAAATAATACTTATCTCTATGGTTTTCAAGTTTTGATCATCTCAACATAATCGTTGATCTCCAAAAAGTAAGAAAAAAGAATAGTATATCAAAATCCGTAAGACTGCGCAGAATCTGTCCTGCCGCGTAGTCTTTTTTCTTTCGTTAAAGTTTAATTTGGAATACTCGATTGATCTTTCCGTATTGTACACATCTAAAATCGCACCAGTTTTCCAAATTACACTCAACTTGAGCGTTTGATATTTTTGTAAGGGAAGTGAGAAATTGAAAATATTATAAGAGATTTGCCTATGATTGGATACAGTGCATATATGCATCTCATAATATTATAAGCCCACCCTGAATTTTTACATTGAAATATGTTCATTTTACCTCATCTTTAAAAATCTGTAACTTTGGGAAGAAAAAATGACAAATTTTACATTACTTTTATAAGAAGCTATGGATGATTGTAACAACATTATAGAACAAGATAAATGATTTACATTGATTTCAATCAATCAATTTTCAAATTCTGGTCTTATACTTATGAGACACTGCTAACTTTTTCTAGGGTAATGTAAAAAAATATTGTATTGGTACTTTAATGAGAATAAGATGTATGTACAATTTATATTTCTAAAATTATTTTTCGATTTTTCTTTCCAAAGTTACAGGTTTTTAAAGATAATGTAAAATACACGCATTTGAATGTAAAAATTCAGAGTGGTTTTATAGTTTATGAGACGTACTGCCATAGCAGTTTTAAATACTTCTCAATAAGTGATGGTATCACGAATCTGAAGGATACACCCTCCGGACAATTTGACTGACATGAACGCGTTTCAAAATTTTCTAAATAACGTAGCGTAATTGGTTATTGTTTGTTCTTTTTTTTTAAGCACTTGCATTCGCCTTGGTGAAGGTAGCACTAACGCCAAAAACAATGTTAAATTCCCATAAAGGTGGCGAAAGTTGGAAGTACAATAATGATGGTACCATACATTACAGAGATAGGGAAAATGAATATTTTATTACGTTGTACAATATATTGAGATATTTCGAACAAATTATGATGTGTAGAATATTTACCTAACTACGAAAAAGAGTTTATGCCCATCTGAACGAAAATGGCCACTCTTTTCCTTGAAAAGTGAGACCAAAATTACTCTTTTTGCCCGCAAAAGTGACTAGCGGGAAAAAAGTGACTTCACTAGAAAATAGTCAAAATTCCTTTATTTCATCAAGTTCTACCAATAACCCTGATTTTCGATTGTCTTTTAACAGTCCATTAGCCCCGCTTTCCAAGTCAAAAAGTGGCCACAGTTGAGATGGGCATAAAGTACTATATGTAACTCGAGAAAAAAGTCGATTTCTCCCTCGGGTTATACAGTACAGTAAACTCACCCACGGAAAAAATATTCGGCTTATTTCCCTTGTTACATAATGTACTATTTTAAGATATATATATTGTCTAAATACTTTAAATATCCCGAAAAGCGATAAAATTGTTGTTTTTCCTAACCGCGCTATGCACTGCACCATCATTGTTGTAGTTACAACTTTCACCATCTTATGAAAATTTAACATTGCTTTTGGTGCTAGTGCTACCCTCGCCAAGGCGAGGAGGATATTCAATTGAAACGCATTCTTGACAGTCGAATTGTCCGATGTCGGAGGATGTACACTCGTCGCACAATTCATCTGAACAATGAGTTAAAATTTTCTTAAATACTACAACTTTATTGGATCGAATGCATGTTTTCCCTAACCTTATTGGGGGATTAGAAAAATTTAAATGCATTAGATCAGAAGAATCAGAAGATTAAATATTCACTTAAATCAATAAAGAAAATTAAACATTTTTTAATTAAAATTATATTATATGTACCTATGCTCATAACTCGGTTGCAAACGATCGATAAAAACTAATAAATTTATAAGAAAAACGGTGCAAAAACCTCATAAAATCTTATAGAATACACCCGGTTTTATCGGCTTTTATCGATCTTTTGCAACTGTGCAGTTGCAAGTAGATGCAGGTGATACAATTCGATACCGTTTACTTCTTAAAAGTTTGTTTTTGCAATTAGCAAGTGAATGATTTATCTCGGTCTATTTTATACCTAAGGTAGCATATATTTTAATTTTTTAAATTTAAATTGCTAAAACAATTGTCAATATAAAATTTAATTTTGATAATTGCTTATTGCTAAAATTTTTTAATACATCCAGAAACATTAGTTCAAATCCCATATCTGTTGATAAAAAATGTACTCATTATTCATTGTTAGTAGCTACTGAATTAATATTATTCAAATTAATTATAATTGAGCGGGTAAATACAAATTGAATCAAGCAATATTATAGTAATTATTATAGTACTTTCTGTGAGGTACTTGTCGTATGCGCGGCCTAAAATAAAAAGAAAAGTCAAAAAACGAGCTGCAGTTTCTTAATTTACGATCTTTTTGCATGCAAGACATACAAAAGATTTCTTATCTAAACAGGACAACCAAAGGTCTCAATAATTCCCAACCATAAAATTTTGTTCATGTCAAATAATGATTTTCGTAATCAAGAAAGAAAAAAGAACTTAAGCCCGTAATAATTTTTTTAAAATTTTCATTCCGTTACATGTTTACGAGTAATTTATCTTATGTGACGAATTGCTGAGCGATTGCAGCGATCGCTTATACGAAGTAATTGCAGTATCTAAGGTTGCTCTGTTAGGTATTTGCCAGATTGTTCGAGTCGATGGTGGTCGATCAAAAATTCAAGATGACTAATATGGATTCAAAGTAAAGTGTAATAAATGTCTTTTAGTAAGGTAGAAGTAAAACATGTTAAAAAATCATTCGCTTTGGTGTGCGATAACTAATTGAATAAAAATGTAAAAACAATAAGTTAAGAGAGTTCGATTGTCAATTCAAAATTCAAATTTCCTGTCTCGAATTTTGCTGACCGAAAAGTGAATAATTACTTATAATTATAAAAATATTTGTATGTGAGACGAAACCTAAACTTACTTATCCTTTTTTGAGTTGTAATAGACCTCCGTATAAAGTTTCAAGCGTCATAATCAACGGCACCCTAAAAAGTTATTGGAATTAAATTTTGTCAACATTCAAAATTAAAAGAATAATTTAAATTGAATCATTAATTTTACTAGACTTCAATATATGGCAAGTAATAACAAAATCTTAAAAAATATATTTACGGCAATGGCACTGTGCTGCTTTACTTCACAGACAAATACAATTTTTTAACGCAGTGGAAATTGTACAAACACTACAAACATGTATTGCACTTCCAAGGTTAAGTAAAGCACGCAGAGCGCTTCATAGATAAATTGTTTCTAGTTACACATATTTATTCAAAAGCATGCAGTGTGTTAGATGGAACTGTATAAATTTAAGACTACATGATTATGGATACCAGCAAGGATATTTTTTTAATACTAATCCTTGTTGAAAATATCTAGCTAGTAATACAAGAAAAATATAGTTAGAATCCATCTGGATTTGGTTAGAATCTAACTGGATCCAGTTGGAATTCAAGTGGATTTCTAACTAGATTTCCAGCTTGATTCGAGGCTTAATCTAAATGGTTTATCAGGTTAATTTGTTGTCAGATTGAAATAAATTTTCAGCTAAGAATCCGGGCCTGTTTTCTAGCTGGATTAAAAAATCGCTTTTTACGTAAAACGGTGATCAATGTCACCATCCAAATGGAAACACTCATATGAGACTATTTTACGTAAAAAATCGATTTTCAAGGAAATTTATTTCGATCTGACTAGAAATTATCCTGTAAATGGATCTCAATTAAGCCTGAAATCTAGCTGATAGAAATCTACCTAGAAATTCATTTGAATTACAACCATATCAAACTAGAATATATACAGTCAAATCCAGATGGATTAAGATAGATTTTCAGCTGAATTTTCATTTAATTTCCAACTACATGTCCTGCTGGATATTTTCGATCTACACAGATTGATACTAATAATGCAGAGAGTACGATATGTAGGTCATGATTATTCATGAAACATTTCAAAATCATTTACTATAGTACCTATAAATAAAGCCTAGCACAGGTAGTTTGTTTGAATAGCTTTATATGACGATATAGATATATAGCTAAAAATATTAACATTGCCCAAATGCTTAATGTTAAAAAATAGTATATGTAGATATACTACTAATGTTAATATTTTTAAATATATTTCGTGATATAGTTAGGCCTATTCAAACAAACTACGGGTAGTAGGCCGTGTTTCTAGGTAGGCACCATAGAAAATGATTCTTAAATGTTTCATCAAAAATCCATCTTGTACTTTCTCCTTATAAGTAAAATAAATGAAAGAGTGCTATTATAATAAATCTTAAATTTAATATGAAAGTTTAAGTGGAGCACTCTATGTAAAAATGAATTTTTTTATTGCGGAAATTAATAGTTTTTAATATGAGAATATCCGGAGTTTAAATTTATTATGCGACCTCTGGCGGGCTGCCCCTCCGTCGGCCATTTTTCATGTATATATATATGAAAAATGGCCGATGGAGGGGCAGTCCGCCAGAGGTCGCATGATAAATATATATATACAAGAAAAACATGGCGGTTGAAAGGGCATTTCTACTAGCGCCACCGCTACCGCTATGGATATTTTCTTCCCCAAATTTCCAAATTTTTAAATGTAAATTCGGTCATTAAAAGTGTCCATTCAGTTCAGCTTATATTATGAAAGTGTCGAGCAGCGCGTAAAGAATTTTACACGTATTTTGTACAAAGTGGCATGTTTAAAACGGTGGGACAGATAACTCAAAATATGAGGTTAATCGTCGTCTACCGGTGCACACGTACCTATACTTATTACAGTCTTTACCGACTTCTTTACTGCCCAATTAAAGAAATTGTTTCTGTAAATACTTTTTTACCAATGCTTCATCATTCAACAAACTTTATATTTTCTTTAATAAAACCCGGTACAATGCTTATTATCATAAATATACGAAATATGTTTGTTTTTATTTTATTTTCGATACTTTCAGCTCTTGCCGGTAAAATATTCTTGGTATATTTGGCATCACTTGACTCGGTATTTGACGGTACCTACACTATAAGGTACATGTAAATGTGACGTCAGATACCGTCAGCTCTTATCGTTGAGTGTACACTCGACGTGGAAAATATCTGATTTGAACTATTTGAATTTACTTGTAATCTTCCAATGAGGTTAACTAAAACGTGCATTCGATTAAATGATATTGCAGTATTTCAATAAAATTCAAATCGTTCCAATCAGATATTTTCCACGTCGAGTGTACATGCATTCAAAATTGCACAAAAAGATTTTTTAATTCTTCAAATGATATTAATACACAGAAAAAGTTTCAGTGTATTTTAATACATAATGGTTTTTGTACAAAAAATCACGAAAATTTACCTTTATTTTAAGCGTTTACATAGTGATCCCCTTGAACTTTTAAATATGTAATATTCAAAACTATATAGTAAATAACACCTAATATCTAATTTATATAAAATGTGTATTGAAAACGTAATATAGGTTACTTGAAAGTATAGTATAGCTATAAAGAGAAGTTATAAATTAGTAAGGGAGAGCGGGGTTAACTCGTACAGGATTGACTATTTTTTAATGAATATCTTGTATAATTCTGTAAAAATTATAATTTAAAAATGTGTTGAAGGTTTAGTTGACGGTTTCAACTCAAACATATTTTTAAAACATAATTTTACAAGGCATTCATTAAAAAATAGTCAACGTGTATGACTTAGCCTCTGTACGAATTAACCTCGCTTTTCCCTATCATTATTATTATTATTATTATTGTTATAATTATTTACAAATGTTTATTAAGATAAAAATCGTTTAGTTTATTTCATCGACAAAGGATATATAAATATGTTGCAATAATAGTTAATTAAAGAATCTGAGTTTTCTTATAGATGCGAAGTTAATATGAGATTACCTCCAGTATGTAAATTTTAACATTCCAATACTTTCAAAATTGAAAAATTAAAGTTAACTCTCCTGCAAAGGAATTTATTTTCAGATATTTGGATTTGATCAAGAGTAAATCTATAACTTGCACTTAAAATATCTACAACCATTTAAATTAAAGTTGTTTTATTCGCAGCTTTTATTTGAGAGGTTGAAGACGATTATGTGATGAAGGTTTTTAAATTTGCAATACAAACTATAAACAAAAGTGCATTGTATTTGCAACTATTATAGGTAGGATATTCGGCTTTTCGCACGGGAAAGTTAACCTAAGAAACACGCATCTATTAATAAATCGATTAATAAATCGATTTTATTCATAGTGAATAATTCTTTTTAACAAATATACTGCACTAATAAGAGGTAAAAAATAAACTGTATATATATATAAGAAGCAAATATAAACGTGGCGAACCAGCTATTCTAAATAGTTGCATGTATACTCTGTAAAGATCTAAACTAAATATTAAAATTATTCATTTGCTATATAATTTATGATATACCAACCCCCAAAAATTAATAGTTCAGCTGAAATATATAAAATAATTAAAAAATAAAGAGAAAACAACGAAAAGAATGAGAGCTCTCTTATAGCCGTCAACCTTTATGCACTTTTCTATAATATTCTAAAATTAAAACATTCAAATCGAAGAACAGGAATCTATTTTATATTTTAAATAAACTGCATCCAAATAAAAAAGGTGCCATTAAAATCATGAATCACGTGCACCCAATCCGCGGCGAACCAGGTGTCGGTATTTCTACACATTTTGACTTTTAGTAACTGAACTAAACCTTAAATTTTTTTATTCACTATATAATCTACATTGTAAAAACTGCAAAATATCAATAGATTAGTTAAAAAAAATTGAAAAAATAGAGTAATACCAATTACTTATCTCTAATCCAGTACCCAGAAAAGTGCGGCAGCAACAGAAGCAGCAACAGGTCTTCCTCGGGCTGAGTTCTGCGGGGGACTGACTTCGAAGCGCCGACTTTTTTTTGGGGATCTGCCCCCTTTTCCCACTCTCTCTCTCTCTCTCTCTCACTCTCTCTCTCTCCCTCTCTTTCTTATCTATCACTCATTTATTATACATTATAAAACGCTGGCGGTGCGCCACGCGCTACTGCACGGATCATCGGCGTCATTACAATTCTGTATTTACTCGGAAGATCGTCTCTCGCACCTGAGCAAACGAACCGCGCGCTCGCTCGCCTCCTTTCTTTCCACATATACTGTTATGCATATCGCGCCCCGCCGAAAAATGTAAAGCAGATATATATGCATACCTTTAGGTATACGATGGGGGTCCCGTCTACGCCAGAGATCGAGTTCAATGTGGTTCTTCTTCTCTTATTTTTTTTTTTTTTTGGAAAATTCAAAGAGCCGGAAATTCTTGTATATCTCGGGCGTATTATGTGCATGCGCGGAGGGGCTCGGGTGTGTAAGCGTGTTGCCGAGGAGGTTTATCTGCCGGTCTATAAAACACGTGTCGCGCGATGTATGTACTATTGTACTCTGGCTTCGAGGCACACTTGCTCGCTCGGAAATTATGTTTAAATATGCTCGAAATTTAGTTTTTCCTTTTTTCGTGAGTTGGTCGTAAAATTTGAGTAGTTTCACTTTGGCCTTTATATGGATTGAAAAAATACACTGAATAATAAAGAGGTTTTTCTTTAGTCTTTGATGTAAGGTACTTGAAATTTTAAGGATAACATCGTATTCATATATTAGCAGTAAGTACCAACAAATATTAAAAGTTTATCGGGAAATTTTTCATTGAAATTGTATAGTCTTTTCATTATAATAAATGGGCAAACACTTACATGAAATGAAGTAAATATTTATTTAAATTCATTAAAAAATAATAATAAACCGTTGTTTTTCTACAACCCCGACTAGTGTCTTATTAATATTTAACAGTTCATGGTATTGTGCTTCTGAAACGGAGCATACGTGAACCTTAGTACTCGCCTTTTGATCTCATAGGTCCCTCTTTCCAAGATGTACCCTATTTTAGTTCGAATTTGTGTTATTTTAATGAAACTTGGTACATCTACTTCTTGTCATAATTTGGTTTTAACATGAATTTCTCATATCATATTTTAATTGACAGATTATATAGCATAATTTCATTGTGAATTATTTAAATTGTTTGATGCCAGAATTTTTTGGAAAAATTCAAACCGAATTGCAAAACGTTTTCGAATCTCTACCTGTATCATAGACATCGCCGAAGAAGAAAAACTTCTTACTAGTAAAATGACTCAAAGTATTATATGAAAGCATATGTAAAAAGCACATCTGGAACGTTTGAAAATATTAGTTTGATCAAAAGTTATTAATGATGATTAGTAAAAAAGTACATGAAATTTGAAGACATTTTAATCTCTATGATCACGTGGATTTTAATGTATCACTTTACTATCGTTGGCCATTTATAACACTGAAAAAATTAATACTTTCAAATGTTTCTGGTCTCAAATTTAAACTCTTTCTGTGTACTTTTATATATCTACTTTTGGATTATTTTTTTAGTATGAATAATATGCACAGTTATGATCATAAGAAGAAGTACCGCTTTTCACTAAAATAGCACAAATTCGGAAAAAAGGTCATATATCTCAGAATAGAAAACCCACGCGATCAAAGTCAATAAAGACTCATTAAAATTCGTTTCCCGGAGTGTGATAGTTCTCTTAAAATAAAAGTATTAATATCTCGCTTCTAAGGTATCCTTGGCTTACGAAAGTTTAACTAAATCATTTTGGGAACTATATCTATCGGTATACCACATTTCATTAAAATCTGTTTGTCAATTCCTTAATCAGATAAACCTCCTTAACAGGTTTAACACTGCGTTATAGATTAAACTTTTTTCTAACAAAAACGCCAATAGCTCTAATTTTTATAATAATGAAAATCTAGTCTAGAAAGTGCGAGATACTTACATTTAAATCGCAAATTTTATACTTAAACTTCAATGTAAGAAGTGAAAATGTGTGTCTATCTTCGGTCAGGGGTAAGTGGCATAATATATTTAGTGTATACCAAGGGCGAAAAGTGGGTCTTTTATGACCGAGTATGGAGTAGTATGAGCTGAAAACGAGTAATGCAAACACACGAGGTCAAAAAAGTCCACTCGCCCGTTGTGTACACCATATTTTTTGTAACACATGTCTTGATTACGCGTTTTTCTTATGACTATAGATTGGAACTAAAGTGTGCCGTTTCTAGACACCGCACAAGCACGGCCCTGTTAGATTAGAAAATTAAAAATATTTGTATGATCTATTTTACATATATCAGGCTACTAGAGGGTTTAGGATCCCTAAAACACGTGGTATCATCCGGATAGTAGCCTATATTTAGGGGTCTTTAAATATTTTTTGGCTAAAGTTTTGTTGTGTTTACTCAGCGAGCTAAACAGCTCTAGGTGGGCAAAAAAGTCAAGAGCATATTTAATAAGTTATTTTTCCATAGAGAGAATTAATGATTCAATTGAAATTTTTACTGTTTATGACATAAGCCTTAAGCATATAATAGTATTTTTTAAATTTTTATTTGACAATAATTTATACAGTGTAACAGACGCTCGAACTTGCATCTCTAAAAAATGTGGACGCAGGTGATTCCAGGTAACACAATGATCCGAAACAAAACAAAAAATTTCCTTGGTTAGTACGAATGTAATCCTTGTCCAAATCAAAATTAAATAAATAATTGAGAAATAGCGAGCAGTACAAAATTTAGAAAAAGACAACGCATTTTTTCGATATTTAACTTTTTAATTAGTGCCATCTTTTCAATTATTTTATTTATGAGAAAAATTTGGATTAGATAAGAAATATATCCATACTAATCAAGAAAATTTTTGTTGTTTTTTGGTTTCAGATCGTTGTGTAATTCAGATTCATATGCATCAGCATCTACTTGTTGAGCAAGCACCTCGGATTGTTTGTTTTACTATGTTAATAATTGTTAAAATAGAAGAAATGCTATTATATATATATCCATGTCCAAGACTTATTTAATAAAAATGGAAAATAAGGATGTGTAAAAGGTATCAGATTTTGCCCCATAAAGAGACAGCAAGTTTATTATAGTTTCTTATTATGTTTCTGAAATTATTATATCTTTTAAACTATATGTCATGCAGATTATGGGAAAATATTTGGATTAGTTAAATAAGAATTTCAACAACTTTTTTTACAGTATGAAAATCTGCAATTAATTGTAATTTAAGCACTCAAAATTGTTAAAATTGTAAATGATTTTACAATATAATTTAATCGAGTATTCTTTCATCTTCTCTGGATGTACGTACAAAAGGAAAACTGAAGAATTAAAGTGCAGGAAATAAATATACTAATGAATGATAAATATTTTACGTTCACTGGGGGCAAAAATGCGCAGTTATTACACATCTTTCTTTAAGGGGACAAGCCTGGATTAAACCCAAAAAAATAAATATTTTTACGAGTCCAGAAAACTTTTTATGTTCAAAAGCAATCATTCTGAAAATTGTAATGCTATCAATATCTTAAATTTTACCGTTGTAAAACCTCAAAATCTTAATTATATACGTCACAATAAAACACTATTTTCAATACGATATTTATTAAAGGAAAAACGAAAATTTTTTTTTCAACGACTCCTTTTGATATGCGTTACAAAAAGAGTGGAGCCCTTTTTTGTTAAAATATTTTTTATTATTCTTTTTCGTAGATCCAATTAAATTTTTAAAAAATATTATAAATTTTTTTCAAACAATCGATTGGAACTCTGAAAAAAAATACATGTCAAAAGGTGTGGATTAACTACCCGTCGACAAAATATTTTCTTTAATACATAATAGTTCCTTTAATACATATGGTATTGAAAAGTGATTAATTGTGACGTGTAGGATCAAGATTTTGAGGTTTTACAAACGTAATATTTAAGATATTATTATGTTTTGATAGCATACAAATTTTCAGAATGATTGCTTTTAAACATAAAGAGTTTTCTGTCCTCGTAAAGAAAAAGTATTTTTTGGGTTTAACCCAGGTCTGCCCACTTAATTTATTTAATCTTCCAATTCTTTTTCACGAAAAAAATACTTCTTAAAAATGATCTATTTTGAGCGCGTCACTATAGTACCCGGGGTGACATAATTCTTATGACGATAAACGCGCATGGGTGTCTTAGATTAAATAATCATAAATGATTGTAATGATCGATGTGATAATAATGTATATATATTGATAGACTTAATTTTGATGATATAACTTACGTTTTTAATTTAAACGAATATTTTAAAAATACAATATGTTGATGTCTTTTAATTAATTTACTTTTTTGTTTTTAAAAATTAATTATAGCGTATCATAATTCAAAATAAATTTTAAATCTCATTGTAACTGCAATAAAAATTGGTTTGTAATAAAATAAACTTTTAACTTCTAACTTTTAACTTGTTATTTTTACTAGTTAGTAACTCTTAACTTAACTAAATTAGTTTTAAGTTTGACTAACTAGTAACTTAACTTGTTAAAAATTGAACAAGTTACCCAACTCTGATTTGGTTTTTTTTATTCATTATATACTTGAAACGTATATAGGGAGAATCTTATAGTAATATTTACAAAAAGTTTTCAATTTTTTACAAAAGAGTATGATAATTTGGTCACAATCTTACAAAAATAAAAAGTTAAGTTATTGGCATTTCGTAACAATGGCAATTATATTTACTATACGTATAGCATACCTTGCGGAATGGTATAGTGATTGTTTTGGCTGGGTATGTCTAATAAATACGTATTACTGATGTTATTATATTCTGATACAAATTCGAAAAATACTTGTAAACAATTCCTCTCCGCGAGTAATCTAACAAAAGTGTTTCTGGCATCGGTAACCAATTAAGCACTAAAAATAACTATTTCAGCTCATTATTGCGTGACACACAAACGATCCATTCTAAACATTAATGCATAAGCTTATGTAAACTGTAATTTTTAAATATTTCAATAAATATTAATTACATGATACATATTAGAAGATTCTCATCAGACAATTATTTAAAATTTTTATATATGATAATATTTTATTTGTTTCTATATGTCAACTAAATGAAATTCCCGATTATTTTGTTAATTTTTTAGATAATATATAGAATAATAATTTTATACTTATATTCTTAATTTTGTCATCCGTTGCCTCTGGAATATGACGATCTTCCGGCGTGTATGTACAATGCCCTATTAGCAGTCAGTAGCTCACTGATATCGAGGAAAACATTTTTTTCAAAATAGTAAGCGACTTTACGAATGGCACGCGCGTGTGTCCGCGGGAGAGTACGAAAAGTAGGTAAAACCGATAGCCGCACGGTATCGTCGCTGCCTCGAGGTCGCGCCCGAACATCGCGCGTCCATTTTTTTTCCTACTGCACATAATCGCGAAAAACGATCTTCACGAAGCAGCGCACACACGCGCTTTTCCTGAATGCGCAGCACTATTATCGTCATATATATATTTTTATTTTCATTTTAATTGCAATAACTATATGGAGTTATTTTATACAAATTATGATTGTATGGTAATAAGCTTGTCAAATTACAATGTAATAATGTAATGAATAATGTACTTTGTCTATTTTAATGGATTTAGTGTTCTATTGTACAGAGAAGTTCATGTTGTGATTTTAGCTGAAGATAACAAATTTTATGCAGACAGTCGCAGTATTTCTGGTATATGATGGAGACACTAAATATGGTATGACTCATAAGTGCATGACAACGATTGAAATATTGAAAATTTTATAAGTACTTTTTTACATGGCCTAAATCGACACGTATTGAAAACCTATACAGGAAAATTAAAGAAAAGAGATAGGTATAACTATGAACGGAACAAATAGTTTTCAATATTTTTCATGTACTTTAACTTGGGAAATATATTATATGTGCATATGCGAGTAAGCGCATCTATATCCAAAAGTCTTACCGGCAGCGAAATATATATCTTCTTGAATATACAGATTTATAATAAATATATGGGTGATTGTCAATAAAACGGTACATTTTCATCTAACTTTTGGAACAAACTAAAAATCTTTTCTTGAGAAGAGCTACAGGTGACTACAATTTTTTTACATGTATTTCTTATGGGATTTTACCAGATTGGCCACGCTAATTACGGCAACGGTAATTGCTTTTTGTTAGAAACATGTTTTTTATTAATATAATAAAAATAATTTTCCGCATAATGTGTGTAATTGTGTATATACACAAACGTTATTACACCAGAATACCTCATAAACAGTTTTTAGAAATCTAACTTACCTTATCGACGGTGTGGGTCTCGACTAAAATTAAATAAAAAGTACTTGCGAATTGCGGTTTTTGCAGATATTATTTCCGTGATACCTAAGGATTATTTAGGACCCAAATTAATATAAATTTAGGGAAGAAACGGAAATAAACTCGATTTTAAATATTATTTTGAGGTTTTAAATCGGAAAAAATGGAGTAAAATGGTATTTTTCTTCAAAATTGGAACTTTTCTCTTATCTAGGTCATGAAAAAAGTAGGTTCATGGTATTCATGTGAAATTTTATTGAATTATCTAGAAATATAAACAAAAGAGAATATGCTACCATTAATCTATCAAAAAATATGATGTTTCAAAAAAGAAATATTAAGAAAATATTCCATTATTTTCACTTTTCTGTACCATAATTCAACTTCTATTTACCAGATACTGCATTTTTTTTGTTTATTCATACATAATACATAAACAAGTATTGTCAAAAACATAATCACCATTCTATTTTATATAAAACTTATTACCGTACATCGAAGACAACATCTTATAGGCAATTCGTTGATTTTCTCCTTTATAGGTGACGCTATGGATATTGGAATTCGTGTGTAATAATTAATATGATCTGATAACATTTTCTTTCAATTAATCATATGCTAATACGAGTAGGAGCATAATTTCGTTGAAGAACTAATTTCAAAACCTTTTATTGAATAAAATAATAAAAAATACAATTCGCTAAGTAACTATTGACAATTTTTAATTAATATTTAAAATCATTTTTTTTTGAAAATTAAAATATTTATAACGTTTATTGAAAGAATGAAATGAGCGTTGTGCGAATGTAACAAATTCCACAATTTTTAAAACAATGTTTACTTTAGTTAGTTTTACGTTATTTATTAATTTTATGTATATAATAAAAAAATTTAACAAAAATAATTGTACCGACATAAAAAAATATAACGTTTTAAAAAGTAAAAAATAATGCTTTCTGTAATAACAGGAATGAGAAAATAATAGGCTCGATCAAATATTTATTATTTTTATTTAATACAAAGTCAACATTTATTTAAACTACAACTTTTTGGATGCCTATAAATCTATATTTTTAATAAATATACTATGTTATTACTTATAAAAATGTTGTGAGTACCCTTATAAATCATTGACCTCAAAATTGTATAAAAATAATAAATTGTCATACTAGACGACACTTTTTAGAACTCCCGAAATCGTAACTTTTACATTATATTGATAATTAATTTTTAACCGACTTCGAAAAAGTAGGAGATTCTCAATTCGATATGGCTTTTTTTATGTTTGTCCAGAGATTATTCCGAAAATACTCGACCGATTCGGATGAAATTTTTTTATATGAAAGGTAATTATCCTCCGGCGGTCCCATTTAAATTTTGTGATAATTGGTCCAGTATCTCGCCAGTAATTTAGTTTTTCATGAATATTTTTTTGTACATTTGGGCCTCTGCCGACTCTGTCCGCCGATTATTCGGAAACTATTGAACCGATTTGGATAATATTTGTTTTTAATGAAAGAGAATGATCTCATGTTGGTCCCATTGTATTACTGGGCCAGTATGGAGCCAGTACTACGTAAGTACTGGTAATTTTTTATGTTCTTTCGCCGATTATTCGGAAACTACTGAACCGATTTTGATAATATTTTTTTAATATAAGAGTCATGTTGGTCCCACTATATTACTGGGCCAGTATGGAGCCTGTACTACGTCAGTACTGGCGTTTTCATTTTATGCTTCACAAAGGATGTTTTTTTCTAGGATTACAAAGCTTCCTGTAGGACGAAGCAATAGTAAATAAATTAATATTGATTTAAGTTGGTCCTACAGTAAAACTAGACGAAAAATTCGATTTTTTTATTTCATTTTCTGATACTTTGTACATTTTTAGAACAGAAATTTTTTTTTGAAGCGTCCTTTGTTGGTCGACCTATATTACAATATAAATTGAATTAAACTCAGCCCTTACAACTAAAAAGTCTTAAATAAAAAATTTCTTTGAACAAAAAGAACCGACTTCGAAAAATGCACTAAAATGTGTGAAAAAATGCACTAAAAAGTGTGAAATAATTCACAAAAATGTTCTCGAAGTCGGCGCCGAATTACAAATTGACTTATACCGTCACAAACCCGATTGTGGATTAGTGCCTCTATTGAGAATCATTTACTTCTAAATAGATATTATAAAAGTTTTGCATTACTTCTTTAATTATTTTGATACATACCCTGGTAGAAAATTAATCTAGAACTATGTAGATCTATCTAGTTTGCCAAGGAAATAATCGAGGGCCTCGATAAAACTAGATAATTTTCTACCAGGGTAAGAATAACTGCTTTCAAAATAATAATAAAAGTAACGCAAAACTTTCACAATATAGTTTTAACATAAACTAATTCACAATAGAGGCACTGATCCACAATAGGGTCCGTGACGGATAGTATCTTGCTAAAGAATATAATTTATAAATAATATTGAAATGGGTCCAATTTGGTTAAACCTGGAACGAAATATGTGTCTCACTATCGTATATCCCACTTAAAGTTAATAACTCTGAGAACTTACGTATCTTAATAAATATTGAATTTAAATAAAGTTTACTTCAATATTTTAAGTAAAAGATAGCTTCAAGAGATAGTCAAACTGATGAATAAGGAATTTTATATAAGTTTGTATTGTAAAATGCGTTTTCTGTCTAACAGGTGCGTGATATGTAAAATGCCGTGAAGACTGTACATGGAAATAAATAAATAAATAAATATTGTATTTTTAATATAAGCATTTTATGTTTCAAATTTCTTATGATTCGTTGTTATATTTATTAAATTATTCATATTTTTCTATTTGTTAAATTATTTTACACACGTTGCCTTCAAAATGCAATATTTACTAAGATATATACAATAGAAATAGTAATATTTTTCACTACTAAGCGATAATAATTATATTATTATGCGAATTATTGTTAAAAAAAACATGCTTTCTTGTATAACGTTTAAGACACCTTTATTGAAAAAAATGTATTCATATTAATTAAGCATCATAAAGACTTTATTATACCAAAATTTTAACGCCCAAGGATTATTTTTCTCTGAATGAAAAATAATTCAAAGAAAGGCGTTTTTTCACGGTCTTTTAGCTTTTATTAATCAACAATTTAATGAAAAATAACGTGACACGGTTCATTTTGTACAGGTATATCCAATACCTACAAGTTGCATACTGAACTTTTTTCGATTCGAGTTTCGTGTTTGCTGCTAGAAGCCAAAAACCTGTGTTGGCCCATTTTGTCGATTTTTCACGGGCTCCAGTAAAAAAATTAGGAGTGGCACGTATACGGAATATGTTTTTAAACATGTTTTCTATAAGTTCCTGCAAAACATATCCGGGTACCAATTGATTTTGAGTAAAATGCTAATTCCACTGGACTATCACACATTTCAACAACGGGAGAATGACGACACATCTCCTATAAGGTGTTATCTTCGATGTGTATACGATAATACGTTTTATATAAAATAGAAAATGATTATTTCTTTTTTGAAACGTCACATTTTCTGATATATATTCCGAGTAGCATATTCTTTTTGTTTAGATTTGTAGATAGATCAATAAGCTTTCACACGATCACCATTATCCTACTTTTTTGTAATAGTAGGCGTTAAGTACGCTGTTTTACACCATGATTTTACGCATACTAAGCATAAAGTTGAAAATTGTCAAAAAGGTGTAAAATCGTATGTTTATTGATATCGCCTTTTTTTTTTAATCAAAAATTACTTCATCTTTTACATCTTATTAATAAAATTTTTTTTTAACTGAAATATTTTTTTTATTCAAAAATTTTATTTAAATTTTTTGTTTTATTAAATGTTTTATTCTTGTTAAAAATGTTTCTTTTTCGTTATAATTTCAATTATAAATTTTCTTTTGGTTAGAAAATAGTTTTGGTTTAAAATTTTCTATTAATTATAAAATTTGTTTTCAAGTAATTGTAAAATTACTTTTAGACTATATATATATATATATATATATATTTATTTATTGCATGTACTTTAAATATACCTATATCATATTTATCTTAGTTTTGTGTTTAAGAAGTTCAAATGCATTATTTTGAAGAACTTTAAAAATTGTATGAAACAATAATAATAATTCCTTTCTACTCAATGTACTGGAGACGCTAAGAGTACCATTTTTTTAACAATCAGCCATATGTGATTTACAAAAAGTGTATGTAGCATCTAATGTTATTGCCCTTCGTTTGGAGTATGTATCTATATCCTGTGCTAAGAAAACGCTCAAGTTGAGTGTAATTTTGATCAATCATCTAAATTGAATATTGTACAATCCGAATGAATACGCCGAATTTCAGTGGAGTGTTCAAAATTACACTAAACATAAGTGTTCTTTTTAGTACGACATCTATCATCTGTCTAGCTTGATCTTGAGCCATAACAACTTTAAAATAAATATCAAGTATTATATATATATATATATATATATATATATATATATATATATATATATATATATATATATATATATATATATATATATATATATATATATATATATATATATATATATATATATATATATATATATATATATATATATATATATATATATATATATATATATATATATATATATATATATATATATATATATATATATATATATATATATATATATATATATATATATATATATATATATATATATATATATATATATATATATATATATATATATATATATATATATATATATATATATATATATATATATATATATATATATATATATATATATATATATATATGTGCAAAGCGTTTGATATTTAAAAAGTTATTAGTCAGATACTCAGATAGTCTATTTACCAATAATCAGACGTTTCGGTCGAAATTCGGAGGAAATTTCGATCAATCCATTAGCTATAGGAGCATGAAATAGATTATATGTAAAGACTGCTCAGTATTAGTATATACAAATAACATAAAATAAAAAAAATGGTATTGTAAGAAAAATTACTTCTAAAAAATATTATAACAATTACAATAGAACGGGCATATGGAAAAAGTTAAAACGAAAATTTCTATCTTCATACTTTTTATTATAAGCGTTTTACTGTTCAACAAAACAGTAGAAGCTAATCATTGTAAAAAAAAAAACAAAAGCGCAATCAATGCGCTTTAAAACAATGGAAGAACTTAAATAAGTCTTAGCTAGAATCCCCTAAACGGGATCGAAACAGTCAACGCTTCGTTATGAAACTATATAAATTTATAACCAATGGAAGGAAAACCCTTGCAGACAAAAAATACTATCTCATCCCATTTCCATTTGAATTATTCTAAAAATTTTCTTTCGCCGTACGTCCGAGCCACTACGACGTCTAACTTAATTATCATTATGAACTAATAAATTTATTTATTATTGGAGCTACTCGTTCTGCGTTGTTTAGGTGAACATGGTGTGTTCCCTCGACTTCGTGATACTCAAATTTCCTAGATCCTAATTTGATGACATCCAAAACTTTGTGGTAATTCTCTGGCTGATCAAATACCATTCCAGGTACGGCTCGGATATTCAGATAGGCACACTTGATGTGAGCTGCATAAGCCAGTACTAAATCCATAGACAACATTCCTAACAGTGAGACCTTAAAATCAATGATAAATGATAAGAATTTTTTGCAAAATGTAAGATATGCATGTCCATATCGATGGCTCTTACGAAGACTAGCACGTTTACGGCGTTTGCCACGAACAGTAGCACATTTGGAAATCTCTCACGAAGACTAGCACATTTCGCCATTTCCCCACGAAGACTAGCACATTTCGCAATTTTCCCACGAAGACTAGCATTTTTCACGATTTTTCCACAAAGACTATTACATTTCGCAATTCTGCCACGAAGACTAGCACATTTGGCGATTTTCTACCGCCTGATTTTTTCAGGCTGCTTTTATTTATTCGGGTAGCCTGATTCTCTCGGGTAAACCGATAATTTTTTGAGTACCAAAATGGTCTAGTGTCCGACTCGAACCCGATAAAACAAGCATCAACCCGATTCACCGAGAATTTATCAGTACAACTTAAATTTACATATTCTATACGATAAGTGCTAGTCTTCGTGGTAGAATTGCGAAATGTGCTAGTCTTCGTGGGAGAACGGCGAATTGTGCTAGTCTTCGTGGAAGAATAGCGAAATGTGCTAGTGTTCGCGGTAGATTTTCAAATGTGCTAGTCTTCGTGGAAGAATAGCGAAATGTGCTAGTGTTCGCGGTAGATTTTCAAATGTGCTATTCTTCGTGGAAAGTGCTGAAATATGCTACTCTTCGTTTTTCAATATATGGAATATCGAAAAATAACGTAAATACAGTAGAAAATAAATTTGATACATACCTTTAGCCTTGGATCCCTACTGAAATAATGTTTTCCTGGAATGAGTGCAGGCTGCATACCACGTTTCATTAATATTTCGGCACTTTCTCTGGTAATGGAGCCACTGTAAGCTTGCTCAACTATATCTATCATTTCACTATATTCATAGCAAGGCACACTGTCAAGTGTTAAACTTTCATATTTCAGGAACTTATCGATATGATCACCCGTAATGCTGGCGGTTTTTGTTATATCTCTTACACTAGGACTAACTATATCCAAACTTATAACAAAATCCACCTCTTTTGGGTATGCAGCTGCATATAGGAAGGATATTGCACCACCAAGCGAGTGACCCAGAAGTTTTACCTAAAGAAGATATAAGAATTATAAAAGCTGCAATAGAATTAAATTTTTAATTTATATGGGTTAGCCACAAATATGATGTAATTAGATACGTGATACGTGATGGAATAACCAAAAAAGGAAAATAAGTACTTATAATTAATGTTTAAGAATATATTTAATTTTCTAAGTAAAAATATATATTTAAAATAACATAAGCTTATAAAAATTTCAGACTTGCTCCGATCATGATAAATTTTTCAATGCATTGATTATTTGTTTTTCATTTTATTTTATTTATTTATTAGCTAACCTTGTTCCATTTGTAATGTTTAATGATTCTACGGAGTAGAATGATGCCCTCCCAATGCACATAATAAAAGCTGCCCTTGGGATAATGTGAAGATAAACCATGTCCTGGCAAATCCAAACACAGCACTGAAATGTTTTTATCCAATAATGGAATTAAATTATCAAAGCTGCCTGCGTTATCTTGGCGACCATGCAATGTTAAAATTGGCTGTACCTCTTTTGGACCCCACCATTTTCCTGCGGATAATGCACTCAGTTATTGCAGAAAGATGTAAAAGCTTCTAATTGTATAATTGGTCAATAAATGTTGCACAGTTAATGCAAAAATTTGAATATTTTATTACAAATGTTACTGATAATTTTTAAAGATAATTATATTTTTATTATTTTTAATTTTACAGATTAATTTGTTCATTAAATGATTACATTGAATTATTACATCAAAAAATCATTTTACTTTGCTTTAGTGATGGTATTTGAGTACCATAATAGCAGTGAAAATGTGCTACTGAATGTTTAAGAAATTACAAATAGTTGTGTGTGGTAGTAAAGATAATTAGATAAATATTGCAATATTGAATAAAAATTTGGCCATGCAGTGATAGGTTGATTCAATCTAAACTACAACTTTTAGTTCATAATGTCCAGAGATGAATATTACTAAATTAAACCATTTTCTGCTATTGATATTATTAGATATGTTCATAGATATAGTCTTTTTAATAATTACAAATAAAATCTACCAGTAATTTTATTGTAATAAATTGCATACTGGATTTATGAACATTTAGGACCATTAAATGGAAACAAAGTTGAAGCTTAATTAATAATTGTTTTGTAAAATGTAATGAGATTTTTTAATGTATTCCTCAGAGATTTAGTGTCGGAGCAAGTTCTGTGCAAACAAGAAACAAAAATTTGTATTCCCAGCAACCTAGATACCTACGTATACAAAGCAACCTTTAACAAGAACTTTGAATCTCATCAGCTAACCTTATCCCACTTGTAGTGCTTAAGAATTCTACGAAGGATTATAACTCCTTCCCAAAATATATAGTAAAATTGCCCTTGTGGGAAGTGAGATGAGTGACCATGGCCTGGAAGATCTATGCTGAGAATTGACACATCTTCTGACAGCAGTGGTGCAAGGTTTTGAAATGTCCCTGAATTATCCTGCCATCCATGCAGTGCAAGTATCGGCTGTACATCTGATGGACCCCACCATTGGCCTACATGTTTTATAATAATATACGACGAGCAATATACAAGAAAAATCTGATCACTTCTAGTCTCTTATATAGTAACAACTGCAGTTTATGTGCAAACAAAGTGGAGAATTACTGTAAATGTGTATAAAATAAATACTAACCACTTATGTATCCCCAAGGCACTGGAATGTTGACGTCTTTGAATTCTGTCGAAAATAATCAATGTCAGCAATAATCGACGCACGCGAATGTTAAATAATTATTGATTCAACAAAATTTTAGTCTACTTACCCCATATTTCACGTCCATTATGAGATTTAGTGTCACCGTTATTAGAGGAAGTCATGTTGGCCGTGTTACCCTTCTGTCAGATGATGAAACCTATAACCTTTGAATTTGACGCATACAAGCCGAAGCCGAGGCCGAAGCTTGGAGGTCGTATATGCACGTGTATACTGGAAGAAATGCTGGTCACGGTGAAATTGCTATAGACACTTTCTAAAGCAATTTACAGATGCAATGACATTTACCTCACAGTTTTAATGGTATCACTTAATTATTCGATAATTCTTGAAAGTCACGTTATCATGTGCGACGTTTTTTACCTTAAGTTGATTGCGCATCAATGTGACTGCAGTAATTCTTTTTCTATAAATTTATAAATAACACTAAAAATGTGGAGAGTTAATTTTTTCTTCGTACGTAGTGGAAGCACAATTTCCATCTTACACTGACCAACTCGTAAGATTGATTTGAATATTCAAGTACGAAAAAAGGAATTCATGAATTTTAAAAGAATGTCTTCCATCCCGGGTATTTTTCTTTATCGAGTGATAATGATCCGTTATGTAAATCCCATATAATACATCGCATGATTCAATGCTGGCTGTTTTATCGACAGAGAATCAAAATATTAGTTATCGATGAAAGGTATTTTTAAACATATTATCGACGTGACAACGTAAGCTAAATAAATTTTTGAATACTTAGAGCGTAAATCATGTTTAGCAAATTATTGTGATAGAAAAACATAAAAAAATTAAATCAATCTATCAATCATATATAGAAATTACGGACTTAATTACGTAAAATAATAATTTGCATTGCCAAATTTTATACTATATATATAATATCGAACAGGTATACATATAAAATTTGACATAATTACTTCAAACACTATACTAAAACATGTTTTTAATGTCGAACGAAAGAAACTCTAATCTGGATAATAATTGATTTTATCATTGCACAATATATGTCGTATTAGATGGGAACAATATTAAAAATTGTTCTACGTGTACCTATTCATAGTTGAAATGCAGTTATTTTCAATTATAAATTGCGTGTAATGGTCTAAATTTGTTATATTTTAGATTCTAAAGCATTCAATTAGTACATTAAGCAACAACGGCGTAAATATAACTTCACGCACGAGCCACCGCGAAGATTGCGTAAAAGCGATTTTATATTTTAAAAATGTACGCACGAGTTTCCGATGAACAGTACGTAAAATTTTTTTACGCATTGTTCATCGGCAACGAGTATGTTGGATAGCTTTTATGCACGAGTCGTCGTTGGCGAGTAAGTGAAGTTATGCGCCCGCCGTGTTGCTTACGTTATTTTTTGTGATTCCTGTGCGTAAAGTTCAAACGGGACTAAACAGTAATAGTATCGATCGCACGAGTGTGTAAAATGTACGCACGAGTTGCATATACGATATTTTTGGCAATAGAGTGCGTAAAATGCGTCACTAAAGTAATGCATAAAGTATGTACCTCCTCGACCATTAGATGTATTACATTTAGTTTGAGATACACAACGGGCAAAGGATGGTATGCAGGGGCGAAAGTGCTGGGGGTAAAAGGTTGGAGGGGGAAAGGATGGGGCGGAAGGGACGGGCTCCAAGGGTGGAGCCTCTTGTGGGGGCGCCGGGGGGTTGGTGGCGAAGCCCCTCCCCCCTCCCCCGCCCAAATAAAAAAATATACTTATAAATCATTAAAATAATAAATTAAAAGAATTATATCAAAATTTTAAAAAGAAAAATTAAAATCAATGATTTACTTTTCTATATTTTTAAAAAGTTTACAATTTTTTGAAAATTTGCTTCAATTTTTTGGCTGTCGAGCGATTGGCACTATAGCGCGCAAAATTCAAAATATTGAAAAAGTTACTTCGTAATTTTACACACCGTAAACCAGTATGTAAAATATTTTACGATTTTTTAGCAGTGCGTAAAGTAACATTAATTTGTACTAGGGTGTAAAATCTGGTTTACGCACTAAAAATGTTTTCGCAAAGTACTTTACTCACAGAATAACAAAAAATTATTTTACATATTCTTTCCATCATAAATATTGAAAGAACTAAAAATAATAAATGTTGTTAATTTATTCTACAACAGAAAAATTTCTAGATAGCGTAACGGACTTAGCCCTGATTACCTTTTTACGTAAATTGTTACCTTAAACTTGCTATTACATAACAAGTTTAAAAACGATTATTTAGGCACTATCTAAAAAGGTGTTAGGGAGATCGGGTCTGATTCGTAAATAACAAATATCTTCATCTTAAATGCTTAATAAATTAATAAATTAATAAATTACCGGTTCTATTCCACTTTAAATGTATTCTAGTTTTGGATAAAATGTTTATTTTTGCTTAAAATATTTACAGGATAATTATAATATGTATATTAATAAAATATGACGAAAGCTAGTAGTCGGTCACCGGAATCTAGTACTCGGTCGCTTGATCGCTAGCAGTCGACCAGGACAAGTTGAGGCAATACATCGCGCTTTAAAAACATTGTTTATTCTTTTTAATAGTTCTACGATTTAAGTTTAGTTATAAAAGATTGAATAAATATTAAATGAATGAAATTAAATATTAATTAATCGTAATGATCATTTCAATTAAAAGTGGCTTTGGATATGGGTTACCATACCAGACCCGGCCGACAACTAAAATTCGGAAAAAATTAAAAAAATTCTAGTAGTTGACCATCTGTAAGCACATATCGATAAATACATATCGAAAACAATGTTTATTTTATGGTTCTTGAACTATTTTAACGTTAGGATTAAATGTTTAAATGGCATAGATCATTAAAAAATTATTAACCTAGCAATATTTTGTCTATGGGTTTATTTTTTAAAAGAAAATAGTCAAAGTGGCCGACTACTGAGATAACCACCCTATGTATACAAAGTGAAAACTTTGTACATAGTTTTGAGCAGTATTAGTCCATCATACTATTTTTAACAGATAATTTCGATTTTTTCAAGTATTTGAAAAATGTTTTACCTTATTATTTCTTTTTAACTCTAATGATGTCTGTAATATTAAATAGTTCACTGTCAATTAAATAGTTACTTAAAACCATAGAGTGTATACCTATGCCTCGCGGGATATAGATTGTCTAAAATTATTAGAATTAAAAATCGCAAATCAAAAAGTTAACGAATTAGTCCCGGTCTGCACTATTTAAAAACCCAAAAAGTTTAATTAAAATTGACTGTTATGGAAATATTCAAAAGTGATCAATAGTTATTCCAGGCTGATCAATAACTGGGTCACGAAAGTGAAACGAAAGTGAAAATTATAGGAATCACGCAGACTTCTGTGATGAAAAGGCTTAACGATTTTGGAAATGTCGAGATATTGAGGTTTAAATTTTGAAATTGTCATTAAAACTATGTATAAGAAAAACATAAATTATAAGAAAAAGAAATAATAAATAAATGAAAAATGTAATAAATGAACTGTTGCAACTTTTTAATTTGGCGCTTTAATAAGTGATCAGCTAGGATATCAAATTGTTTCATATCAAATATTGTATAAATACAAAAATTTCTCGAGTTCTCGAGAACATTTAAGAGTGAAAAGAAAAATAAGCTTAGAGAGAGAAAATAAATTTAATGCCCACCCTGACAGCTTTAATTATTGTATAAAATGTTTTCTCACATTTTTCCGGCTTTAACGTTTTCGTAGAACTTTTTCCGCTAAGTTGGGACACCGATCCTCGCAAATACATAGAGCCGGTCATAGAAAGGTTCTACTATATACTTTAAAAAAAATCGGGTTTTCTGTAAGGAAATTTAAGAAAAAATGAAGCCTACTAATATTCTTATACATAAGAAACTTAAATTCTCTATGAAAATTCAAGTCATTGAACGTTCAATACGAAAATTGCCATAAAAATGCGAATATTTAAAATTTCATAAAAGCTGTACCTCAATTTATATGAATATAGTTTCCATTTTTTAAAATACTCACTAAAGTTGAAATAGTGAAATTTCACTATTTCACTAGTAAAAAGTATGCAACTAATTGAATTAGTGCATATGCACTATTTAAATAGTTAATATAAACTTTGAATTAGTACATATGCACTGATTGAATTATTTGCATACTTTTTACTAGTAAATTAGTGAAGTTTCGCTATTTCAACTTAGTGGGTACATTTTGCGACCTGAAAACTGATAAGTCCATTAAAAATACGATTCCACTAAAGCTTATATTGATCAGTGCAGTCCATATCTGCAGGTATTGTAAATTTGAATTTCTTATACGAACGCAACCCTGTCGGTAAAGCAGAATTTTATCCAACGCTTTGCAATTTTCAATATAAAACTTGTACCCTCTTATACTTACCTACTCCCGAATCAACAAACGAAGAAGAAAATAAAGCTAATTTACCCCCGATCCGAGAAACCTTACCCAAAAAGTTGAGGGCGTGGAAAGGAGAAGAGCACACAGCGAATAAGTATATATTGTCCGACTCAATAATGTTGAACATAGCGTGAAATAAAATGTTAACAATTCATACATATAAATAAACAAAAATATTATCTCGCAACGGTATTATTCCGGAAGCTCATTCGCGGATTTTCAATCACTAAAGAAAGACTGCCGTATTAATTAAGAAAAATCGCTCTACTCGCCCGCAAGCTCTTGGGAGCTTTCGAAAGCTCCGCGCGCTGAAAGAAAAAAAAAGCTCGCAGCTCTCGTCGCGCATATCTTATACAGTGTCGTTTGAACGTTTCGTCGCTCCGTGGCCGTGCGCGCGCCCGTGCCTCTAAGGTTATCTCTCTCCCTCGCGCCCTCGCTGTAATATAACGCTATACTTGCTCTCCAGGAAGATCCGCTATATAATCGAGGGGGGAAGGAGGCGAAATAATCGAGGCATCTCAGAGAGAGAGAGAGAGAGAGTAAAGTATCCTGCGTTCCTCCCGCTCTCGCACTGCATCCCTGATTCTGGCTTCTGGCGTATTCCCCACGTATAATACGCGCTTCGAACCCGTCGCGTGTGCGTGCTCGAGACGAAGACTCTCGCGCGCGCGCGACTCGTGAGCCATCATCGCGGGGAGAGACGATAGCAATATACAAGTATATACAAAGGTAGCTCTCGGTCCTCTATAGCGAAGTTCCCGTGGACGTCGTGCGCGCTACCGTGTGGCCCGTCCAGGAAACAGAGACAGAGATAGAGACATACGCAGCCGCGCATACTGCCCGCGAGCTAGCCAAGTCGACTTGACGGAGCGAGAGAGAGAGAGAGAGAGAGAGAGAGAGAGAGAGAGAGAGATCAGCATCAGCGATCGGCCATATACCGCCTGCGTGCAGTGGCAGTCTCGGTCTCGGTCTCCTCGCACCGCTACTTCGTTATACTATACAGTTAAGCCAGAAGTGTTGTGCGAGAAAGAGGATCCGATCCGCGCGAGCAACATCGGAGAGAGAGAGAGGTGCTGCACCAGGCAGCAGCAGCAGAGCAGTCTTGCACACGAGCAGAGCGCGCGACGATCGAGGAGCTAAGTAGCTGGCTGCGCGAGATATTGTGCGCGCGCGCGCGCGACCGACCCGCGCGACTGTCTCTGTGTCTCCTCTGCCCCTGTGTGCGTGCTCGTGCGCGATAGAGAGCACCGCGAGTACCGCGACCGACCAGTCTCAAGCTCTCTCTCCGCTCTGCACTCTTACACACACGCACAGACACGCGCGCGCGCACGTATTTACGACTATATACACACAAGGCCAGAGTTTTTGCCCATGTTTTTGGCTGCGTCTCGCGCGACGACGACGACGACGACGACGAGCCTGTACAACAAGAGGAGGATCTCCGAGCTCGCGGCTCTCGTGCAGCTGATACGCCCGAGAACCTCCAACAAGACTGAGATATCGTCGTCATCGTCATCATCATCATCATCGTCGTCGTCGCTGCTGCTGCTGCTGCTGCTGCTGCTGCTGCTGCTGCTGCACCGGTGGTGGACGAACCGTGTGTGCTGCTAGCCAGCTACTGCTGCTGCTGCACCCGACGACAATACCGTGTAGTGTGTCTGTATAACCGTGAGAGAGCTGCGGCTGCTACTGGTAGTCGAGCCGAGACGACGACGACGACGGCGACGACGGCGACGACGGCGACGACGGCGACGACGGCGACGACGGCGACTCTTTTTAACGCGGACGCGTTAGCGCTAGCGAATCGACGTGCACACGTACGAGAGAGTGAGAAGTAAAGAGGCAGCAGCAGCAGACCGTGGTACGCCAACGAGAAACGCCAGCGTATATGATATTCTACACGGAAAATGAGTCGACATGATGGTACGTAGATGGCCTTTCTCTCTCTGTCTCTCTCTCTCTTTCTCTCTCGCACGCTCGCTCGGCCGCTCGTTCTTGCTCGCTCTCGCTGCCTGTACGTTGGCTTAGCATCGGTTGTACGTGTCGCCCTGTCTCTCGTCCCCGTGGATGTCCTACGCCCCGACTCCCGCTGATGGAGCGGGATTTCTCCCTCGACCCGTGAACGTCTCGACGGGGAACAGAGAAAGAGAGAGAGAGAGAGAGACGGGGATTGTGCACGAGCTGTGCGTGTATGAGTGCAAGAGAGAGAGGGAAGAGGGCTGGCTGGTTCTCTCTCTGCTGTACTCCTTGTGTGCAGGCCTAATGTCAGAGACCAGATGGCAGCACGCGAATCAGGAAATTACAAGTTCCCTTTTTCATCTATTTTCAACGTCAACTCCATTGGCCAGCCTTGGCAGTTATGTTGATGCAGGAGCTCCGTGCTCCGGAGTTGCGGACTGGAGCGGAGAGCGAGCCACCCAAACCCAGCCAAGGGCTACGGGGGACTCGCTCTCTGCTCTTGCTCCACTTCTGGCTGCTGACCGTGGCCTGGTTCGTGACAATGATGATGATGACGAGGACGGCGATGACAATTGTCACCTTACTTTTGCAGGGGTAAGCTGTGACTCCTGCATGAAGGGAAATTTTCGGGGTCGCAGATACAAGTGCCTAGTGTGCTACGACTATGACCTGTGCGCCAGCTGCTACGAGGCTGGTGCCAGTACCACTCGCCACCTCGCGGACCATCCCATGCAGTGCATTCTCACAAGATCGGATTTTGGTAAGCTTTCAACGTTCCTTGAGATTGTCGTGATCTACCCTTGGTTTCCCAGTATGGCATTCTTTTTATACTTCGATGCTCGACGATGATGTTCAACTTGCTACGTGTGCATGGGTTTATTTTTACCCTTTTTTACCTTCTCTACATAATTTCTTTTGGTCTTTTAGTACTTTTCATGAGTTAAAGACGTTGATTCGTTTTATCTCCTTGCTCTTTGAGTATTTTACTTTTTGGCCTCTGTCCAATGTTTGCACGTTTGCGCCATGGACAGAGTTTTTCTGGCCTTTATCCATCTTTCTCTTGGGATTTTACGTTATAAAGATACTTGTTTTAGAAACTCAAATCTTTTGTTATTTCCTTTGTTATTAAATGCTAATAGAGTAAATTGAAAACCACGCATTTCATGGTATTGTTTATTCAATTTCTCCAATGAATCTTTTATTTATTTATTTTTAGAATTTCATCAGGAAAATTCCTATGTTAATTATTATGTTCTATTTATACTTAGATTAGAAATACAGGAATTTCTTTGTAAATATAAATGTTTAAAATGTATTTGACTCAAACTAAAGTCAAAGCTTTTCATTAATGTATAGTACATAACTAAAATAATTAATAATTTTCTCAATCATCAGTTTATTGATTATAAGATGTTATAAATATGTATTCATTTAAGTTTTTATTCTTTTTTCTGCTTTGTTTAACACCAGAACTTTACTATGGAGGAGAGGGAGTGAGCATTGAACAGCCTCAATCATTAACTTGTCCATATTGCACAAGGATGGGATTCACAGAAACAACACTGCAGGAGCACGTTGCTGCGGATCATCCTGATACTTCTTTTGAAGTGGTATGTAAATTTTAGCATCTTAAATGATTACATTAAATAGTATTTACAATTATCGTACATCTCAATACCATTGTACATAAGTAAAATTTGACATTTGTGTTATAAAATTTGAAAAAGTTTGGTAAATAATAATTTATTAATCACATATTTAATTTAAAATTAAACAATTACTTGTAATTTATCAAACATAGAATCACTATATTTATATTTCATATTATGTAAATATAAACAAATTATTTATCCATTCCCTGGTGGAAAATAATCTAGAACTACACTGTAAAAAGAAATAATGTCAATTTGTTATGCTGAAGATAGGAAATAATGGTACCTATGCTGAGCATTGTAATTTTGCCATCATATGACTGTATTTTTACTGTTATTCTATAATTTTACTCGTAAACAAAGTGAATTTAGTCATAAATTCACATTCTTTGTCAGTAAAATTACAGAGCGATAGTAACAATACCGTCATACAATGGCAAAATTACAATGCTCAGCATAGGTACCATTATTTCCTATCTTCAGCATAGTAAATTGATATTATTTTTTTTACAGTGTATGTAGAGCTATTTAGTTTGCCATGGTAAATAATCGAAGGCCTCGATAGAACTAGATAACTTTCTACCAGGGTTATTTAGGGGCAACATGAATAATGTTTAGTGAAATTCTTATTTTTAAAAGTCACATCTGAAAAAAGAAAATTTCAATATAAATATTGACATTGTTTATTAACTATTTAACTATTAATACTAAAGTATTTTGTATTTAAAATGTCTATTGCATTATTATTTAATTGGTTAGGTATGTCAATTAAACAAAACAAAAGTATATTGATGATGATGTGTCATTACAAAACACAGATCAGATATTTTACCTAACCAAAATCAGTAGTTTTTAAATAAGCAATAAATATTCCATTTGAAAAAATGAACTACATATATTTGTATTTAAAATTTCATTAGGTGTATTTAGTACTGGCATTAATGTCCTTCAATAACTTGAAGTAAAAATATATTGTACAAAGTATCTTACACTTTTATTCTATGAATTAGGATGTATCGGTGTATAAATTATTTATAAAATAGGTTATTGAATTACTTATGAGTTATTCATTGAAGATTTCAGTGCAACATGTGTTATTTTTGTATTTTCAATACATTCATTGATTGGTTGACAATTTAAAAAGAATAAAATTTTGTAAACTCTTATGTAAATAGTTATCAATAATGTAACAGTATGTTCGAGACTTGTGAGTTTATTAGTAAAAGTACTTTTAAATATTTTTGTTCTTAAATATAAAAAAATAATAATTTTATAATGCTTGGATAGTCTAGAATATTTGCACAATGGTCTAAGTAATCTTTCAGATAATAGAATAAAATATGACTAAATTTCCTAACCTAAAAGCTGTGTTGGCAATCTTTAAATAGATTGAGTTTTCATAAGAGTTTTGTTAATTTAATTTAACCATTTGCAGATTTGCCCAGTGTGTGCATATTTACCTGGTGGTGAGCCAAACCTTGTTACGGATGACATTGCTGGCCATTTATCTCTGGAGCATCGCAGTGGACCAAGAGATTTAATAAGTTTTCTTGATGAATCAGCTTCCAATCGGCATGGTGTTCGGCGGATAACACATCCACCTAGAGGCGTTAATGCAACCAGAGCTCGCAGGTACTGAATAACATATTTTTAAAGCAATGCAAAATAGATACCATATTGAGTATTTAATTAATTGATTAATTAAAATAATAATTAAAAAAGAAATAATTATGAAGTATGTAAGCTAATTATCCTACGTTGATATGGCATGAGAATATGTATGTCTTAGTTTTTGATTATTGTAATAGTGCATTATAACTAATTTTTAAATTAAAAATCAGGATAATTATCTTGTATACCTTTATTCAAATTGATGAAATAAAGTGCTTTTGCAAAATCAGCCTTAAATAAATATTTATGTACATATTTGGCTAATAATAAGTTTAAATAATCTATCAAATATAAAACATCTGTATTTCCAGAATTATTCCATTAAATCATAAATTATAGCATTCTCATGAGGTCTTTCTTTGTGTTCTAAATATTGCAATTCTTTCAAATTATAATGGCAATGTCTTTGCAAATTACAGGTCCAACATGCATTTTAGTTCCTCGGGAGGACTCAGCCCAAGCAGCAGGGACGGAATAGATCCAATAGCCGAATTGCTTTCACAGTTGTCAGGAGTTCGGAGAACTGGAGCTAGTGGCAGTGGAAGTGGAAATGCAGTCCAAAGCTCATCAGCGCCATCGCAATTACAACAGTTACAGATGCAATTGCAACTTGAACGTCAGCAAGTCAGGGTAAGCATTATTTATTCCGAATTTTTTTATTAGAGTACATATGTAAATATAAAATGTCTAATCTGCTATTTTGTTGATAGGCTGCAAGGCAACAATTGGAGCGATTGCCGAAACGGCAAACTCATGTAATCGGCTCTGCTGTCGGTGGGGCCAGTAGCAGCGGAAATAATTCAAGCACTATGTCTAGCGTTGTGGCGAACAATGCAGCTAGTAACAATAATGTTGCAAGCTCTGCCAATCCATCCAGTGTCTCAGCGTCGAATTCACAAAACTCCACGTTTCTTCTTCCTCGGTAAAAATGTTTATTATAATCTTCATTAACTCCTGCTTCATTTGTGGTTGTGCTACTATTGTAAAATATTCTTTAATTTTTACTTATCACCTCATTATTGTTTTGTTAAAAAAAGGCACATGTCGCCTGTGAGCGATTTTGAGATATTGCTGTTTAAACGATAGAATTTTTAAAGGATTAAATTAACTTTGCCTTCCTTTTATTCGATTATTACTAATAAACGTGCATATGTACCTTGGAAAAAATAATATGGTAGTCTTAGCTCAATCTATCAAAAAATTGAACATGTGCCGTTTTTTCTTGCGACATAGTTTTAATATTATGCTTATTTCTTTTACACAGAATTTCGTTTTAACTTACAAAATCTAAACTTGTAATTAAAAATAATATCTTCTATTTCGATTATCTCGTTAACTTCCATCTAATGAGAACGTCAGTACTTACAAAAAGTGGATTTTCTTATAAGAATCGGCGTGAAAATCATTGCGTATAAATGTGGGGTATTCTGACTTCATGGGAAAAAGTACCCTAATAAGTCGTAAAAGTTCACATTATTTATCGTAATTTTTATCGTGAAATAGGGTAAATTTTTATGTGAATTGCGGTAATTATTACCATTCATCGGGGTAATTTTTCCCGTGAAGTTAGGATGTTCCACGTTTAATGTGATTTATAGTGTAATTTTTATCAGAAAGTTCTTCTTATGTAGCCATCTTTCTAAGAAGTTTTACATGTAACTGTTTGTAAGAGTGCTCTTTGTAATAACGACTTCTTAATAAGATCACTATTTCAAAGGGCGAATATTTTGACTTAGAATCATTTTCTTAAAGAGCAATGCATCAAAGAATAACTCCTACCTAGAGCCATTTTCGGCTGATGCGGGAGAATCGCTTTCAGAATTATTCTTTTTCTCCAAGAATAGTTTCACTCTCAGATAGAGCAGCCGCTGGTCGGTATTGAAAGCATTGTAACTCTCTTTTTTAGAGAAGAAATCTGGCTCCTATCTAGGGCGATATTCGGTTGATGTAAAACAATCGCTTTGAAAATAATTCTCTTTTTTCAAATCTCAATAAAGGATCATTAAAAGAGCAAGTCTTAAGATTGTATTGAATATAAAACAAACAAAATGATAAATCATTTAAATTTTGTTATTTATTATTCTATTCATAAAAATTTGAACAACTTTGCAACCCCAGTTAAAACGTTATTGCCATTTTAATTGAACATCTCTGCTAAGTTATCAACTCATATAATTAAGAAGAGAATATCGATTTTAAATTTAATCGAGAAAATATTTTTATATTTGTTCACAAATACCTTAAAAGTAAATGACATTTGAAAGAATTACCATTTCAAGAATATTAAATGAGCATGTGAAGTAAAAAATCGGAACAATAATGTAGCCATACCTAAATGAGTTATATAAATAAGCATTAGAATAAACCGTGCTTTCAACCCTACCACTGTAGAATATCATCCCTCGCATCGAATTAATCACAACCCCCCCCCCCTCATCTAAGACTTTCCTCTTGCCGTTGCAGATGCATAGCAAGCACGCCATCCGACTCGCAGCTGCAGAGCATCGAGCGGGAGAGCGCGAATCGCAGCCTGTTCACGCGCGAGCTGGTGGTGAGCACGCTGGTGGAGGCGTTGCCCGATCTGACGGCGGCCCAGCAGCAGCAGCCGGCGTTGAGTAGCGTCACGTCGCAAACGCCCGTCTCCACGGCGCTGAGCAGTCCCGAGACGCCGAGCGCCGCGACGGCCAAGAAGCCATCGGCAGCGGCTGCAGGTGCATCCGGCTCCTCGGCCTCGGCCTCGGCCTCAGCCTCGGCTTCCCCACAGGAGGGTAGTAAAAGGGAACAACAGCAGCCGAGCGGTGGTGTTAGTAAACAGCCGCAACAGCAGCAGCAGCACAGCACGACGCAGGCGAGCGCGCCCGCGAACAGCTTGCACCAGGCGGCTGCTGCGACGGCGGCGAACCAGGGACTGCCGGCCAATCCGAACGCGGTCACGGCACAGAGCACGGCGCCCGTCGTACAAACGCTAATGCACGTTATACCTCAACCACTGGTGAGTTGTGCTTCTTGTTTCTTTGTTTCATTGTTTTTTCTTGCTTGGCTTGATTTTTATACTGTCTGCGCTATTTTCCTTATTACGGAAGCGTTGAGTCTTTAAAGTTGTTTCGTTGCCGAATAATTTGGGACGCACGATCGTCTATAGTCGCAGTTTGGTTCACAGCAGTGATTTGGAAATTGAGTTGATTCTTTTAATATCGCTGGGCTTTAAATGGCTAAGCAAAAACAAAAATGCTTTTTAACATTCGTTACTCGATACCCAACTCGCAACTTCTAACGTTTATGACTACTTTTATAACAATATCACTACGTTACAAATGTATAAAGAATTAGTATATATACTTTACATAATGTAATATGGTCAGTAACCTACCCTGTAAAGACCACGCAGATACTTATCGAAAATGCGACACCCGTCGAATTTGCGAGCATACCTCATCTCGATGTATAAAATAGCGCATATGAGTTACTTTTGATTCCCATCATCTTAAAACCTGGCCATTTTCTAACCTTGGGACTTGAGACCATGATAATTTTGTATGTAGACATCTTGAACTATACATTATACTACAACCTTAGCAAATTTGTCTGGTGCAGCATTTTTTATCAGTATATAGCAAGAAAAGTTTTAAATTATTCAAATAATATATAATAACTTTGAAAATATCTGTAAAAGCTTTAATTTCATGAAATAGCGTATATATTAAAAACACTTCTAATACGTTTAAATTTTCAAAATGGCGCGCAATGAGATAAATTTAGACATTCAACGTAAAACACAATTTCATTTTAACGTTTTCACAACAAAAATATTATATACGTCATGAATTTTATTAATATAATTATTAATTATTATTTATTTAGCAGTCTTATAGTTTAATAATATGAATACCTAAAACATCAAAAAAATATTTATTTAGTAATAACTTTGTTGTGAGAATAGAAAATTGTCTAAGAAAGAAATATATATTTTTTTAATATATGAACTGATAAAACTGTTGAAACGACTATAAAGAAAAGTCTTTCATAGTTGACTTATTTAAATCAATAGAAATTTTAAAACCAATATATGATATTACAACTAAAGTAACTTTTACATTTCAAATTATAATTTTGATATAAATTTAAAATTTTTACAAGATGTAAAATAGATTTTTTATCTTTTAGCATCTTTCCTGAAAAATCTACATTGCAAACAGGTTTGATTTTCTTTAGTTTTTAGTTCTCTTTGGTCTAAGATTTTTTTTTATTGAAGTTTTAAGATAATTGAGTGTAGATAGTACTTTTAAGGGAAAAGAAAAACAAATAACATAACTTGAACTTGAGAAACTCTAAATGAAATTAATAAATATTTTATTTCTTAACAATAACTAGTAATAACTTTTTTCAAATTTATATGTACTTGAAATAATAAACTACAGACAATTTATTACGTAAAACAAAGTGATAAATTACATGAATATATATCATGATCATGCTTCAAGCTTAAATTATATAACTCCGATAAAAGTCGGAGGAATTTACGGTCACTTAAAATTACATTGAATGTCAGTTTAATATTAAGGATCATCACAATGCATAATATAACAAGTATATGTTTAAATGTTTTGTTATTTAAACATTAAAGGAATTGGACTTTGATAATTTAAAACATAGTTGCTTGAGGAGAAACACCACTTTTATAAAATACAAGATATGAACTTTTATTGTATTTTATTAAATAGGGAAGAGACATGACTTTTCCATTATTTTTTTTATTAAACTTTAAATAAAATTGTACACAAAAGTAAAAGAAATAATTTTTTTAATTCAATATTTGGTGCATAGGAATTTTTTAAAAATATATAATTTCAAATTAGAATTTAACGTGAGTTCAAATATGGCCGCGCACCATGATAAACAATATATTTTAACGTAATAATACGTCACGTTTTATTCGCCATTTTCACAGGCGCAATTATTCAAATAAAATCATAATAATTTAAATACAAAATTCACGAAAATATATATAATCACTCGATTACTCTCTAAAAGCTATATTATAGACTTACAGTAGTGCAAATGTTTGCAGTACCGGCCTCTTGACGACTTTGATGAAAAACCCGAACTAGAGAAGAGTCGCGTTCAAAATCCACTGTCCAATAACTTCACTTTTACCATCCAAATGTTACAACTTGACTTTTTGATAGTATTTGCACTTTTGGATTAACTTTTCTTTAAATTTTAAATCACGATAATTTCGGAACTTTGGAGGTTAATTAAAAAAAATGAACACAATTATCCATTGTTGTTGCAATTTAATTGTGAGTTGAAAAATATCCCACCGCTGCCACCACTGTGATGACTCAGGCTGGGGTTAGGTTAGGTAGCGCGTGAACCGAGAGCGGATTATTTAAATAAATTACAAATAAATAAATTAAATAAAATACAATAAATAACTAATCCGGGCTTGAGACCGGTTACGGCCGCATTAAAAGTGTTTGAAACGAGAAATAACGAGGAGAATGAATAAAATTAATATCGCGAGAAAATTCGTGTGTCCTGTAGCACGTCTAGACTGACTGACTGACTGACTGATATGCAGTCTAGATGCTGCTTCTAGCCACACGTCATGCGAGCGACACGCTTTTCTTCCCGGAAAAATACTTGAAACTCAGTTAACTCGGACCCCCAATATCGCGTAGAACAGAGGTTCTTTCTTTTAGTGAACTTGCTTTCTTTGCTTTTCAAAGAAGTAGTTTCGAAAATTGAATATTTGTGTCTGAGTCAGTTTCAGAATCGAGTGATCATATATATTTTAGTGTATTTTGTATTTGAATTATTATAATTTTATTTGAATATTTGCGCGTGTAAAAATGACGAATACCACGTGACGTATTATAACGTTACAATATAGATCATCAAATATAATAAAACCCAATTACAAAGTGTTGTGAAATAAATAAGACTTTTTAATATACCAACGAAAAATGATGCATGCTGTGGCAGTCATCTTGATTTTATGTATCAATCACAAGGAGTCAGCAGTTTAAACCATGGTGGAAGAAAAAGAAAGGTGTCCCTAGTGTGAGAAATCTATTAAATCCTATTCACCAATACAAAAATAAAATATACATCCTATTCGCAAATAGGATCTTTTCATATTTGGAAAAAGGAATTAATAGATTTCTCACACTTGGGATGCTACCAATGAACCTTCCGAACTACGATTATTTATAAACTTTCAATGAATATTTATAATCTGTATAAATGTTCTACAATTTTCACGAAAAAGGCGTATTGGGTATATGTTAACACTATTCTATAGTATAAAAAAGAATTCCAGTCTATTTGAGATACCATGTCTCTTCTCTATAAAATGTACAAAATTTCATACTTAACGACAATTCAGAACTTACTAAGAGGTCCTAAATCAATTCCCATTTGCATACATTTTTTAAGGATCATTACACCATTGGAAACTGTGGCCACAAATATTGATATTTTATTATTTATTTTTATTATTTGGTGTTTCCCTTTAAAAAATGAAAAGTAAATGTGCTTGTAATATATAGATATTACACTAATTATTAAGTCTATAATGAACGACATGAAAAATTGTTTGATTGGCCCTCAAAAACAATATGTATGTTCTGAATATTTATACATATTGCTTTATACTTTATTAAAATAATATGCTTGAATAGCCGTGGTACCCATGTGTACCGATATAGCAGCTGTTACTACTTATTAAACGGTATGTCTGCTGAACTTTGATCAATTTGACGAGACATCCATTAAAGGAATTGATTTTTCAGGGCCAATCAAACTAAAAGCTAATTCCACGCAGTAAAAGTTTTCGTGCTCGTGAAAACGGGTTCTTCTCGTAGAAATTTGTTGCTTCTAAAATTAGTCAGTTCTTTCCTGTAACGCGAAACTACTGACGCGTGAAAAACGAGGACGAAAGCTTTTGCTCTGGATATATCAGTAATATTATTGCACATTATACTGAGCACATAAAATCAGATCGGTTGAATAATCTGGCAATGTAGGACTGACCCGGGGCTGATCCCGTGTGTTTCAGGTACTGCAGCAGCCACTGCCAATAAGAAATACCGGTACCGGTACAATCAGGGAACAGATGGCGACGCCGCCGGCGCCGGCCTACCTGCGCGGCGGCGTCGGGCCCGTGGGCGTCACCACCGGACCGTCGCGCCGGAAACCCGTGAGGACCGTCGACGGCAGAAATCAGTCGACGGAGCCGCCGCCCCCGCACTAACGAGGCCTCCTCCTCCTCGGCCCACCACAGCAGCAGCAGCGGCAACAGCTCCCGTCGTCATCGCCTACTACAACTACTACCCATCCATCGTCCATCGTCCATCGTCAACAAGCCCTGCCTGCTTCGGCTGCCGCCGCCGCCGCCGCCGCCGCCGTCCTTGCTGACCCCTGCAACACCAGCAGCACCGACGACGACGAGCTGCCGCACCAGAGACCTCCTCCCGATCAACCTCCTACTCCGTCTCCTTCTCCTTCTCATCTTCCTCCCGCATCCTCCACTTGCCCCACATCCGCGGTACGCAGCGACGAGACCGAGTACGAGCGAGCGAGAGCTGGGAGAGAATGACACGGAGAGATAGAGAGAAAGAGAGAAAGAGAGAGAGGTAAATGAGAGAGAGAGAAAGGAGAGAAGAAGGTGTTGTACAAGGAGGAAGAGCGAGAGAGAGACAAAACAACAAAACAACAAAACCCACTAGCACTAGTCCTAGCACTGTTTAGAACACCTCGTCATTATTGTTATTATTATTATTATAATTAATGCATATAACATTTACTTACGGATTTATTCATTTCTACACGCGTGAAGGGGAGAGAGTGAGAGGGAAGAGTGCTGCGCTCTCGCTCGCTCTCTCACTCTTGAGACACGTTCGATCAGGGGAGAGAGAAAAGCGCGCTAGAAGAAGCCGCTTTTCTCCTCCTCTTCGTACTAGAGCGGTTCTTTCGGTCGTTTGAAACACGTTGCTTTACGCATGGCTCTTGCGAAGAGTTGGTTTTTTTTTCATTTCTTTTTTTTTATGATTGAAGTTCCGCGCGCACTATCGAACGTAAATCATAAAAGAAATTAAAAAAGCGATGAATTTATTATACAAAAATATTGGCGCTTTTCTCGTTGTTACGACTAACGTGATTTTTAAGATGATCAAGAGAAGTAATAATTATGGCGAATCAGAGAATGAGTTTAAGTAGAGGATTATCATGGCAAATATTAAATACGT
This sequence comes from Gastracanthus pulcherrimus, assembly GCA_949152435.1. NCBI lineage: Eukaryota > Metazoa > Arthropoda > Insecta > Hymenoptera > Pteromalidae > Gastracanthus > Gastracanthus pulcherrimus. The sequence goes on from OX424573.1 coordinate 40,037,979, forward strand.
TTGGCTTGTTGTAAAATATATTCTTCAAAATTAATAGAGACGATGTTTTTTCGTAAAAAAAAATAAATTATTTTTCGCGTTCTTTTATTCGCCTATATCGAATGTCCTGCTTATTCTTCCATACTTAGAAGTTTTTTATGTTACGCTCTTAACGTTTTATTTTACAGATTATCCTCATTTTAAATTAGTTGATATACTAATTTCTTTTCTTCTTAGCGTAACTTTTTTGTTCGAGCGTTAGCTCCTTACTGTCATATTGTTTTTTGCATTGTCAATCATTGTTGACACCCGATGATATACATCATGCACATACTTTGTAAAATTCTTATGAAAAAGTTGCAACTCCTTCGTGAAATTTTTAATCTTAGTAAATGTATACTTTGTGCAAAATTTCAAAGTTTAGTATATATATGTTCAATACAAGTGAGCTGTGTATAAAATTTTCAAGTAGTTTACTGTTGTCTCTCTGCCTCTGCCTATATAAAAAAAGTTAAAAACGCGCAAACATCCCTTACTTTCACTTCCCTTATTCTTGCTCTTTTCCGCTTTCCTTGACTCGTACCGTGCGATTTTTGAGACCGAAATAATCTCGAGGGGCGAAACTCGTTTGCATGAGTAAATATACCTCATCGCTCGTTCGAGGTGCTGCATTATTAACAACAAAGAAAAGGATGCTAATATCGCGGTTTGAGGTATATAAACAAGATACGACGAAAGTGAGTACGATGAACGATGCAACTCTTTTTCAATAGTAAAACACGAACTTACACCCAACGTGGAAAAGTAAAGATAAACTGAGAATAAAAACAGTAGCCCTGTGTCTTATTACTTATCGATAATTTATAATACGAAGCCATGGTTAAAAAATGCAATTTTTATTGATTATCGATATCATCATCATCATCATCTCCATCATCATCGTATCGAATATTAATATAATACTAACGCTAAGGCTTGTAAAACTAGATAGTTAATGAATGATAAAAAAAGAAAGAAGTGCGTTTGAAAGAGTCGCGAGAGCGACTCGGAATTCGCGTAAACCCTGTTGTAATATACACGCGACTCGTACCAGACTTAAATAACGGGAAGACAAAAATCATTAAAAAAAGAAAATAGTCTCACTCAACAACGTTGTCACGAATATGATTTTTTTTGGACACACGTTCTATAGGAATTTTAACGTTACCGTATTAAAAACACACATACACTCTATATTATCTCGTTGAGCCGATACGTCTTTTGAAATTGCGCTTTCAATCCGTTGTATCGAGAATCATACGCACGTGGGCGACAGGAGATGAGAATAACAAAGACTCATCCTTTCACATACGTTGAATTTCACCAACGAACGAAGCAGCAAGTTGTAAAATTTTATAATGTATAAAGGAAATAGCGAAGAAAGAGGAGAGAACGAGAGACACAAAAACCAATTTTTATACGGACGTTTGTAAGCGAGGAAAGTGCGAGGATTATCCTATATAGATTGCCATATATGACGAAAGCGAAATTTCGAAGAAAATAAAAAAGGGCTACTGTGCGCAAATTTAAAAGGCGTTCGGCGAAATAACGTATTTTCGAAAGTAACACGTGTATTATATCCCATAAATTACACACATCGGATTGAACGTGTCGGAAGTTGAGTAATACGATGAAGAATGAAAAAAGTAATAAAGTACGAATAGCAGCTACGGGGCAAGGGAGCGATGAAAAAAATATCTAACATATTCTTCGGGTAGAGGAAGTTTTTAAAAGGGGGTGAGACTCGGGGACTGTTCGCGATTATTCTGTAAGAATATATAAAGAACTCGAAAAGATTAGTGTTTTAAACGTTAAACAGTGAGCAAACAAAAAAGATGACGGGGTGGGCAGAGCGTCGTACATTGGAATAGCGTCGAAGAACGTTGAAGCTCGTACTATATATTTTTGTTTTCTTTCTGTACATATTTATAAATGAAAAAAAAATGAGAAAAAGAAAGTGTGTGCGTGTGCAAGACATCGAGTGTAAGGGATAAGAGCGAAAGCGGCACACGCGTAAAAGTCTCACAGCATTACGTATGTATACATAAAGCGATTTCTTAGCGCTAAAGTAACGCGCAGAGTAAAGTAAGAAGAAACAAACTCTATTGCCGATTTTTCGAATGGAAGAAGCCGGATGCAAAGAAGTCGTTGAAAGTTTCTTTATATACGATTATAAGAGACAGTAAAAAATAAAATAAAATTATTCACTTGCGATAGCACAATGGCAAGACGAGCATTTGTATAACGAGAAAATCGATGATTATAAAAATTGACCGGACAATGTGTGTTTTATTATATACATAGAATTCTTAGACACAGTGAGACGTGGAAGAGAAAGAAAGAGAGAGAGAAAACAATGCGCAGAAAGTGAGCAGCGTCGATTTAAATCGGTTGAGGTGTTTGTCTTTATTAGATGTACCCTCGATCGTCGTCACACACGAAATACACCCGTACATAAACATACAGACACGTACATTTACACAATTGCGTGGAATTAATGGCGACTTCTTATACATAATAACGATAATGATTGAACTGTAAATCGTGTTTGGTTGTATTATTTGTGTTATAATATGCCTCTAATGCAGAATATAATGGAAATTCAAAGGAAGTCTCAAAACTTTTTTAGAGTGTCGTTTTATTATTGTTTATTTATCTTTTTTGTTTTTCTTTTTTCGAACGCGCTTAACAAGAAAACTATATTTTACCGTAGTTGTTTTAATTTCTGTATACTAACTCTTAATGCTCACTTCAACTAAGGCATTTCCGTTTAATAATTGTTAAAACTATCGATTTTCATTTATATATTTCAGCAAATTCTTGTTCATTATTGTCTTAAACGTCTCTTCTTAAATACATGTAAGAGCTTGCATTTGCTGCTGTGTTTAAAAGACATCGTGATCAAAAGTATAAAGACACTTTTATTTTAAGTTAAACGTTATTTATTCAAGTTGTTCTTCAATGATAATAATAATGAAAATAAATATAAACTTATTAATAAAAATAAATTTGAAAACTGTAAATCACTGTTATCCTTGTTTTTGATCTGCATCATATTTTTAGTTATATATTTGAATAAAATTACTAACATTATTAATTTGAATACGTAAAAAACATCATTTACTTCAATTACTAATTAGAACGAACGCGGTATGATGGTGGTCGAAACCGGTAAAATGCGAATAATATTAATATTACAATAATATCTCATGCAGCGAATTGAAAATGGGGTACTTATCATTTTTATATTTCGTTATTAAGCGTTATTAAATAAAAGAAAACTAAGATTAACATTATTTTAAAAAATGTTCAGTAACTATACATATTGAGTGATACATTCTTTGTTGAAACTCCTTCGAAAAAAGTTTATTAATTCTAATTTTAAAATTGTACTAACTTAAAATTGAAGAAATAAACATTTCCTACCAACAAATAGTAACAAAAATTGCACTATAATTATTATAATAATTATTATATTAACTCAAAATAGGAAATGATAGAATTGGAAGTAGTAGTAATAATAAAAGGTTCAATATTGGCAGGTGAACTCTTTCTTGAAATTTTGACTGATTCTAGGAACCGCACCTTTGAATGCTTTCCTATTTAAATATAAGCGCATATGGTGGGGTGCTCGGAATCACGGTCGTATTATACACAGATCTGGAAACTCCCATGGTGGGGGTAAAGCCCTTATTGTCATGAAGCTTGCTTCGAAAAACTCCCGCTGGCCCAAGAGCGTTGCGATCGCTGGGTGTATTGAAATATAGATATAGTTATACAGGACATGCATATATCCGCAATTCCACAATTTTGTTTCAAATAAAAGAAGTTTACGTAAGTTCTTTAAATAATTAAAAACGAAATCAGCCTAGTATACATAATTTTATGAAATACGCGTTCATGAAGTTGAAATAATTTTGAATTGTAGATTTGTTTTGGGGCTGCGAATTGATCTTATAAGTTTATGCATTGAATATACAACAGTAATACTGTGAAATTTAATATTTCTCTAGAATTAAGATTTAATTATACATTTTTTTCGTTTTATCAGAAAACAAATGTTTAATATATGTATTATGTAAGTATTTATGCTAGCTGACATTAATATCTGAGCATCATTTCACTTTTACGTTCAAATAAAAATAAAATGGAAATGATTGGAAACCACTATAGCAAAGGAAATTTACAATATCATTTTTAAGAGTTTATTAAAATTAATAATAAAAAAATGTTGATAATAGTAACATTTAATAAATATAAAATTTTCATAAAAGCATTGCTGAGTTTTGACAGTTTTCTTTGTACAGCCGACTTTTTTTTAATAATTTTTTCATACAACATTTTTTATTCTCTTGGTACGTTAACTGACGCATTCTTAGTCCGACGTAGTAATAAATAGCGTAGGAATGTAAAACTTAACTATCTAATACTTCGTGTACTACAAGATGAAAAACATTAGAATTTGTAGCATGTTTTGAAAAACATTGTTGCTCAACCCTCCTCTAGTTTTCAAATTAAATAATTGCGCAAAAGAGCTACAACTACAAAATGATTTTCCATATCACGTATAGGTACAGGTTAGTTGTCGGTGAATATTTACATGCGCAACAAAACCCAGCGATTACAGCGCTGCCCTGTATAGTGGGGAAATTGAGAAACTTTCACCGTTCACTATGAGCTTTACCCCCACCACGGGAGTTTCCAGACCTGTGTATACGACCGTGCTCGGAATTGACCTAGGCGACATATATATATATAGCAGAACACACAACTGTAGATGTATTTAAGATTTAACCTTGTTCCTTCACTATAAACATACTAAGGATTTTAAAAGAAAGTTCTAAATATTAATTGCTCCAATCATTAATTACCTATTTATTAACAAATTATTTTGATTGACCACTTTGGTAAGGTTTATAAAGGATTTCCCCATAAGTATATATCATAGACATAGTATAAACTATGCTAAGTCCGTGGTGTTAATCTATATACAAGATCGTAAACATAGTCTGCTAGTATGCATAAGTAAATACATTAGTGGAGCTGCGCGCTGTTATTCTTTTTACAAAAATGACGGAGACTGCGGTAGAAGTAAAGTTCGAGGATGTGCCCCAAAAGGAAGAACGACGAATAGAGCCGAGTTTCAGTCACGAGGATCTGGCCGAATTGACCAAAGAAGCGATTGCCAATATCATCGAGAGCGATCCAATTTTCAGCAGTCTTCCACAGGATCCAACGGCTGAAGAGATAAAGGCGCAAACCGCAGTGGCCCAGGGGCAAGCCATAGTATTGTATTTAGAACGTGGACCATTGCCAAAATTGTCGATAGTGGTATGTCGAAATTTTTAATTCTTTTGCTTTTACTCGACTTAACCTAACAAAACTTACTTGTTCCAAAACATATGATTTCACCAATTTCTTTCTCAATATCTCTAATTAATTATAAAATTTCAAAGAATTGTTATAATTATACTCTTTTATTTGTTTCAATTACAAATTTGTATACCTTTTTTTTATTTTCTTACGATTTAGGTACCTTCTCGCAAGACAACTGTGCTTGATCTCAAGAAAGCTGTAAAACGACACACAAATTTAGCATTGAAACGAGAACACAGTAACAGAAAAATCAGCTGGAAACACGTATGGAGAAAATATTATCTTTCTTTTGATGAAATTACATTGACTGATGATAATAAAGACATACAAAATTATGGCATTCGTAGTAAAACTGTATTACAATATGTAAAGAGAAAAAGAGAGAAAAATAAAATGAAATAATATTTGCATAAATTTTAAAAGTCTGTGTTTTAATAACATTTTTTCTTTATAACTTAAGATACAATATAATATAAACTTTGTTATGCAATAATATTTGTATTTATATAAGGTGTCACTATTTCTTTTGGTTCAAGAATTTCAATTTTCAATTCAGGAATACAATCTTCTAACATCATGCAAGTCAATTCAAATGCTGCTGACTTATAATTATTTGTTATAATAAGAGTTTTTAAGTTAGCTGATCTGTAGAGTGCTTCCAATCCTCTTTCCGATACTCTTGGACAATCTGAGATATCAAGATATTCCAGAAAAGGAAACAGAGAAGAAATCTTATCCACATACCAGTCGTCAAATAAAGGTGATTTTGTAAAAATTGCTCTTTTAACTGTTGGTACATTCCTGAAGTTTTCAAGAGCTTCATAATACAATTCAATATCACTAGCATCAAATTCCGTTAAAACATAACTAGGATCAAAGTTGTTTGGTAGATCAACTGTTCTCTTGTCTTCATTCAAAGTTATCCATTTATCAATACCTTTAAATTTAACTTTGCCTCCTGCATAGATAAGAAAATGTGCAAAGGATAGGTCTGGTCCCAATACCTTATGTCTTATAGGATTAAAACTTTGAATTATTTTTTTCTTTCCAACATATTTTATATCCAAATATTTCTTTATGCCCCAAGGAGTAAATTCAATGTCTGATCGAAAAATTCTAAAGATGGCAAATAATGGCTCTTTGGGCTTAAGGGGTTTTCTCCTTTCATCTGGTTTGTCTTCTTTATTTCCCCAATCTTTTACTGGCTTTTGCAACTTTTCAGATCTTTCATTTAACTCTTCATTTTGTCTCAGGATTGTAGAAGACGTAGACAGTGGGAGAATGTTTGAAGACTGTAAGACTTTGTTAGTTGGAAGCTTGAACACCTTTTTTAATATACTCTTCGACAACATAATTAAATGTCTTGTTTTCTTTTATAATTTTCTCTACATTTGCACGTGGGTGCAAAATTATTCACTACTTTGAGGTTACTATCAGTCTACTGTGTAAAACAAAACTGCCGCTAAAATTTTTATTGTTATCTCGTTTGTTTTATTTTGGTCTTTACAAATCTCCACAGACGCAATAGGGATGAAAGTTGGGCGATTTAAAACTATTATTTATAATGTGAATACGCTTGCATAGTTGCATCACTTCTTCTTTTATTCGCCTTGCTAAGTGACCAGTGACGCCATTTGACCCATGTAAAAATAGATGATGCGGCAAAAAATTGAACTACTCTGTTGGTGGTAAATACATTGAACGAAATGGACCAAATGTTATAAATATCGGTTTAACTTTAGCGTTTGCTATTGATTATATTTATTTTAAATAGTTTCTTAACTGGCATTATCATAATAACTCTAATAATTTCCCTAAGGCTTTTAAATTTTTAGTTTAAAAAAATAATTGTCATTCTCCAATGTATTTCGTATTCGCCCAGAGCATGACCGGTGGCGCCCTCCAAAAGTTGGAAACTCGGGTAGTATAATCAACATAATGCTTTACGGTTACACCTCTATTTCCATTTTCTGCCATCGCGTGCTCTGCGATCGTTTCTTTTATCCCCTCCAAGCAGATGCTCATAGCGAATACGGCTACCACCAATAGAGTAAGTCGATTTTAGGAGGGCGCCACGGGTGGCTTAACAAGTAGATAAAGGTGTGTTTACTCTGTAGGTAATGTTTCGGTTTTCTTTTAATCTTGTGGTCTTGTGTTCAATTTGTCGCTTCATGTGTGTTGTTCTCAACCCGGTTGCAAAAGATCGATAAAAACTGATAAATTTATAAGAAAAATGGTGCAAAAGCCTCATAAAATCTTATAGAATGCACCCGGTATTATCGTTTTTTATAGATCTTTTTCAACCGGGAAGGCCGTCATGCAGCTCCGTATCTAATGTTTATAATATAGTTGCATTCACAAATGATTAACAGTAAAATATATTTATATTCATTAGTAGCCCCCTTGCCTCCTAGTGGGAACAGCTGTAAGATCATTTGGCGATTTTCAGTAATGGGAAGTAATATCGATGCGCCACCAGGTGAAATTAACACGGGATTTTTGGCGCTTCGGTCTTAGGTAGCGGTACGGTAGCACTTATGCAGGTCGCTTATTTTCAATTTTGTTGCCAGTTGCAACTTTTATGGTCACAAGCATGTTTGTTTACTTTTTGGTGATGATTTAATAAAGAATTTTGCAAAAATGACGGAAGATAAAAAAGTAGGAACTCTCGTAGAAGAGGCTTTAAAGCGAAAAGAAAGATTACAAAGTTTAAAGAGAAGAAATGACGAAGATACTCAAGATAAAGGTGATGCTACTAAGCTTCCGGCGTGAGTATTGACACGATCCTAACCTCAAAAAGTCTTATTTTTAAGTTTTAGAAATTACCTAGTTAAAATAATTCATATAAATTTCAGACCAAAATTTAGAAGCTATAAGCCTCAAGATGATAGGTTAAAAGATAAGGCTCTTGGTGACGCTAAAGCTGGTGATGTAGAGACCGAAGTGCAGGATCAGTTGCAAGCAGCTACAGTGAAACCAGTCATTGAAGAATTGGCAAGTTATAAAATAAATTTTCAACTTCATATAAAAAGAATTACGTATGACAAGAAAATTGTTAATTCCAGAACAAAGAAAAAATTTCATTTTTAAAATTTCAATATTTCTTATGTAAATAAATATTCTGAGGCTTGTAAAAATAGAGAAACATATTCTCTATTCATTGGACTTCTAAAAGTGAATCAACTGATTGTATTAATTTTATTCCACTTTAAAAGTTAAAGCTAGACTCTCTTTTTAAAATGTTTCTTGTACAAAGTGCTTATTCTATTTTAAATAAATTAAATATTAAATTAATTATTTATCGTTATAGGATATCAGTAATCTTGCTCCTCGAAAACCTGACTGGGATCTTAAAAGAGATGTTGCAAAGAAACTTAGCAAACTAGAAAGACGAACTCAAAAAGCGATAGCTTTATTGATATTGGAAAGATTGAAAAAGGAGCAAGATCTTGCAACAGCTGTTAATGTTGGAAGTGAATATTCATTGTGAAATTAATGTAAATAATTACAAATGTAAATATTAATTATAAGTAGCATAATTCCATTTTATATCGTCATGCATACAATATATTTATATTACTAATCAAGTGATATTTGCAGGTTTCTTTAAGGAAAATTTATAATAAACTATTTTTTATGCTTAGCTTAAAAGTTATTTATAAGAAAAAATACTGGTGTTGATTTTAGTATTATTCATATCTTAATTCTTAATTATTTTACAATCAACTTTTGAAAAAAATTGTACACATTCATAAAACAAGAGTATCAATTTTATAAACGAATTAAATTTACATGAATATGAATAAAACAATATTGTTAAAATTAATATTGTTATCTAATATAATCGATTAAAAATAATGCCATCCAGGATAAGAATGTGTGTGTGTGTGTGTGTAATTTATAAGAATGTGTAGCAATATTTTGTAATGTTGAAGTTATTACTTATTTCTATGTTTGCGGATATTTTATTTACTACAGTACATTCTTTCTCAACAATTATTGCATAATAATATCTTGGATGACTTTATTTTATACATTACAAGCAGTTACGCACATAGACGTGAAGAAAAACATTCCTTCTGTATAAAAAATTGCACGTTGCTACCAATCACGATTTTTCACGATTTTTTTTGTTATACATTGATTTTCTAACTCTTTATCCACTAATCGTGTACGCTACATTTTTTTTACAATACTTAATCTTTCGTCTCAAATAAATAAGTTTTTCCGCATCCGTAATTTTGTAAAAAAATATTGAAATGAATTTCTCTGTTCTTACTCAAATAATCAAAAATAATTTTTGCATCAAATTTCGATATACAGATTTAAAAAGATGACGTTCAATACACTCATCTATGCATACGAAACACTAAATTGTATTTGCAAAGAATCTCGATTATAGCGTACCTAGGATGGCGAAAAATTTTAATTACGCTCTTATGAAAGCTCTCTTTTTATATTATATTAGGAACTATTAGTACACGTAACTCAGCTTTAAAACACATTTTAAAATCTAAGTCGCCAATCACAAGAACAGAACTAGTCTTTTTCTACTTTCACGTACAAAAACAAACATATTGCATTGATAAGACTTCGCTGTGTTCTGCATGAGTTTCATAAGACCGTCTTCGAAAGAAATTTGTCGCACCCCCCAAAGTAGACGCCAGCTTGTGGGCGTCGAGCGTCGCAAGCAAAATTTCTACAAAAAATCTCCCGTATGTATTTTCGCACAGTTCTATCCTCTCTCTCTCTCTCTCTCTCTCTCTCTCTCCGTGTCGGCGTTTAATTTCATCAGCGCGCTTCGCACCTCTGCCCGTCTCGCGAGCTTTTGCCAGACTCGTCTTTGTCGTCCGGGTCTCACGTCGTTTCCCGCCTGGTCTCGGCATCCGGCGCCCTTACACTCGCGTCCACGAGGAGCGAGACGATTCCGCTGACAGTCCTGAAGGTCGCCACCTTCTGGGCCGATATCTGCGTCGTGTTCCTCAGGTCCAGGTGCTTGAGGGCCTGGCACCCGAGCAGATAGTCGAGACTGAGCTCGGTCAGCAGCCGACAGCCCGACAGATTGAGCGAGACGAGGGTGACGAGGGTGGCGGCGGGCGGCGAGGTCAGCTGCGCGACGCCCGCGTCGGTTATACGCGCGCACGACGACAGATTGAGCGTTCGGACGTAGGAGAGGTGCTGGGCGACGTAGCGAAGCGCCACGTCCGTCACGTCGCAGCCGCAGAGCGAGAGGCTGCGCAGGTACCTCAGCCTCGACATCTTCTCGATTAGGCCGGCTCCCGAGTCACTCGGAGGACTGAGGATCTCCCTCAGGCTCAAGTCGTTTAGACCTGAAACAATCGAAGCCTTTTTATTACTTTATTCTCATTTCTGCGGAAAGGTGGAACTTTTCGAAAGATGGAATTACCTGCGACGAAACTTAAGTCAAGCGTCGTTAAGAGCGGACAAGCGGATGTGCTCAGAGCGTAGACTCCAGCCCAACTGCAGCCTTTGAGCGATAGATTTTGAAGCTTGGTTAACCGGTTGAGCAGCCAAGCCAGTTGCCTTTTGGCTATATTTGTCCAGTCTAATATGAGAGTCTCCGGTTGTCGCTGAGCAATGCCGGACAGAGACGCAGCTGTCAAACTACTATGCGATAGATCTATCATTTGCCATAAAGTTGGATCAACGCTATATTGAGCCCAGGTCCTACACACACTGGCGCAATTCGCGAGATCTTTTCGTGGCAAATATTTAAATATCGAAATTATGGCTAGTTTATTATAAACAAACGCTTGTTCGTGAAAATCATTTGATCTGTGCATCGGAGCAGCTTGAGCAGGCCGTACAACCACAAACTGCTTTTTCATATTTCCAGGACTCGTATTAACTATTTGAGATGTTAGCTGATTTTGAGAAAACGTCCTTTGATGTCCCTCTGCAACTTCTTGATCGTTCCAACTCTGAAATCGATTTTTTTAAATAATATTTAACAACTCAACAGTTTCACATAAACAATAATTGTCTGTATACAACTTTTATAAAATAGGGCATGTATAAAAAATACGATTAATAAAAATTATTATCAATTGAGTTATACCTCATTTAAATCAACTCGAAGCTTCTTGCTAGGTGTCATTGCTTTTTCAGAATCAGCTTGAATAGAGGATGTAGCACTAGATAATGAAAGTTTTCTCGATCTTGCTTTGGGTTGCCTTGATTTTGCATCCAAGTTCCTTCCACTTTCACAGCACTCAGGACACTCCCAACTATTGGGTAAATCATCACTGACCACAATGTTTTGCATATTACGTCCAGTGCACTGCGGATGCACAATATCGTAACAGATAGAACATTCCATTAAACTTGAGGGTGACATTGGAGGCTGCTTTCCCATCAGAGGAGCCGGTGGCTGACCCCAACCGTCTAAACCACAAAATTTACAAGAAGCAGTCACGGGAAGCATTGGCCTCAAACACTGTCGCATCAAGCACGTTTGCTTGGCTCGTCCAGTGCCTCCAAACTTCACCATGTCTTGACAGTACGCACATTCTCCACAATCTGTTCTTGTGCAGGCTTCACACTTTTTACAACGAGTTCTTCTCCTTCGCGGGCAAGAGGACTTTGTATCTGGCCTCTCTTGCAGTGGTGGCCTGATGAGCTTCTTCCTGGTTATATTCAGCTTCTCCCTCTCGGGGATCGTGAAAGCTGGTGGTGGAGGTAGAACGGGATGTCCAGTTACTGCTAATTCGGGACTATCGTGCCTGTGCTGCTCTACGAGACAGCGAACGTCGTGAATCAACGCTACAGGATCTCTTATTAGTTCTGGAACATTCTTCTTTGTTGATGGGAGTGAATGTAAATACATGACAATGGACTTTAGGCCGTGTAGTTCAAGAGGAGTTAAGTGCACATGCTTCAAGTTTTGTGGAACCATATGCTGACTTTGAGTTTCGGATATATCCAAATGACTGCGCCCCAATAGAACATGGACATATCTCTCAAGGACATACCTAAAACATCAGTTCAACTTTAATTTTTTTGTTTCAAAAAAATTATCGTGTTTTATGATGCGAAGGAAAAAATATATGTTACATTTTATATTGCTTTTTTTTATTTACATACGAAAAATGAATTAATATATATATTTTCAATTTAAGCATTTAACAAACTTACCAAAGCATCTCGGTGAAAAACGGATACCGAAATTTGTGAGGTACTTTTGTTTGTTCTTCTACTTGAGCTACTCTAAGCTGCTTGTCGATTCCAAAACTATGCAAGAAATTACCCCCAAAAACAAGTGAGTCCTGTGGTGTATATACTGCATGTATCCATCCAGTTGGAATGAACAAAGTCATTCCAGCATATAATGTTATTCTACCACATCTATCTACCATGTCTCCAAAGAAAATATCTGACTGTTTACCACTCAAAACCCATTCTTGATATAAAGATAAATTCTTTTCTGTTGGAGGAATAAGCCAAAAGATTTTTCCACCTTTGAGAATGTGATACCAAACACTTGTGCCTCCAAAATCTACATGAAAATCAGTATAACAGCCTTTTACTGACATGAGACAATACTTTTGCACCTTTGGGTACATCATGTCTTCAAGCAGGTTTGTTGATTCTACTTGAGCTTCCTTTAAATGTTTTGGCCATACTACATCAACCCAATCTATTTGTCTCACAATTGTTGGAGACTGTACATAGTTTTCTAATTTGGTATGACTAAATTCCAATGAGATCACGTTCAATAAACGAACTTTGTTTTGTTCTTCGTAATATTTTTGCCATTCTTTCATTGTCATATCTTCATTTTTTTGAGTATTAACATCCATAACATCAAGAATCCTTTTAGAGCCTGTGTGTAAATTAAATTACATATTTTTTGATCAATTTTACAAGAACCAGTCATTTGTTTATTATACATAATAAAAATAAAAACAAAAAATAATGATTTTATTTAATAATAAAATTATACAATTTGTTATAATATGGTTTTCGTGCTTACCAACACATGTTCTGACATCGTTGACTGTAAAATTTGTACTAGGTACTCGTAAGCCAAGTCCATTTTTTTCTCTAATCAAAAGAGGTATACCAAGTCCATGTTTCTGTAAATATGCTACAGTCAGTTCGGGACCAGTCATTTCACGAAATAATCCATTGAAATTATTAAGATTATATCTGTCATTTTCAATCTTTTCTTCCAATTGAAAGCCTCGTCTTCCTTCAAATTCTTCATCGCCAAAAGCCCAATCATCTGTATAAAATTTTCTAGTCCTTTCTCTCTGTATTAAAAAATAAAAAATAGAATATATTAAATATGAAAACTTCATTTTTCATTCAATAAATAGAGCTACATTTGATTAAATTCCATCATCTTTCAACTTATATTACCTACAACAGTGCAATTTATTTAAGAATTTTTGCTTTTGGCACAGTATATATATTGTTCAAAGGTCCTATTCTCCGAGTATTTAATTTTTTCAGTTATTTGTCAAGACAATTTTAACATATTTAATTATTAAAACTTTTAAATAAAGTTGAATTAGTAATTATTATTATCACCTATATAATCAAGTTTCACGAAATATATGCAGGTATCTGCACGTCTTTGTAGGTATTCTTATAGTTATAATTTTGTTTACAACATAAGCTTCACATAAACGCATTAGCCCGCGCATAAGCGCGCCGCAGTTTGATTGTTTCGTTCGCGCAAATTGCCGAAAAAAAGACTGTATATAAATATAAATAAATCAAATTTATTACTGTGATTTCACAATTTCACCAAATGATTACTTAAATATTTATTAAAACCAGCTTTTTATAGCTTACATAAGAGCGGGTCTATAATGCATATGTAGATGCGTTTTTGAGGTTATTAGCACATACAACGATCCGGAGTACTTTTAACAACTGTTTTGTCTTTTCAATTAAAACGATTATGCAAACATTATAATTTATTGCACTAATTGTACTGAAACTTGCCACTATAATCGGGGATATATCATTTACATATAACTATGTATGTACCTCGCAAAAACTAATCACATCACATGTGATAAAAATGAGTGATTTTAAGTTATTTATATTTTATAATTTTATATTTTATTTTATTTAATTTTGTTATTCTTAAAAATGTGTTATAAATACTGAATGTATTATACAAGTAATAACGGTTATTATAATTAAAAGATCTAAGTCACTTATGTACTAAATTATGACACAGCAAGGAGACTCCAAACAAACTCCACCTAGCTCAGCTTTTAAAACCCATCAACCCATGTGAACCTTTTTTAGTATTACTATTTCTTTTACGCGAATTCTAGAACAAACAAGCCTCATTCATCACACCAATCGCACATTATGCAATATAAACATAAACATATCAATATTTACATTATTAATCGTAAATTGGAGCAATTAGTGATATCAGAAATGAATATAAAAAAAAAAACACAAAAATGCACAAGATCGAAGGGTTGAAAAAAAAGACCTTTGAAACAGTGCAGACCGCAGTCGCTTGCAATTGCCCTTGTACATTGTTGCAAAAATAGAACCGAAAACAATGAAGTTCATTCCCAAATCCATACTATACTAGGTGTCTGCTTTATGATAATAAAGCAGAAGCGTCTGTTTATTTTTATTTGTTATCAGTGATTGAGTGATCTTATAAAAACTACTGGACCGCTTATCACGAAACTTAGAGAGTAGCTTCTATACAATATAAAGTAAAGATATCGCAACGCGGGGGATACTGCAGTGCCGCATGTAATATCACGCTAAGCATCTCATGTGTACACCGAATATGTCATCAGCCGATGAATGGTATCCATATACATAAACATTGTATCCTTTTATCATTTAAACATCCCTCCTTTCGACAGCCCGCCTTTGCCGAAGAAAGAAGCGGCGCACGGTATAGTTAACTCCACATCCTCAAGGTAGGTACATCGAGAAGAGAAGCGAGCAAAAAAAGGAGCACGAGCGTGAGCAGCAGCAGCCTTTTCAACAAAGGGACAAGCCCAGAGAGAAAGAGGGAGACCGTGCGAATAAAAAAAAAAGAAGAGTTATCAGAGCACCCACGCGAGAGAGATTAGAGAGATTTAATTCCGAGCAGAGAGGCGAGAGGTATAAAGCAGAAAAAGTCGATTGGACAAGTATATATATGTATATTGCGTGCCCATGCACATCATGCGAGAGAGAGAGTCTCGTCCGCGAGATTAATACATAGGCGTGTTGTACACGCGTGTTTACCAGTTGTCGCTTCTGCGGCTGGGGGGCTGCTGCTGGAGCTGTAGCTGCCTCGTCGGCCATTGCGGACACGCCGTCGCGGGCGTATTACCGGATACTCATCGATCTGGCGGCTTTATATACACGCCAGTCTCTCGCGGGGGCCGCTGCTGCTGCAGTCTGCACTTGCGGATTCTTCCTTCGTTCCTTCCTCTTTTTCTCTCTCTCGCTAGTCTCGCTCTCTCTCTTGTCTCGTCTTCTGCATACACAGGGCACTGTCTCACCGATATAATAACGCGCGCACACACGCGCGCCTGCACTGTGCGAAACTCGAAGGGGCTGCACTCTGCAGCTATAACAGCTTATACACACAACACACCGTCTGCAGCAGCCAGCCTATATAAGTATGTCGTGTGTGTGTGTTCTTATACGCGCACAGTGTATTGGTAATAATGGTATTCGTATTCGTATTCAGGTATTCACGTATAGGTACTACTTACGCACTTGCGCGCAGACGTGTGTGTGTGGGTGAGATGCTGGATGACGATTGACGGCACTGGGCACATATGTATTTTATTGTACAAGTGTAGTGTGTATATATGAAGGCACACCCCCCCTGCGGCTTATTTACATTTGGAGTTGTCGGTTCCAGGCCCGTGCGCGGCGAACCGAACGGAGGGAGATCGCGAGGGCGAGAGCAGGAGCATGCATGGGAAGCGCAGCAAGGCGACTGGCGGCGCTAAGCGGTGTGTGCCGTGTGTGCGGTGTGTGCAGCGCCAGCGACCGGGGCGCATTGATGACATTTCGAAACACGGGCTTTTCGCGGACCGCGACGAGAGGCCATTTTCCAGCTCGCTCTGCTACTCGTGCGCGCATGCACGACGTTGCCCCTTTTACGTCTATTGTACACTTCAAACGAGTCTCGTCTTTGACTTTTGATATTGAGTCGCGTTCGGCGGCTTTGCGTAGTCACGCTTTTTTAGGATGCTAGTGATTAGATAAACCTATTTTTTGTACAATGGAACTCGTTAAAATGGCCTAACACGCGATGAAGAGAAAGTCACTTGAAGTCTGTAAAGTGTAAAAGGGGCAGCTCTGTCTTTTTATGGTTCGATTATGTATAGGGGAGACCGGGGCGGAGAAGTTGAATTTTTATTTCGAAATTTTCGAAAATTTTGTTTTAGAATTTGTTAAGAGTAATTAGGTATTAAGGGGACAGATACACCTTTAAATTTTAAATTAAATTGACAATGCATTTTAAGGTAATAATAAGTCACTCGCATCATATATTGTACCTGTTTTCTTTTTGGTAATTAATTTGAATATTTTACAAAAATATAACGGAAAAATTTATTTTTAATTTTTTTTATGGTCTTTAGGTCTTATTGTTTCGCCGTAATAAAAACCTCTATATTTCTTGGGCTACCGCAAGGTTTTAAGAGCCAAGATATAACTTAAAAATAGAATAACTTTCGTCAATAATTTTTATATACAAATTCCCACATTCACAATTAAACCCTGAAAACGCCAATTTGATCATGTTGGCTCTCAAAACCTTGCAGTAGACCAATATATATAGCGGTTTTCAGTATAGCCAATTAAAGAGACCATAAAAAGAATGTCTGAAAAAGAACTTCAGCACCCGACGTTTTGGCTAACGAGCCCATTCCCATATGATCGAGATATAGCCAATTGTGCCTCCATGCAAATACCCAATTTTTAGTGTGAAAATGGTACCTCTACTTCAGATCATAACTCCGCAAATTTTTACTTAGACCTACTTTTACCTCCAAAAGTAGGTAAAAATAGACAGAAAGAGCTTCAATTTTCGCTTTGTTTTGTATAAAAATATGAATCCCTTGCAAAGTTATTAATTGTCAAAGAGAGTGATGAAAAATACGTATAAAAAATTAAAGATTTTAATTTTTTTAAATCGCAGATTTTTCATGTTTCTTATTATTTAATAGTTAATAACTTTGCAAAAGATTGATATTTTTATACGAAACAACGCGGAAATTAAAGCTCGTTCTGTTTACTTTTACCTATTTTTGGATTATTGTTTCTGAGTAAAAACTTACTGATTCATGATCTGAAGTAAAGGTACCATTTCTTTCACTATAAAAAACGGGTATTTGGGAAATAATTGGCTATATCTCGATAATAGGGGCTTGTTAGCCAAGACGTCGGGTGTTGGGATTCATTTTTAAGCACCCGAAACCACCTCTCAAAGCCTCATCAAAATTCGCGTCCCACACTTTGCACACTCTCCTTGTAAGTATACCTAATTGAACTTACGACATGTTTTAAGGGAAGAAAGGGGCTGCACGAGATCAAGACAAAGCGATATTTTTGAAAATATCGTCTTGGTCTCGAAAAAGTTTCGACATATATGTCTTGGTCTTGAGGAGCCTTGTCTCGTCTCGGTCTTGTCTTGTCTTGAGGTCTTGGTTTTTTTAATAACTATTACTTCATTTTTTAATATAAAATTCATAATGTTAGGAATGTCTGTAATAGCACCTTTGTAGAAAAGTGATATATTTTTGGTTTCCCCTTTAATATAGTACATTTCGAGTGTCTCATACAAGCTTCGATCAAAAAAGTTTATATATTTTTCCCTCCTTTTCTTTTAAGTATATTGTCGATTAAGAATTTTCAATTATCATATTTCGAGCGTCTCATACACTCTTCAATCAAACAGGCTTATATATTTTGCCCTTTTTCTATAAATCGTCGATTAACAAATTTCAATAATCATATTTAAAGCGTCTCATACACTTTAATAAAACATCTCTTAAGAGGAAGCCGTATCTACTGTCCTTGTCTAATCACATTTTTGCTAATAACTCAAATAGTAGTTTGTAAATTGAAAAACTAAGAGTCGTCCCCAATTCTTCTAAAAATAAGGAAAATTTTGGAACCTAATAGAGTAGCTAACATTATTTCCTTTCCGAGAATACTTCAAAGCGCGTAAATTGAGGTTAGGTTTTGCATTTCGAACTATTCTCGAAAAGAAAATAATGTTAGCTACCTCTTAAGTGTTCTAGTCTCAAAGTATTAACATAAAAAAATTTTTTCATGTATTTCTATAACATATTTTAATTATCCTTCAGACAAGAATTTTTATTAATTTTTTAGTAAACGAATTAAGACGCGATTTACAGATAAATTACTTGATTTGAAGATAAAAATTTTTCTTTGCCAGAAAAAGTCTTACAAATACATGAAAAAAATTTTATGTTAATCCTTTCAGACTAGAACACTTAAGAGGTATTTTGTTAAAGTGTATAAGACGCTTTAAATATGATTATTGAATATTGTTAATCGACCATATACTTAAAAAAAGGAAGGAAAAGTATATAAAACTTGTTTGATTGAAGAGTGTATGAGACACTCTAAATGTAATATATTAAAGGGGAAACAAAGCATATATAACTCGTTTACAAAGGTACTTGTAGAGACATTCCTAACATTTTGTATAGGTAGACGCTCGAGCCATTTGTTCTGAATATTCTTTGAATATTCATTCACATAAAAAACATAATCTAATTAATTTTAAATTTAAATAGTAGATTAATTTTTTAGTACTTAATTGCAATAAACTTGTCCATTAATGTAATCAAACTTGCTAAAAGTTTCTATGGTCATATTACCTATTCTGTGAAAAGATTATGGAAACCCTCTGTTGTAGATTCTTGGAAATATTAAGGGTTTGATGCAAATTAAG
Organism: Gastracanthus pulcherrimus; assembly: GCA_949152435.1. NCBI lineage: Eukaryota > Metazoa > Arthropoda > Insecta > Hymenoptera > Pteromalidae > Gastracanthus > Gastracanthus pulcherrimus. Next base: position 40,057,315 of record OX424573.1, read on the forward strand.
GTTTCGACTCCTTGATATGCATTCGGATTTACTTAAGAATATAATATTTACGAAGTATATTACAATTAGCTGCTGAATGAAATCAAATCTGTTATACACTGCTTAAAAATAAATTCATATGTTGAAATGATCATACATGATTAGTCATATATATGATCACATACAGCTCCAATTTGTGGTCTTTTGTTTGAGTTCCCTATACTGTATTGTAAAAAGAACAAAAACGACTAAATTTTGAATAAACATATCTTAAAATCTATTTGGTATAATATACGAACGTAAACAAGTATATTCGCGCCCTATTATCTCGGACCTCAAAGACAGTCTGTCTTTAAATTTACTCGTAGCGATCGATAAAGTCTACAATTATTTAAATAAATAATTATTCACTACTCGGTCAGTAAAAATCGAGACGGGAAATTTGAATTCTTAATTGACTTTCGGACTCCCTTATGTTCACTGTAAAAAGTCGTTCGTAGATTTACAACGGCAATTGTAAATTTATTACTAGTCTGAGAGTAGTAAAAAAGCAACGCCACTGTAAAAACCCTACATTGAATGTAGTAGGTTTACAACGCCGTTGTAAATTCACAAACAAAATTGTAAATTTACTAGTCTGAGAGTTGGAAAAAAATAATTCTACTCTGAGAGTAGTAATATTACAGTCATTGTAAAGTACAGAAGCTTGTAAATTTACAAAAATCTAGTAAAAGTTCTAAAATCTAATAAAAATACTACATTCAGATTAGTATTAGGTAAAAATGTAAGACGAATGAAAAAATCCAGTTTTACTCAAAATTTGGATACTTGTTGGCTAACACAATAAGGGATAATCCCGAAAATATTTATACAGTCACTTGAAAGAAAAAGGTATAACCAATAAATCGTTTCATTCGAGTATAAAGTGTGAAGAAATTAGACATCATAACTTCAAACATCACGGCTTACACCGTCTCACGTAAATTTACAACGTTGCTTATAAATTTATAGTTTTCTAGTAAAAACACTACACTCAGACTAGGACTTTTTATGTCCAACTCTCAGAATAGTAAATCTACAAGAGGATTTTTTACAGTACACCTCAGAATTTTGATCAGTGTAAAAAATTCTATAAAATATAGCTTAATTTTGCACTTTTCCTATATGTAAGTAAAAAATAATTCCAAAAAATTCATTGATGTTATGATGTGCTAACAAAATAATAATTACATAATAAATATAATATATTAATATATCCTTCAACTTTAGTAACATTATTAATACCACAGTCTCTTTGATAATAAAAATATTCACGTTATTTGAATATTTCAGAGTGCGATGGCACACCGCGTAGAGTTTTGCCCCGCTTTCCTCTATACCGACATTGAGATATGTAAAGTCCCTAGTGTCTAAAGTTTATAGGATTATTTAAATCGGAAAGACAGGTTAGACTAGACTTTCAATGGGTTGTTTGATCGATGAACGCCGTCTTGATGTTATTGGGTTTTCGGAGCGAATGTTTTGATTTATCCATTGTTTCTTCTTTTTTAAATAATTTAATGTTTCGGTATTATCGTAGTATTTTATAGTTTTTTGGCGCTCAAAAATGGCACCTGCGGTAGATAAGAAGAAAATTATATTTAAAGAGAGACCACCGATTACGAAAGATGCTAGCGGAGCGATTTCGGAGTACTTTCAATCCAAAAAAGAGGAACAAACTGCTATTAAGTAATGTAAAACAATATTATTATATGAAAGATCAAATTCAGAAATTAAATAAATTTTCTTTTCTTTTGGAATCTTTATTATTTTATTATTACTAGTTTGATATGAATATTGTGAGTTTCATATATAATATAATTGAGACCTTATTTTTTTTCATTTTCCCTGGTTGTGCAGGGAATTTAACACTTTCAGTGCTACCCTGTGTATAAAGATTTTATTTTACTCAGTGCTACCGCATTTTTACTATTTATTGTTAATTGTGTTGCAGTTAAAATAATTTAATAATTTGATATATTATCGGTCAATACTTTCGTTCTTTCAAAGTTCATATGAATGATAAAATTACTAGTCAAAAACTTAAATTTATGTTTATGTTAGAATTACTGTAAAAACCACGGGAAGAAATTCACGACGCATTTAATTTACGTGTAGCAGCTAAAGTGTTAATACGGTTAAAAATACAAATAAATCATGAAGATTTAACATTTCTTCAGGGCAAAAATTTGCAGTTTTTTTAACATTCTCCTTTTCTTACTATAAATGTTTAAAGTTATTTTAAACAATAATACCACTAACGACAAGTAAAATGTTATAATGATAACATTAATAAATTGATGTTTGATTAATTTATATAATTATTTATTACGTCATGTATGTAAAGTGTACATAGTTTAATTAGTAAACTAAGACTATTCAATTTCAGTAACTTTAAATCACAACTGAAAATTAAATAGTAAATCTTATCATAATGAAATTTTTTTGTTCATTAATCTTAATAACTACTTGTAATGCAATGAAGCATGAAAGTAAATAATGTGAACAGACAAATAGACTACCATGTATTTTAGGGACATAATGGCGTCAGCCATACACCCATAGGATATAATAAAAAAAAAAAAGACTAACATGTATCAGGAACAACATGCCAAAATCCAAAAGACCTATTATATAATCTGAACATATATTCGTCAAATATTTCATAATCTTGACAATGAACCGATGCTTTCTCAGCATAAATTTTGAGTATTTTTGTAAGCTCTTCCATCAACACTGGTTTATATTTGTTGCGCTGGCAAAGTATGTCTTGGAAAACTAATTTTACATCTTTCAGTTCTTCCAATAGGTTAGTTATTGACTTAGGATCACTCTCCAACATATGCTATAAAATAATGGTATACATTATATAAATAAAATTACGAAACTTTAAAAAAAGTTACCTTTATACAAGGCAAACTAAGATTTGACCAATTTTCTGCACAAGGTAAGCAGTTGCACTCGAATTGATATGCTTCTAATAACAATGCTCGACGTACATCTTTTGGTTCATCCAAAAAATCGCAATAATAACTGCAGAACAGCTGAAAGTCATTTTAACTCAATGTATAAAGTTGAAATAATTTTTCAATATAAATAAATTCTTTTTATATAATATAAAATATGCGATATTCAATAAGGACGATCACCGGTTGTCAGTAAGGTTAGAAAGTTAATTTTCAAAAGAATCATTATCAAATGACAATATTTATAATGAAAACCCTTCAGTTTATAATATAAAGTATTAATATATTAGTAAAGAATATAAAATTTATGAAAAAGCAATAAAAACCGAAGTACGGCATTAACTTTTGCATATGCTGTACAACGATATAGATATACTAATAACATTAGAGCACAACTTTAGATAGTTATATCTTTAAAAAAAGCACCGCTTGCTACGGCCACCTTTTTATGTATTACATCTATGCCTATTTTACATTACATACTAGTTTTTCAAAACGATGTAAAGAAAACCTGTTTTACAATAAATAAAAACGTCCATTTTGTGAGAGCTCAAGATAGGGCTCCATGTTAAAAACTGAAACTTTGAAGCTAAATTTTTCGATTTCGAATACCGCAAGAGGGGTAAAAATTTCAACTATGTTTAAAACACATCTAAATTATCATATGATAAAAGTTTCAAGACATTTTAAAGAAATTCAATTATCCAGTGGACGTCCTTAATGTAATGAATTTTAATTAAAACTAATAGAGCTGCCATTTTTAAATTTAACGATTGTTTTAATAAAATACAAAAAGTACCTGTTCTTCTTCTTCTACAGGGTATTTAGCATACACAATTATTTCATTATTTTTTGAATAGATGAATTTTACATTTGGATCACAACTATGATTAAAAAGATTGCAAAATGGATTTACAATAATGCCGAAGCATGAAATTTTATTATCCTCAAGATGTGCAGTAAACTAAAAATTATAATTTAG